>OZ024742.1:100736014-100788514 GCA_964016885.1 Eledone cirrhosa | reverse complement strand
AAGAATTAGAGAGACACATACAACACTTCATCCACCACATGCAGTTCTCTGGCAATAATCAAAGTGACAGGATCGGGATGTATAAAGGAGCCAGGGCCAAATAGATGAAGATTATAGAAAATGATGTGAATGGCACTTGCCGCATGTATAGGATCAAATTTTGGAATAGGATAGAAAGAACTAAGACGAAGGCAAGTACGATCAACTTATAGTATGACGGCAACAAATACCAGAGTGTAATGTTCGTCAATGCAACCCCCAAACTAGCTTACACATTTATCAGGGCTCTAGACAAATTAAAATTAAATATTAAGATACTAGAAAAACTTGGTATTTCTATAAAGGCCCTAATTAGTAGAAGGTACTCTTTTGAGAAAACGCCCTGCACTGATAGAAAATGTATAGTCTACAGATTAAGCCTACAAATCAACTGTAAGACTAGGAACGTAGTATATTACATAAGATGTACGGAGGGACAGTGTAGAAATAGGGACACAACATATATAGGTGAGGCGGCCCGTGGCATAGAATAAAGGATAACAGAACACAGGCGAGAATTCCAAGATGGGTAAAACTCATCAGTACTCCACCAACATGCCAGAATGGAACATGGGGGCATACTAGAGAACATTGAGATAAAAATTATATCCACACAGAACAGACGTAATGCTCCGACAGATTACAGAAGCGACAAACATAAAAGAACTCCAACCAAAACTAAACAGAAACATGAGTGGAATAGCAAAAAAAACTCACAACATAGTAACTAAGGACAAGACAAAATATACAGAGACACATAAGAACTAAACTTATAAAACAAACCAGACACACACATATAGAACAAGTAACCAACTAGTGACAAGTAAATAAACAAATAAATATATTAAAAAAGTAAATAAATAAATAATAAACACACACGCAAACCCAGATATAACGCATGCGTAGCCCAAGTACACTGTTCACAAAAACAAAATGGTGTTATTTTGTGTCTCTCTTTTGATACGTCCTACTGTTTTTAAATTGAAGTGAAAATTAACAGGTACGTGTGTTTTTATTCGTTGCATGACCCTCCCAAAGTATAACAATGTCTGTTTCAACACTGTTTCAAATAAATACAAAAACGATATACACAAATACACACACATGTATCTATATATATATACATGTATCTGTGTATATATATATAAATAATTGTTTCTACGTTTGGCACAAGGCCAGCAATTTGTCAGTGCATTACTGGTAATTTATTTTATCGACTCCGTAAGGATGAAAGGCAACGTTAACCTCGGCATGATTTGAACTCAGAATGGCAAGGGCCGTAACTCTATACGTCAAAGCATGGCATCCGACCCTCTACCGATACTGCCAATCCACCGCCAATCCACCAATAAATGGAAGCTATCTTTAAAAAACCATATTTATTTTATTATATATATTTCAAGGGTACCACAATTTTGGTACGCATTCATCAGATAAAATACAAAAGTTGGTTTACAGATAGTGACATATTCAGACAAGAACTTAATGTTGTGAGTTATATATATATTAGTAAAAGGAAAAGAAAATGGTGATGTTTGCTCTAAGAGCAAACATCACGAGCGCTCTATCTCAAAATTATTTTTGAAAAGCATTAGAAATGCGCAACCGGTAACACTTAAAACTAAAACTGAATACTAACCAATACTTATTACTAATTTATACTTATTCCTAATTAAACTATTTTTCACTGGGAAAAATTTGTCACCATTTTCTTTTCCTTTTACTAATAATTCACAGCTCGTGTGTTACACCTCTATTTATATATATATATATATATATATATATATATATATATATATATATATATATATATATATATATGTGTGTGTGTGTGTGTGTGTGCATTTATGAGTATATACATACATATCTCTCACTTTATATTTATGTATATACTTTCATATAAACACATATATGTGTGCGTGTGTGCATTTAATTGTACACACGCTCATATAGATACGTGTTGAAACACACACACACGCACAATACTCATACATGCATATAATCCACTTACACACACACACACGCAACCTCATACATGTATATAATCCACTTACACACACACAAACACCGAGAACAGCTCTCAGATATATGTTCGTGTGTTTGCCTCTATGTTAAACCGTCCCAGTTATTCTATACCAAATCACTGACAGTTACATTCGTCTATAGATGTGTGTATGAATATGTGTGTGTGTGTGTACGTATGTATATATATATATATATATATATATACACACGCACATATTCTCATATACACAGACATATATATATATATGTCTGTGTGTATGAATATGTGTGTGTGTGTGCATATATATATATATATATATATATATACACACACACGCACATATTCATACACACCGACATATATATATATATGTCTGTGTGTATGCATATCGGGATATATGAGTGTGTGTTTGTATATATATATATGTGTGCGTGCGTGTTTAGATATGTCTGTGTATTTGCTTGTGTGTGTGCGTGTGTGTAAATTTGCGTGTATATATATATAATATATGTGTGTGTGTATGTCCATGTATGTGTACATTGTATGTGTGTAATTACGGACGCAGCATGGCGGTTAGGAAGTTTGCTTCGCAATTATTAGGTCCGGCCAGTATCCTGTGGCAAGACCATTTCTTGTCCGATGACCCTGTGAATACACAGGTGAAATACTAGAGTTATAAGGCTTGACCTTAATAAAAATTATAAATACATACATATATTATGTTTGTATGTATGTATATATATATATATATATATCCGTTAAGAGAGTGGGACTGGCTTTGTGCAGTGCCTTTGCTCACTATAAAAGCTTCACGACACAGGCATTGCTTTATATCTGGAGATCTCTCTGCACTTGTCGTCACATGGTACCATGGGCCCAGCACTATGTGTCAATAATTGTCACAAGTGTAGTGTTTGTACCAGAGTTTTCAAGTTGCTGGCTGGACTAAAAAGTCACACTCGTTCAGCGCATCGGTAAGGGTTCTCCTACATGGATATACAGTAATGGCCGTACTCGAAAACGAGTTGGCAGCCACCATATATGTATTTATATATATATATATATATATATATATATATATATATATATATATATATATATATAAGTGGTTACACAACAGTTAGTTCACCATACCGAGAACAATTGTTTCACCTTAGCGGATCCTCAGCTCGTAATCCTATATATATATATATATATAGGTGGTCCTATTAAGTTAGACATGGCCTGGGCCAATACTGGCCGAAAGTTATCAAAGTTTTATATATATATATATATATATATATATATATATATATATATGAAAAACTGAATCCTCCGTTCGATCATGAATACCACGAGCTTGCCAGTCACGTAAGTCTGTAAGTCTGATATATTTCGGATTCAAAGAAACACTTTAAACGTATAATCGTTTGATTTGTCCAGGTGTATTTTTCTCAACCTGTTAGTTCTATCGTTACTTTGGTATATTATTGTGTGTTAGATTTTGCCTACCACAATGTTCGATTAGTCAAGCTATTTAAACGTTTCGGACTCTAGTCCTTCATCAGAAGATAGAGTTAGAAATAGAAGATAAAGAGTGAGAAGGGGAAGGAACAGGGAAACAGAGAAGAATAGGAGAAAAACCTACATGCGTATTCATTCAGCCATTTTGGAGATTCTCTCTATATATATACGTAGAGAGAGGGGGGGAGGCTGATACATATACACAGGCGGTTCTGAATCTGCCGTCGGTCTGCATGCATGTAGCAAATTATTTATAGTGAAGGGCGATGGATTGGCAGTATCGGTAGAGAGTCGGACACCATGCTTTGCAGCATAGAGGTCTGAGTTCAAATCCCGCCGAAGTTAACTTTGCCTTTCATCCTTACGGAGTTGATAAAATAAAGTACCAGTCACGCATTGGGCTCGATTTAATCGACTTTCCCTTCCCCCAAAATGATTGGCCTTGTGCCTATTCTAGGAATAATTATTTATACAATGGCGGTGGATTGGCAGTATAGTAGAGCCGCGGACAACATATTTTGTAGCATATAATTACGTCCATTTACGTTCTGAGTTCAAATCCTGTCGAGGTTAGCTTTGCTTTCACCCTTACGGGATTGATAAAATAAAATACCAGTAACTCACTGGGGTCGATTTAATCGACTTCCCCTCCCCCCAAAATTGTTGGCCTTGTGCCTAAATCAGATTTCATTATTATATATAGCAATTTCTGTGATTGGATTCCAGCATTTCAAATATGCGTACATGCATGGTTCCGTAACATATTGACATACGGCGTTTCTAGGGCATTCTAAAACCTGGCGGAACCCATCCCTCCCCAGGTTTGAATACTGCAGATTTCTTCCAGAGAAGGATAGAGAGAGTGAGAGGATGGGAGTGAGAAAGAGGTACAGAGGAAGAATCGGCCCCAAAACTTAACTGGAACATATTTTTATCGACCTTGAAAGGATAAAAGGCAAAGTTGACCTCGGCGGGATTTTCAATTCAAAGAACAGAGATCAGAAATGAATACAAGCAAGGCATTCTATCCGACATTCTAACGACTCTCTGCCAATTCACCGCCTGAGCATTTCAAATATATATGAGGGGAAACTGCTAAATTGATTAAAATTAAACGGAACAACCTGATCGTGAAATTAACGTACAAGTCACACCATCCTCCGGGGAAACGCCTTCTCCATTCTGTCCGCCGGGGCTGTGGGGAGGCCAGCACGTGGGACCCCATTTGCTCACCATACAGAGAGATTTTTAATCATCTATATTGAAAATATTAGTTGTCTATTGTAGTTAATAGTAGAAAAGTTAGGCAATAATTGTTTCTACTTTTGGCACAAGGCCAGCAATTATTCCAGTGTATTACTGGTACTTTATTTCATCGACCCCGTAAGGATGAAAGGCAAAGTTAACCTCGGCGGGAATTGAACTCAGACCATAAAGGGCCGTAACCCTTTGCTGCAAAGCATGGCGTCCGACCCTCTACCGATACTGCCAATCCACCTCCCTTGGAAGTTAGGCAATAATTATTTCTACGTTAGGCACAAGGCCAGCAATTATCTCAGTGTATTACTGGTACTTTATTTTATCGACCCCGTAAGGATGTAAAGCAAAGTTAACCTCGGCGGGATTTGAACTCAGAATGGCAAGGGCCGTAACTCTATGCGTCAAAAATGTAATGTATTTCGATAAAATTCAAATACGATTAAATAGACGTGTATTCTCAGCATAATTCTCAGGGAGATTAAGTTTGATACGGTGTGTGATAAAATTTGCCCTATGAATTACAAGTACAACTAACTTTTGCCAGCTGAAGGGACTGGAGCAACGTGAAATAAAGTATCTTGCTCAAGGATACAACTGGTAGTGGCGATGGTAGTAGTAGTAGTAGTAGTAGTAGTAGTAGTAGTAGTAGTAATAGCGTTGGTGGTAGTGGTGGCATTGTTAGTAGTAGTAGTAGTAGTAATAGCGTTGGTGGTAGTGGTGGTGGTGTTAGCAGTAGTAATAGTAATAGTAGTAGCAACAGCAGTAGTAGTAGTAGCAGTAGTGGTAATGGTGTGGTGGTAGTAGTAGTAGTAGTAGTAGTAATGGTGGTGGTAGTAGTAGTAGTAATGGAGGTGATGGTAGTAGTAGTAGTAATGGAGGTGATGGTAGTAGTAGTGGTAGTAGTAGTAGGTTAACTTTGCCTTTCATCCTTACGGGGTCGATAAAATAAAGTACCAGTAATGTACTGGGTATTTGTTGGCCTTGTGCCTAAAGTAGAAACAATTATTAAATAAATAATTTAAAATTGACTTCTTTTCAAAGTTGCACTTCCGGTATATCGTTGCCACCACCACTTCAACTACCATATATATAGAAAGAGAGAGTGTGTGATGTCAACACTTCCGGTGGCGATCACTTAAATAAACATACTAATTTTCTCCTAATGTAGTTTATATATAATATCGTCTTTTTTTAATGTATCATGGATTACGTTACGGATTACATAAGACAGTGTAACACAGTCTTCGTTCAATTTCTGTGTATATTGTGAATTACGATTTTATTTGATGTATCATATCTACTTGTATATATATTTGCGTATAATATCAATATGCACACTACACATGCTAGCAGAAAACCACCCTAGGGTGGGTTTTCTGCTAGTGGACATAATTGTTTCTACTTTTAGCACAAGGCCAGCAATTATCCCAGTGCATTACTGGTACTTTTATCGACCCTGTAAGGATGAAAGTCAAAGTTAACCTCGGCAGGATTTGAACTCAGATCAGAACGGGGCGTAACTCTGTGCTGCAAAGCCTGTTGTCCGACTCTCTACCGATACTGCCAAACCACCATAATGTCAGATGTTTATGTCGTAATACCACCACCGCCACTACTACTACCACTGCTACTTCTACTAATACCACCACCACCACTACTACTACTACCACTGCTTCTACTATTGCTACCACCACCACTACTACTACTGCTACCACTGCTACTGCTACTATTACCACCACCACTACCACTACTACTACTACTACTACTACTACTACCACCACCACTGCTACTTCTATGGCCACCACCACCACCACCACCACCACCATCACCTCCACTACTACTACTACTACTGCTACTACTACTACCGCTGCTACTTCTACTATGACGACCACCACCACCCCGTGCGTAGTGGTGGTGGTGTATGTGTGTAGTAGTGGTGTGTGTGTGTAGTGGTGGTGGTGTGTGTGTAGTTGTGGCAACATTGGTGTGTGTGTTGTAGTGGTGGCAGCGGTGGTGTTTGTTTATGTAGTGGTGGTGGTGGTTTCTGTGTGTAGTGGTGGTGGTGTGTGTGTGTGTAGTGGTGGTGGTGTGTGTTTATAGTGGTGGTGGTGTTTGGGTGTGTAGTGGTGGTGGTGTGTGTCTGTGTGTATGTATGTGTGATGATTGTGGTGGCGGGGTGGTAATGATGATGGTGATGGCAGTGGTGGTGGAATTATGGTAAATGGGATGAAGAAAGGATATGTAGTGGTGGTGGTGGGGTGAATTATGGTAGGAGTGGGGTGGGGATATATGGTAGTGATGGTGGGGAAATTATAGTAGAAGGGGTGAGTTGGGGATATGTGTGGTGGTGGTGGGAATTACGGTAGTGGGGGTGGTGGTGATTGTAGACGGAGGAGAGCAGTTGATTGCCAAAGTAGATGGGGAGAGGTGGGGGGGGGGGGAATATGCCAATGACAATGATGACTTTCCCAGAAGCTACTTAGGTAGTTCTAGGGTGGAACTTGAGGGTAACAAGGAAGATAATTAAATAGCTAAGTAAGGGGACCCCCACCTCTATTTCCTCCTCATTTCCATTCCCTCAGCTCCCAAAATTTCAGTCCAAAAGTAATGAGGGCATAGTTGAAGATAGAGAAAAAAAATCAAGTTCTTTCATTTTATAAATTTTATAGATTGATAACTAAGTCTGTGGTTAACTAGTTGTTGCTGTTGTTGATTGATGATGATGACGATGATGCCAAACCTGCTTTACATAATCATTTGTGTCTGTGTGTATGTGTGTGCATGTATGTGTGTAAGTGAGTAATGTGAATTTTACCCTATATTTACTATTGTATTTTTACAGAAAAGGCTTTATCTCATATAATTGTCTCACATAATTATCTCACATAATATCGAATCTACGAGATTTTGATATTTATTTTAAGAACAATACCTTAACGTCAGTATGAGCGACTGGTTACGTCTGGTTTGAACAGAAAAAGATGAGAAAATGACCGGTTTAAATGCTAAAGGGTTAAACAAGATCCCATAGATAAATTGCATGCAATTTTTTACATGACACACCAACGAGTATATGATGGCATTTTATTGAAGCTGGAGGAATGATATCCAAACTAGTGGGATTTGAACTCTGAACATATGAGAGTCAACTGAAACATTCATAGGCTAACTGTGAAGGAGTGATGCTAAATCTGTGAAATCTTGCATGCATTAATTTCAACTCTTCTTATCAATGTTTTTATAGGGACTATGTTAAAAAATAAACCTCATTTGGTCATTCCATGAGAGTATCTTGGTCAGCCTATGAACTTCTCCGCCAACCTTTGTAGAGATGAAGTACAAGTAATCTACCATTTCTGCCATTTAACTATACCAATAAATGAAATACATTTCACAGACATGACCCAGCATGGGTTTATATTAATTTGGCAATATATTAGACAGAATGGAGAATCAGAGATAGACTAGAGATTGTATCTAGGTAAACTTAGAACTATATTTACTCTTATCTAATGTGGTATAACTATATAGTAGTCATATCTGATGTGGTATGTCTATATACAGTCTTATATGTTGTAGTAGAGTTATATACAGTCTTATCTGATGTAGTAGAGCTGTATAGTCTTATATGATGTGATATAACTGTATATAGTCTTATCTGATGTGGTAGGGTTATATACAGTCTTATCTGAAGTGATATATCTAGATATAGTCTTATCTGAAGTGATATATCTATATATAGTCTTATCTGATGTTATATAACTATATGTACTAGTTTTATCTTTGTAGTCGGGCTATATACAATGTTATGTGATGTAATAGAGCTATATAGAGACTTATCTGATGTAGTATAACTATATATAGTCTTATCTGATGTAGTAGACAAGAGTTTGTATCTGGCAATAGTAAAGCGTTAAAGCAGACTCTACTAAAGACACTCAAGGGCTAGGTAGCTGTTTTAGACTGGGTAGTGTTATTAAGTCTACCACTGAAGTAGGCTACAATGGGATTTGAATTCAAAATGCAAAGAACCAGAACAAATACCACAAGGCATCACATCTGACACTCTAATCCACTACCCTATTCACTCTAAAATGGTGAAAGGCAAAGTTGACCTCAGTAGGATTTAAATTCAGGATGTAGAGAGCAGGAATGAATATTGCAAGGCATTAAACTTTACTTGTACTTTAAAGTTATGGCAACAATAACAACAACAAGAACAAAAACAATAACAACAATGATAACAAAACCAACAGTAACAGCAAGAACAACAACAATGGTAACAACAACAGTAACAATTGTAACTAGAACAACAATAATGGTAATAACAATAGTAAAAAGAATGACACCAACAATAGTAACAACAACAACAACAGTAACAATGGTAACTACAACAACAATAATAGTGATAACACAGCAACAAGAACAATGGTAACAACAACAACAACAATGACAACATGAAAAACACTGAAACTTCCGCTTCCCGTATTTGATAAATAATATAGAAATAAGGAATTTAATGTTAATATATTAAAATGATGAACTTATACCGAGACAGATGTTTTATCTTCTACAGAACCAGGATAAAAAAATAACAACTAAATGTGAAAGAAGCTGAAGGCGTTGGTTGAAATATAAATAATACAATAAAATTTAAAAAACATAGGAAAACTTGATGCAATAAACCAACCAAGTAAAATGGCACCAAGGAATGGTAGAGTGAGCCGTTGTAAATAATCAAAAGAAGGTTAACCTTTGAGGAAATGATTCTTTTCATGTTTTGAATGTCTTCATTTACATAACTGGATAGCGGTGTGTCTTGGATATATGATCTGTTATATAATTAAACAGCCATTTTTATCCCTGCTTTACATAATTATTGATCATATCTCATGTTACACTCCATTGTTTATGACTTGTTCTTGTGATATTTTATGCTTCAATGTTACTCTACTGGCTTACTCTACTCTTCTCTTCTCTTCTCTACTATTCAAGCCTTAATGTTGCTCTGTTTAGGTAAAGTAGAGATTTGTTACACTGACTTAATGCCTATGTCTCTACCTATGTCTACTATATATATATGTGTCTACCAACCTGTCTATCTGTCTGGCAATCTTTATTATTGTTTGACAGTCTTTATTATTGACTTTCAGTCTATATTGTTATCTGGCAGACTATATTGCTGTCTGTCAGTCTATATTGCTATCTGGCAGACTATATTGCTATCTGTCAGTCTATATTGATATCTGTCAGTCTATATAGCTACCTGGCAGTTTATGTTGCTGTCTGGCAGTCAATATTGATATCTGTCAGTCTATATTGTAGTTAGTCTATATTGATATCTGGCAGTTTATGTTGCTTTCTGGCAGTCTATATTGATGTCTGGCAGTCTATATTGCTGTTTGACAGTCTATATAGCTATCTGGCAGTCTATATTGATGCCTGGCAGTCTATATTGATGTCTGGCAGTCTATATTGATGTCTGTCAGTCTATATAGCTATCTGGCAGTCTATATTGATGTCTGGCAGTCTATATTGATGTCTGGCAGTCTATATTGATGTCTGGCAGTCTATATAGCTATCTGGCAGTCTATATTGCTGTTTGACAGTCTATATAGCTATCTGGCAGTCTATATTGATGTCTGGCAGTCTATATTGATGTCTGGCAGTCTATATTGCTGTCTGGCAGTCTATATTGATGTCTGGCAGTCTATATTGATGCCTGGCAGTCTATATTGATGTCTGGCAGTCTATATTGATGTCTGGCAGTCTATATTGATGTCTGGCAGTCTATATTGATGCCTGGCAGTCTATATTGATGTCTGGCAGGCTATATTGATGTCTGGCAGGCTATATTGATGTCTGGCAGTCTCTATCACTGTTTGTTCATTCACATTGCTTTGTCCATTTATTGGAACTATCTAGAAACATGACATAATATATGGAACATATGAGAAAAACATGTCAGACCCATGGCAGCATGGAAAGCTAAAGTAAATTGATGATGATGATGAATAACATTGTTCTGTATTCAGACAAGCCCCTCATTTTCTTCCATTCCCACGTGTCTTTCAAGCACCATATTGCGAAGGAAGAGATGGCAAAGGAGCAGAGTCATTCAAACATTGGATAACATGTTTTGTCGTATTCATTCCAGCTCTCTCCATTTTGAATTCAAATTAACTTTACCAATGTTGGAGTTCATTCTTCCATTATATCTTTTTCCCATTGTCGCTTTCTCTATCACACACTCTCTAATTTTCTGGAAAAAAATAGGCTGAAGAGATGGAATGAACTCTGCCACGTTTAAAATGACCAAAAGACACAGTATGCCATGATAGTGTCCCCCCACAGCTCAACTCCATCAAGAGTTAGGGAGTCCAAACTTAAATATATTGTCAAAGAGGGGGGAGAGAAAGATAAAGATAAAGAGATCTAAAGGTATTATATTCAGTGTTGTGAGCAATACAATGTCTTCAATGTTGGGCTGTTTCTTATTTGGAATAAATTCAGAGTCAACAGAGTAGAATATCTAGTGAAGGTTTTAAATATACTTAAAACAATCTTGCTCTGGTAGGTTTAAACATGTACAGAAGTATTCACACACATTTAGATGCGTGTATTTACATATGATATATGTGTGTGTGTTTATATCTATCTATATATATATATATATATTTATATACACACATATATATACACACACACACATATATATATATATATATATATATAGGTAAGTTATTCTGGGTTGAATTGGGGGTAACCACAGTAAGTAAGGTACTCAATACATAGTAGAGTAAAAAGTTTTAATATAGATGAGATTCTACAGGACTAGAACTGTTTCATTCTTTAGAAATCATCAGGAATCTGGCTTCCTGATGATTTCTAAAGAATGAAACAGTTCTAGTCCTGTAGAATCTCATCTATATTAATATATATATATATATATATATATATATATATATATATATATATATATATATATATATATATATATATATATATATATATAATATATACACACACATGTACATATGCACACATACATGCATATATATATATATATATATACGTATATATATGTGTGTGTGTGTGCATGTGTATGTGAATGTACATTCACATACAAACATATACATAAATCCTTTACATCTTAACTAGGCTTGTAGAACTTACACTTAAATGATCCTATGGGCACTATGTGCTGTCTATGTAGGTACTATATGTATGAGTGTATATTTATGAATGTATATATATATATGTGTGTGTGTATATAAATCTCTCTCTTTCTCTTATATATATATATATAAATATCCAACCCTTGCTAGCAGGGAAAAAGAACATTAAATGATGACAATAATGATGATGTGTGTATGTGTATACTTATATCTATACATGTGAATCAGTATAAATATAGATGTATGTGTATTTATATATGTGTGTGTTCATGTGAGTGTATATGTGTATGTGTGTGTCTGTGAGAGCGAATGCATGCATGAGCAAACACACACACACACAGAGTCCCATACAAACACTTGGGTGTGTGTTTAATTAAGTAACTGAAGCAAACAGAGAATAACAAATATGAAACCAATAATAATATTGATAAAGAATGTGTTAAATAGAAGAAAGAACAGATATAGCAGATGATGGTTATGATGATGATGATGATGGTGGTGGTGGTGGTGACAAAGGGAGCCAGTTTTCAACTCCTAGTTGAGCCGACACTTGCCTGATCTAGAACAACACAAGTATTTGGAATAATCCTGGCTTTTTTTTCATCTACCCTACACCTGCCGCCGCTGCCCGCCCCCCACACACACCATCGCCGTATCCACCACCACAACCCCACTCCACCACCACCGCCGCCGCCCCATCACCACTATTTATATTCTTACTTCAGGAACAAGGAGGAAACCATATATAAAGTAATCCTAATAAAGTCTCAGTCCATAGAAAGTATCCAGCCTAACAATCCCTTCCTAAAAAAATATTTTCTATGTATGTATATATATGTATAGCTGTTTAAACTATATACACACACACATATATATATCATATATATATAATATATATGTATATATATATATATATATATATATATTATATATATATATACATATTAACCACTCTACTACCTTAAGTATTGAGTACTCTGGTGCGTTATGGTCCATCTGGTTCCTTACCACACTTCCTTCATTATATATATATATATGCATGTGTGTGTGAGTGCGTATATATGTATGTATGTATGTGTCAATAATTGTAACAAGTGTAGTGTTTGTACCAGAGTTTTCAAGTCGCTGGCTGGACTAAAAAGTCACACTCATTCAGCGCATCGGTAGGGGTTCTCCTACATGGATATAAAGTAGTGGCCGTACTCGAAAACGAGTTGGCAGCCACCATGTATATATATATATGTGTATGTATGTATGTATGTATATATATATCCGGGAGAGGTGACCCCTTAGCCTTTGTCAAGGCAGAATTCTAGGAGAAGGAAAACTCTGATATAACACCTGCAACTCTGATGGTATCCAATGATGTTAACTTGTTCTTCTTTTTGGTAAATATCATCTTGGTTAAGAGAGTGGGACTGGCTTTGTGCCGTGCCTTTGCTCACTATAAAAGCTTCACGACACAGGCATTGCTTTATATCTGGAGATCTCTCTGCACTTGTCGTCACATGGTACCATGGGCCCAGCACTATGTGTCAATAATTGTCACAAGTGTAGTGTTTGTACCAGAGTTTTCAAGTCGCTGGCTGGACTAAAAAGTCACACTCGTTCAGCGCATCGGTAGGAGTTCTCCTACATGGATATAAAGTAGTGGCCGTACTCGAAAACGAGTTGGCAGCCACCATGTATGTATGTATGTATGGAGAAAGACTGTACATGAGGGGAAAGTTGCTTTTGAAGCATCTTGAATCGCATACGAGAAAGTAAAAATAGATGTCAGGAGAGGCATTGCTGTTACATTTCCAGACAGCAAAGGTACTCCTATGGCACTGAAATGCAGCATCTATGCAAGACTCTGCCTCAGCAAAGCTGGACTCAAAGGTCATCTTCTCAGTCATAAAGTGAGACCAGTGATTGACTACCAGGCTGCTGTTGGAGATGCTACTCATTATACCTGTCAAGCATGTGGAAAAGAGTGTAGATCAGCAGGAGGGCTCAAACGACATGCAAAAGTACATGAAGACCAGCCACAGCTGGCTATTGCCAGTGAATGCTTTTATCATGGTTGCCAACTCTGTGCAAGACATTTTAGATCATTGGCTGGGCTAAAAAGCCACATTCGATCACAGCACCGTTAATTATTAATATATATGTATGTGTGTTGTGTGTATTTAAAAAAAAAAAAATTATTTTATTATGCAATGGCCATACTCGATAATGAGGGGCAGCCATCATGTATGTATGTATGTATTTATGTATGTATGTATGTTTATAAACATATCTCACTATCTATTAACTTGTCTATTTCTGTCACTCTCTACCCATCAGACTATCTATCTATCTTATCTATCTATCTATCTATCTATCTATCTATCTATCTATCTATCTATCTACACATTCTGAAAGGCCAAGGAAACCTCCAGTTCCCATGCCCACAATCACTGTCATATGACTGGGCTGAAAACTAGAAACATTACCTTAATAATCCATCTCTCTCTCTCTCTCTCAACATCTTTCTCTCAATGTCTCTCTCACCGACTCTCTGTCCATCTCTCTCCCTGACTCTCTCTGTCTATTTCTTCTTCCTCTTATCACTGTCAATCTGTTTGTATCTCTGTCTATTTGCCTATTTGTCTCCCTGACTATAATCTCATCTACAATGACAATAGCCAAACAATCCTAATATCCTACATGCAGTTGCTGCAGAGTAATGAGTGCATCAAGTACAACTCCCTATTAATATAAATCAAACAATCAAACTTCAGTTGAGCCAGTTGTTAAGTGCATAGAGATTATCTATAAATTTTACTGATGAACACACACATGCGCGTGCGCACGCACACACACACACACACACACACACACACACACACACACACAAGTGATGGTGGCATGATGAAATGCACCCAGTACACTCTGCATTAGGCATTCAGCTGTAGAAGCTACGTCAAATATGGAACATAGCAAGAAAAAGGTCTCTCCAATCGGTTTAGTCTCAACCCATCCAAAGCATCACCATGGAAGGGGACTGTAAAATTATGATGATGATGATAATGATTATTATATATATATATATATATATATAATAATCATATTATAATTATTATATATAATAAGCAAGTCCACACTGTAAATGTGGTTGGTGCTAGGAAGGGCATCTAGCCGTAGAAAACCTGCCAGATAGTCCTATACGAGCGAGACACGGTCACCGGCCCAAATCTTGCCTCAAGTGGGGCAACTCCCATTTAACCCATGCTAGCATGGAAGATAGATGTTAAACGATGATGATGATGATGATATATATATATATACACATTCTTTTACTTTTTAAAGTCATTGGACTGTGATGATATATCACCTTCAAGAGATTTAGCCGTTCATATTTTTTCAAATCTGATACATGCATTATCAATCTCTTTTTGTCAAAGAGCTAGGTTACAGAATATAGACACAGTCACACTTATCCTTATATATATGTTGGTGTCACGAAGAAAAGCGCCCAGTTCATATTGTAAAGTGTTTGTTTAGGTGTCATGGCAAAAAACGCCCAGTCCACCCTGTAAAGTGGTTTTGTAGATGTCATGGCAAAAAAAAAACGCCCAGTCCACACAATAAAGTGATCATTTTGGTGCCATGATAAAAAACACCCAGTACACACTGTAAATGTGATTGGCATTAGGAATGGCACCTAGCCATACAAACCAAACCAAAATCAATTCTGTATGAGCAAGACACAGTCATCTGATCTGGCTTGTCTCACAATGGGATAACTTGTCTAACCCATGCTAGTGTAAAAAAATGGATGTTAAACAGTGATGATGATATATGTATAAACCAAACCTGTTCCTACATTTCAGAAGAAATGAGTAACTGTTCCCCAAGTTAGCACCACTTCACCTTGTAATCAAATTATTTCATTGAGTGCTGAACATGTCTTATGTCTGCATTAACTGCAATAAACTGATTTTATATGCCATGACATAGACCTTTAACACCTGATGGAGTCATAGGAAGAACTGTAGTGATATTTAAGCCTGGTGTAGCTCATCCTTCTCCAAGCTTGAACACAACCAGCTTTTGTTTTAGAGAGAGAGAGAGAGAGAGAGAGAGAGAGAGAGAGAGAAAGAGAAAGGGAGGAGGGATAAGAATCAACTGGTACTTTATTAATCAACATTGAAATGATGAAAAGTAAAGTTGTCCTTGATGGGATTTGAACTCAAAGCACAGAGAGCTGGAATGGATAAAAATTATTTACCATATATGGAAGAATTCAGGGGAGATATTTTGTGTCCAATTTTAAACAAGTACACAACATCCCTGTGTGTTATAAGAGGTGACTAAAAAGGTTGGCGCTAGGTAAGGCATTGGGCTGTAAAACATTGCCTGAAAAGCCAATGATATGTATGAGGTACATCATTGGATCCTGCAAGTTGTACCCTTACTTTAGTAGGGAAAATCATAATAAAACAGTGTTGTTGTTGTTAAGGGAGATAGTGTGGTGCATATATTGTGAATCATTTTGAAAAGTAAGATATATAAATAGTGATGGGAGTGTTCAGAAAAGACGTCATTAAGCTGTGTAGTTCAGGAGGCATAACTTATCAAAATAACATTAAAAGAGATTTTACCAGACAAAATAACATATTTGTATAACAGTGAATAAATATCAATTAATATAAAGTTGATTATGTATGTATCGTTAAAGAGCTAATGAAACAGTATTGGGTGTTTAAGATATTTAAGATGACATTAATGATTAGGAGATGTTGGGAGAAAGTTATAAATTTAAATTGTGTAAATAAATAGATTGGACAGTGTTGATTGAAGTTATTTGAGGGAAAAACAAACAAATATTAATTAATTTACTTTAAGTTATACAGGAAATTGTTAGAGTTGTTAAAGTGTCGGATGAAATGCTTTGTAGTATCTATTCAGACATCTTGTGTTTTGGGTTCCAATCCTGCTAAAAGGTTAACTTTGTCTTTCATCTTTCAATCGTTATCATCATCATCACAATTTTACATCTATTTTCCATGCTTGTATGGGTTAGACAAGTTGTCCCATTCCGAGGTTAGACTGGCAGGTAAGACAACTATGTCTTGCTCATATGTTCCATTTTGGCATGGTTCAATGGCTGGGTGCCCTTCCTAATGCCAACCGCTTCATTGTGTATACCGAGTTTGTTTTCTTTTGGTACCACCATTATAACCTGAAAGAGTTGATTAGGTACTTTTTTGTGGCACCTTTCAAGATCAATAAATTAAGTAGCAGTCTATGGTGGTGGACTGGAGGAATCATTAGAGCTCCAGATGTGATGCCTTGCAGAATTTGTTCTAACTCTTCAGAATCAGAGATCAACTTTACTATTCATTCTCTCAATAAGATAAAATAAGATACCAGTCTAGGGTGGGGAATTAATAGAATTGTTAGTGTTGGATTAGATGCCTGGCTCTATGCACCCTGAGTTTAAATCCTGCTGTAGTTTACTTGGGTGGTAGATTTAATCTGTCACTCTTTTTAACACCATCAACACCAGGTCCTTGGCTGCATGCATTTAACAGAGTTCACTCTGTTACAATCATTTGGGTCATGTTTCCAATTTAAGGATGTATCTATCCATCCAACCCATCACTGCTGGAGGTCTAGTAAAGGATCCTGGACATTGGCCTCTCCCTGACTAAACAATAAAAATCTAAAGTTAACTTATTATTATATGATATTAAAATATTGGAAGGTATTGATTTAGCAAGTATAGCTTAAGTAAATTTCCAATATTTCATCTTGATACAATAATTTAACTTAAAGTAAACCTCTTAATTAATATTTGAGTTTCTACAAATAACTTTAATGAATACTTTCCAATCTATTTAATTACATCCTTTTAATTGATAATTTTCTCTCAATATTCCTTAATTATTTATGCCAATGGATATCTTTACTCAATACTGTTTCATTAGCTCTGTTAGGAAGCAGGGAAAACAAACTTAAAATGATGATGATGATGATGATGGTGGTGGTGGTGGTGAAGTGTATCCATAGTGATCTTGTGTATGTGTGTGAAAACTAATGTATGTTATAATGTATTGAGTTCTTTTTCTTATAAAGGTAGTCAATAAAGGGGTTGGCATCAGGAAGAGTATCTGGCTGTTAAAAATTACCTCAGGAAGTCCTAGCTGATTCATGTCAGCATAAAAAATAAATGTAAAAATGCTGATGATATATATATATATATATATATATATATGGTTGTTGTATGATTGCAATAAATGCTTTGAAAGCGCAAAACATATCTCAGGAACTTACGAATGCAGAGTCAGGTTCGATCTGTAACAGATCCTGCCTTGAGCTGATCATCGGAAAAACATGTTATATGTTAATAAATTGTGTTTTGATGCATCACTGATTCCTCTCCAAGACAATGTCACTGGACCGAGACCTTTGCCGGTACTCAGTAATAGAGAAGACCCGCCTTACCTAAATACAAAGTAAAACCTACTACAGTCAGTAGGCATCTCTAACAAAATACACCCCCGTCCCACCACCCCCACCCCATCCACACCGCCCCTTTCAATGTAAAGTTATGTTGGTGCCACACCATCCAGGCCGAAACAAATGAGATCGTGTAGGTGTCACGACAAAAAAACACACAGTCCACGCTGTAATGTGGCCGTGTAGGCAACACGGTAAAAACCTCCCAGCCCCACACTGTAAATGTGGTTGGTGTTAGGAAGGGCATCCAGCTGTAGAAAACCCGCCAGACAATCCATGCTGTAATGTGGTCGTGTAGGCAACACGGTAAAAAACCTCCCAGCCCCACACTGTAAATGTGGTTGGTGTTAGGAAGGGCATCCAGCTGTAGAAAACCCGCCAGACAGTCCTATGCGAGCAAGAGAATCACTCTTGCCTCAAGTGGGAAAACCCCCCATCCAAACCCATGCAAGCGTGGAACATGGACGTTAAACGATGATGATGATGATGATGATGATGGTGATGATATATATATATAATATCTGTCGTATGTAGTTGATGACTGAGAGAAAAGAGTGCTCAATACTGAAGTAGAGTTTAAATATGACACTGTAATAAACAGGCGAAACTCCAGAATAACAAGACTAAATATTTTATTTAGCCTTAATAAAATGGATATATAATTATATATATATCATCACCATTTTACGTCCGTTCTTCCACGCTAGCATGGGTTAGACGGGTTGTCCTGTTGTGGGCAGTAGTCGGTCGGCTGACCATGCCTTGCTCATACGGAAACTGATTCTGGCTTGATTTCTACAGCTGGATGCCCTTCCTAACACCAACCTCATTTACAGTGAGTGCTGGGTGCTTTTTTCCGTGGCACCTACATGTCCACTTTACAGTGTGGGCTGAGTGCTTTTTTGCCGTGGCACCTCCACAACCACTTTGCAGTGGGAATATATATATATATATGCTTGTGTATGTAATTATCACACTACATCCACCATAAACTTAATAGAAACTGCTTTTCATATACAAGCATCTCTGTCTGCTTAATATGCTTTTATACCTGTATTGTATTATGTGATACCTTTGCCATACTGTGATATATATGCCTAGTACCATTGCTTGCTTCTTACCTGGTTATTCTGTACATGCCTAATACCTCTGCACTCTTTCTATACGTTTACATATGTACTGCTAATGTCCTCGTTTTGCGAGTAACTTTCTTCTTTAATTCCTCTATAATTTTTGTATTATTCTTTTATAATCTTTGTCGCATCCACTGATACTGACCACATCATCTTCACTCTTTAAATATGACACTGTTAATGACAACATTAACATCTATGTATTTTTACGATTGTTCTGTGGAATAGGAGGTTAATTATATGTCTAAACTTTGCTAGTGCTCCGATGATTCCAAATGAAAGTTTGGAAGAAACGATTGTCAGCAATAAAATGTTTTGAACATAGTTTTGATTATTCTGTAATTTATATATATATATATGTATGCATAGCTAATTGGTAATGGGTGTTTGGCTTATGATCCTGAGTTCTAGAGTTTGATTTCTGGCCATGTGTTGCATCCTTGAGCAAAACACTTTTATTTCAAATTGCTTATATTTAAAAAAATGTTTATAACATTTTTATAACATTTTTAGTTTTTTATAACATTTTAAATATTTTTTATATTTTTCCTTGTATATCTTTTATAAGTATAGTTGTGTTTGTGTGTATGTATATACAGGTAAAATTCCGTTATAACAAATACTATTGTAACAAATTTTTCAGTATAACAAAGTTTTTTTCAATCCCCAAGGTAATAACAAACAAATGCTTGATTTGTTTCCATCGATCTTGTTATAAAGAATTCTTTTAATACCCTGTGAATTTCGTTATAATGGAATTTCACCATATATATTTATTTATATATATATGTGATTTAAGTGTTTGTATGTGTAGATGTGCTTGTGTGTATATGTATGTTTATATACATGTGTAATTGTATACATATGTTTATTCTATCCACCACTTTATCCTGCCAATCCCACCAACCATTTTAAAATACCCCCTATATACCCACCTTCACATTCATCATCTGGCTCCCACTGACCAGTTAAAATTCCATGGCTATGATCACTACCATCCATTATCACCTTGTTTCACACATCCCTATCCTCCCCCACTGCCACCATCACCCTATCCACCCTATCTTAATTACCCCTCTTCAATTAAATACCCCTCCCCCATGTTGAGTCTTCCTTATTTATACTGTGTCTGCTATTGAAACGTTAGTTCTTGTCTGATGACCCTGTGATAAACTCCCGAGTAACAAGACTCACTATTTAGCCTTTATATATATATATACACACACAAGATGGGTGGATTTCTCTATGTAAATATATGTTTATGTGTGTCTACACACATGCAACTATCTGTGTATGTGTGTGTGTGTGTGTGTGTGTGTGTGAACATATAGTCAGTTACACATATACAAAAGAGCCTTTCTTTAGCAATTAGCAATTATGAAACATAGCAGAAGCAGACATTCCATTCCCTTCCTGAACATCTTTGGTATGTGGCTATCACTAACCTGATAATGTCACAATGTAACAGTCATTACAAGAGATCAAAACACTGGTCTGCCATTGCCCAGTGGTAGCATTTACAGGACATTTAAAAATAAATCTTCATTTTTCTCAATAGCTTCTTCGTCTGAGTTAGTTCTGTCTGTATGAATGTCAAAGGCCATATGTACATGTTTAATGAGTGTATATAAGTGTAATATGTGTATAAGAGAAATGTGTGTATAAGAGTAATATATATAGATCCAGCTCACGGATGTTATAAAACCATATTGCTTGGAGTCTGCCCCTGAGTTTCCTGCCGATTGGTTTTGCCCATAGAATCTGTCCAGTGATTCTTTCTTGAGACATTCTAACCATGTCTGTAAACTAATGTTCTAAATGATGTAAAGTATGATTGTTAAGTAATCTTCTAAATATCAGTTTATTAATGAAGGAGTTATTTATTTCATTAAATTCTTCCAAATATTTGATTATATTCAGGAGATTTTGCAACACATCGGCAATATATTTCATTAGAACTATGGTAAGGAAAAGGTTAATGTGTATATAAGTTTAATTCTTTAGCATTTAAACCGGCCATATCTGGCCAGAATTCTCTCACCTCTTTCTGTTCAAACCAGCTGTAACCGACCACTCATACCTTTAATATGTATACATGTTTGATGTGTGTATAAGCTTAATGTGGGTATAAGTTTTATTTCTATTTGTATGTGTGTTTTACATTCATTTTCCATGCTGGCATGAGTTGATAAGCTGTTGATAAGTTGTCTCTGCGTAAATCATTTCTTGTTTAGAATTACTGTCTTCCTAGACTGATCAATGTAGTATGAATGTTCCATATTTTACATGGTTTTTACAGCTGAATGTTCTTCCTAACACCACTCTCTATACAGAGTGCTCTGAGTGCATATTATTATGTCCCCAGCACAAGTAGGTTTACCTTGTTTCTTAAATGATTAAAGAGTACACAGTGTCTGTCTCCATTCGTTCAAAGAAACATCAACTCAAGGGAGAAAAGAAAAGTGGGCAATGATAAAGAATCAGGATGAGTGTATGATGGAAGAGACAGTGATGGAGGTGAGATGGTGGCAGAAAGTGGAGCAGTGAGATAGATGATAATGGAAAGGTATAATGGAAGAGTGTAATGAAAGGGAGAGAGAGTGATGGTAGGGTGTAATGGAAGAGAGACAGAGATGGTAGGGTGTAATGGAGGAGAGACAGTGGTGACAGTGTGTAATGGAAGAGAGACAGTGGTGGCAGGGTGTGATGGAAGAGAGACAGTGGTGGCAGGGTGTAATGGAAGAGAGACAGTGATGGTAGGGTGTAATGGAAGAGAGACAGAGATGGCAGGGTGTAATGGAAGAGAGACAGTGATGGCAGGGTGTAATGGAAGAGAGACAGTGGTGGCAGGGTGTAATGGAAGAGAGACAGTGGTGGCAGGGTGTAATGGAAGAGAGACAGTGATGGTAGGGTGTAATGGAAGAGAGACAGTGGTGGTAGGGTGTAATGGAAGAGAGACAGTGGTGGTAGGGTGTAATGGAAGAGAGACAGTGGTGGTAGGGTGTAATGGAAGAGAGACAGTGATGGCAGGGTGTAATGGAAGAGAGACAGTGATGGCAGGGTGTAATGGAAGAGAGACAGTGGTGGCAGGGTGTAATGGAAGAGAGACAGTGGTGGCAGGGTGTAATGGAAGAGAGACAGTGGTGGTAGGGTGTAATGGAAGAGAGACAGTGGTGGCAGGGTGTAATGGAAGAGAGACAGGGTGGTAGGGTGTAATGGAAGAGAGACAGTGATGGCAGGGTGTAATGGAAGAGAGACAGTAGTGGTAGGGTGTAATGGAAGAGAGACAGTAGTGGTAGGGTGTAATGGAAGAGAGACAGTAGTGGTAGGGTGTAATGGAAGAGAGACAGGGTGGTAGGGTGTAATGGAAGAGAGACAGTGGTGGCAGGGTGTAATGGAAGAGAGACAGTGGTGGTAGGGTGTAATGGAAGAGAGACAGTGGTGGTAGGGTGTAATGGAAGAGAGACAGTGGTGGTAGGGTGTAATGGAAGAGAGACAGTGATGGTAGGGTGTAATGCAAGAGTGACAGTGCTGGTAGGGTGTAATGGAAGAGAGATCGTGGTGGCAGGGTGTAATGGAAGAGAGACAGTGGTGGCAGGGTGTAATGGAAGAGTGACAGTGCTGGTAGGGTGTAATGGAAGAGAGATAGTGGTGGCAGGGTGTAATGGAAGAGAGACAGTGGTGGCAGGGTGTAATGGAAGAGTGACAGTGCTGGTAGGGTGTAATGGAAGAGAGATAGTGGTGGTAGGGTGTAATGGAAGAGAGACAGTGGTGGCAGGGTGTAATGGAAGAGAGACAGTGGTGGTAGGGTGTAATGGAAGAGAGACAGTGGTGGTAGGGTGTAATGGAAGAGAGACAGTGATGGTAGGGTGTAATGGAAGAGAGACAGTGGTGGCAGGGTGTGATGGAAGAGAGACAGTGGTGGCAGGGTGTAATGGAAGAGAGACAGTGGTGCTAGGGTGTAATGGAAGAGAGACAGTGGTGGTAGGGTGTAATGGAAGAGAGACAGTGATGGTAGGGTGTTGTGGGGAGAGACAGTGGTGGTAGGGTGTAATGGAAGAGAGACAGTGGTGGTAGGGTGTAATGGAAGAGAGACAGTGGTGGCAGGGTGTAATCGAAGAGAGACAGTGATGGCAGGGTGTAATGAAGAGAGACAGTGATGGTAGGGTGTAATGGAAGAGAGACAGTGGTGGCAGGGTGTAATGGAAGAGAGACAGTGGTGGCAGGGTGTAATCGAAGAG
Source organism: Eledone cirrhosa (assembly GCA_964016885.1). Lineage (NCBI taxonomy): Eukaryota > Metazoa > Mollusca > Cephalopoda > Octopoda > Eledonidae > Eledone > Eledone cirrhosa. Next base: position 100,764,666 of record OZ024742.1, on the reverse strand, counting down.
AGACAGTGATGGCAGGGTGTAATGAAGAGAGACAGTGATGGTAGGGTGTAATGGAAGAGAGACAGTGGTGGCAGGGTGTGATGGAAGAGAGACAGTGGTGGCAGGGTGTAATGGAAGAGAGACAGTGGTGCTAGGGTGTAATGGAAGAGAGACAGTGGTGGTAGGGTGTAATGGAAGAGAGACAGTGATGGTAGGGTGTTGTGGGGAGAGACAGTGGTGGTAGGGTGTAATGGAAGAGAGACAGTGGTGGTAGGGTGTAATGGAAGAGAGACAGTGATAGTAGGGTGTTGTGGGGAGAGACAGTGGTGGTAGGGTGTAATGGAAGAGAGACAGTGATGGCAGGGTGTAATGGAAGAGAGACAGTGGTGGCAGGGTGTAATCGAAGAGAGACAGTGATGGCAGGGTGTAATGAAGAGAGACAGTGATGGTAGGGTGTAATGGAAGAGAGACAGTGGTGGCAGGGTGTAATCGAAGAGAGACAGTGGTGGTAGGGTGTAATGGAAGAGAGACAGTGGTGGCAGGGTGTAATCGAAGAGAGATAGTGATGGTAGGGTGTAATGGAAGAGAGACAGTGCGGGTAGGGTGTAATGGAAGAGAGACACTGGTGGCAGGGTGTAATGGAAGCGAGACAGTGGTGGCAGGGTGTAATGAAAGAGAGACAGTGTTGGCAGGGTGTAATGAAGAGAGACAGTTGTGGCAGGGTGTAATGGAAGAGAGACAGTGGTGGTAGGGTGTAATGGAAGAGAGACAGTGGTGGTAGGGTGTCATGGAAGAGAGACAGAGATGGCAGGGTGAAATGGAAGAGAGACAGAGATGGCAGGGTGTAATGGAAGAGAGACAGTGGTGGTAGGGTGTAATGGAAGAGAGACTGTGGTGGTAGGGTGTAATGGAAGAGAGACAGTGGTGTCAGGGTGTAATGGAAGAGAGACAGTGGTGGCAGGGTGTAATGGAAGAGAGACAGTGGTGGCAGGGTGTAATGAAAGAGAGACAGTGGTGGTAGGGTGTAATGGAAGAGAGACTGAGGTGGTAGGGTGTAATGGAAGAGAGACAGTAGTGGTAGGGTGTAATGGAAGAGAGAGAGAGTGATCGTAAGGTGTAATGGAAGAGAGACAGTGGTGGCAGGATGTAATGGAAGAGAGACAGTGATGGTAGGGTGTAATGGAAGAGAGAGAGTGGAGGCAGGGTGTAATGGAAGAGAGACAGTGGTGGTAGGGTGTAATGGAAGAGAGACAGTGGTGGCAGGGTGTAATGGAAGAGAGACAGTGATAGCAGGGTGTAATGGAAGAGAGACAGTGGTGCTAGGGTGTAATGAAAGAGAGACAGTGATGGTAGGGTGTAATGGAAGAGAGACAGTGATGGCAGGGTGTAATGGAAGAGAGACAGTGGTGGCAGGGTGTAATGGAAGAGAGACAGTGGTGGCAGGGTGTAATGGAAGAGAGACAGTGGTGGCAGGGTGTAATGGAAGAGAGACAGTGGTGGCAGGGTGTAATGAAGAGAGACAGTGGTAGTAGGGTGTAATGGAAGAGAGACAGTGGTGGTAGGGTGTAATGGTAGAGAGACAGTGGTGGTAGGGTGTAATGGAAGAGAGACAGTGGTGACAGGGTGTAATGGAAGAGAGAGAGTGGTGGCAGGGTGTAATGGAAGAGAGACAGTGGTGGTAGGGTGTAATGGAAGAGAGACAGTAGTGGCAGGGTGTAATGGAAGAGAGACAGTGGTGGCAGGGTGTAATGGAAGAGAGAGAGTGGAGGCAGGGTGTAATGGAAGAGAGACAGTGGTGGTAGGGTGTAATGGAAGAGAGACAGTGGTGGCAGGGTGTAATGAAAGAGAGACAGTGGTGGTAGGGTGTAATGGAAGAGAGACAGTAGTGGTAGGGTGTCATGGAAGAGAGACAGTGGTAGTAGGGTGTAATGGAAGAGAGACAGTGGTGGTAGGGTGTAATGGTAGAGAGACAGTGGTGGTAGGGTGTAATGGAAGAGAGACAGTGGTGGTAGGGTGTAATGGAAGAGAGACAGTGGTGGTAGGGTGTAATGGAAGAGAGACAGTGATGGCAGGGTGTAATGGAAGAGAGACAGTGGTGGCAGGGTGTAATGGAAGAGAGACAGTGATGGTAGGATGTAATGGAAGAGACTCAGTGATGGCAGGGTGTAATGGAAGAGAGACAGTGGTGGTAGGGTGTAATGGAAGAGAGACAGTGGTGGTAGGGTGTAATGGAAGAGAGACAGTGGTGGCAGGGTGTAGTGGAAGAGAGACAATGATGGCAGGGTGTAATGGAAGAGAGACAGTTGTGGCAGGGTGTAATGGAAGAGAGACAGTGATGGTAGGGTGTAATGGATGAGATACAGTGGTGGTAGGGTATAATGGAAGAGAGACAGGGTGGTAGGGTGTAATGGAAGAGAGACAGTGCGGGTAGGGTGTAATGGAAGAGAGACAGTGGTGGCAGGGTGTAATGGAAGAGAGACAGTGGTGGCAGGGTGTAATGGAAGAGAGACAGTGATGGCAGGATGTAATGGAAGAGAGACAGTGATGGCAGGGTGTAATGGAACAGAGACAGTGATGGCAGGGTGTAATGGAAGAGAGACAGTAGTGGTAGGGTGTAATGGAAGAGAGACAGTGGTGGTAGGGTGTAATGGAAGAGAGATAGTGATGGCAGGGTGTAATGGAAGAGAGACAGTGATGGCAGGGTGTAATGGAAGAGAGACAGTGGTGGCAGGGTGTAATGGAAGAGAGACAGTGATGGCAGGGTGTAATGGAAGAGAGACTAAGATGGCAGGGTGTAATGGAAGAGAGACAGTGCGGGTAGGGTGTAATGGAAGAGAGACAGTGGTGGTAAGGTGTAATGGAAGAGAGACTGAGGTGGTAGGGTGTAATGGAAGAGAGACAGTGATGGTAGGGTGTAATGAAGAGAGACAGTGGTGGCAGGGTGTCATGAAGAGAGACAGTGGTGGCAGGGTGTAATGGAAGAGAGACAGAGATGGCAGGGTGTAATGGAAGAAAGACAGTGATGGCAGGGTGTAATGGATGAGAGACAGTGGTGGTAGGGTGTAATGGAAGGGAGACAGTGGTGGCAGGGTGTAATGGGAGAGAGACAGTGATGGTAGGGTGTAATGGAAGAGAGACAGTGGTGGCAGGGTGTAATGGAAGAGAGACAGTGGAGGCAGGGTGTAATGGAAGAGAGACAGTGGTGGTAGGGTGTAATGGAAGAGAGACAGTGGTGGCAGGGTGTAATGGAAGAGAGACAGTGGTGGCAGGGTGTAATGGAAGAGAGACAGTGGTGGCAGGGTGTAATGGAAGAGAGAGAGTGGAGGCAGGGTGTAATGGAAGAGAGACAGTGGTGGTAGGGTGTAATGGAAGAGAGACAGTGGTGGCAGGGTGTAATGAAAGAGAGACAGTGGTGGTAGGGTGTAATGGAAGAGAGACAGTGGTGGTAGGGTGTCATGGAAGAGAGACAGTGGTAGTAGGGTGTAATGGAAGAGAGACAGTGGTGGTAGGGTGTAATGGTAGAGAGACAGTGGTGGTAGGGTGTAATGGAAGAGAGACAGTGGTGGCAGGGTGTAATTGAAGAGAGACAGTGATGGCAGAGTGTAATGGAAGAGAGACAGTGGTGGCAGGGTGTAATGGAAGAGAGACAATGATGGTAGGGTGTAATGGAAGAGAGACAGTGATGGCAGGGTGTAATGGAAGAGAGACAGTGGTGGTAGGGTGTAATGGAAGAGAGACAGTGGTGGTAGGGTGTAATGGAAGAGAGACAGTGGTGGCAGGGTGTAATGGAAGAGAGACAATCATGGCAGGGTGTAATGGAAGAGAGACAGTGGTGGCAGGGTGTAATGGAAGACAGACAGTGATGGTAGGGTGTAATGGATGAGATACAGTGGTGCTAGGGTGTAATGGAAGAGAGACAGTGGTGGTAGGGTGTAATGGATGAGAGACAGTGGTGGTAGGGTGTAATGGAAGAGAGACAGTGGTGGTAGGGTGTAATGGAAGAGAGACAGTGCGGGTAGGGTATAATGGAAGAGAGACAGTGGTGGCAGTGTGTAATGGAAGAGAGACAGTGGTGGCAGGGTGTAATGGAAGAGAGACAGTGGTGGTAGGGTGTAATGGAAGAGAGACAGTGGTGGTAGGGTGTAATGGAAGAGAGACAGTGGTGGTAGGGTGTAATGGAAGAGAGACAGTGGTGGTAGGGTGTAATGGAAGAGAGACAGTGGTGGTAGGGTGTAATGGAAGAGAGACAGGGTGGTAGGGTGTAATGGAAGAGAGACAGTGGTGGTAGGGTGTAATGGAAGAGAGACAGTGGTGGCAGGGTGTAATGGAAGAGAGACAGTGGTGGTAGGGTGTAATGGAAGAGAGACAGTGGTGGCAGTGTGTAATGGAAGAGAGACAGTGGTGGTAGGGTGTAATGGAAGAGAGACAGTGGTGGTAGGGTGTAATGGAAGAGAGACAGTGGTGGTAGGGTGTAATGGAAGAGAGACAGTGGTGGTAGGGTGTAATGGAAGAGAGACAGGGTGGTAGGGTGTAATGGAAGAGAGACAGTGGTGGTAGGGTGTAATGGAAGAGAGACAGGGTGGTAGGGTGTAATGGAAGAGAGACGGTGGTGGTAGGGTGTAATGGAAGAGAGACAGGGTGGTAGGGTGTAATGGAAGAGAGACAGTGGTGGTAGGGTGTAATGGAAGAGAGACAGGGTGGTAGGGTGTAATGGAAGAGAGACAGTGCGGGTAGGGTATAATGGAAGAGAGACAGTGGTGGCAGTGTGTAATGGAAGAGAGACAGTGGTGGTAGGGTGTAATGGAAGAGAGACATAGGTGGTAGGGTGTAATGGAAGAGAGACAGTGGTGGTAGGGTGTAATGGAAGAGAGACAGGGTGGTAGGGTGTAATGGAAGAGAGACAGTGGTGGTAGGGTGTAATGGAAGAGAGACAGTGGTGGCAGGGTGTAATGGAAGAGAGACAGTGGTGGTAGGGTGTAATGGAAGAGAGACAGTGGTGGTAGGGTGTAATGGAAGAGAGACAGTGGTGGTAGGGTGTAATGGAAGAGAGACAGTGGTGGTAGGGTGTAATGGAAGAGAGACAGTGGTGGTAGGGTGTAATGCAAGAGAGACAGTGGTGGCAGGGTGTAATGGAAGAGAGACAGTGGTGGTAGGGTGTAGTGGAAGAGGGACAGTGGTGGCAGGGTGTAATGGAAGAGAGACAGTGGTGGTAGGGTGTAATGGAAGAGAGACAGTGATGGTAGGGTGTAATGGAAGAGAGACAGTGGTGGTAGGGTGTAATGGAAGAGAGACAGGGTGGTAGGGTGTAATGGAAGAGAGACAGTGGTGGTAGGGTGTAATGGAAGAGAGACAGTGTTGGTAGGGTGTAATGGAAGAGAGACAGTGGTGGTAGGGTGTAATGGAAGAGAGACAGTGGTGGTAGGGTGTAATGGAAGTGAGACAGGGTGGTAGGGTGTAATGGAAGAGAGACAGTGCGGGTAGGGTATAATGGAAGAGAGACAGTGGTGGCAGTGTGTAATGGAAGAGAGACAGTGGTCGCAGGGTGTAATGGAAGAGAGACAGTGGTGGTAGGGTGTAATGGAAGAGAGACAGTGGTGGTAGGGTGTAATGGAAGAGAGACAGTGATGGCAGGATGTAATGGAAGAGAGACAGTGGTGGTAGGGTGTAATGGAAGAGAGACAGTGGTGGTAGGGTGTAATGGAAGAGAGACAGTGATGGCAGGGTGTAATGGAAGAGAGACAGTGATGGCAGGATGTAATGGAAGAGAGACAGTGATGGCAGGGTGTAATGGAACAGAGACAGTGGTGGTAGGGTGTAATGGAAGAGAGACAGTGGTGGTAAGGTGTAATGGAAGAGAGACTGAGGTGGTAGGGTGTAATGGAAGAGAGACAGTGATGGTAGGGTGTAATGAAGAGAGACAGTGGTGGCAGGGTGTCATGAAGAGAGACAGTGGTGGCAGGGTGTAATGGAAGAGAGACAGAGATGGCAGGGTGTAATGGAAGAGAGACAGTGGTGGTAGGGTGTAATGGAAGAGAGACAGTGGTGGTAGGGTGTAATGGAAGAGAGACAGTGGTGGTAGGGTGTAATGGAAGAGAGACAGTGGTGGTAGGGTGTAATGGAAGAGAGACAGTGGTGTTAGGGTGTAATGGAAGAGAGACAGTGGTGTTAGGGTGTAATGGAAGAGAGAGATTGATGGTAGGGTGTAATGGAAGAGAGACAGTGATGGCAGGGTGTAATGGAAGAGAGACAGTGGTGGTAGGGTGTAATGGAAGAGAGACAGTGGTGGTAGGGTGTAATGGAAGAGAGACAGTGATGGCAGAGTGTAATGGAAGAGAGACAGTGATGGTAGGGTGTATTGAAGAGAGACAGTGGTCGCAGGGTGTAATGGAAGAGAGACAGAGATGGCAGGGTGTAATGGAAGAGAGACAGTGGTGGTAGGGTGTAATGGAAGAGAGACAGTGATGGCAGGGTGTAATGGAAGAGAGACAGTGATGGTAGGGTGTATTGAAGAGAGACAGTGGTCGCAGGGTGTAATGGAAGAGAGACAGAGATGGTAGGGTGTAATGGAAGAGAGACAGTGATGGTAGGGTGTAATGGAAGAGAGACAGTGATGGCAGGGTGTAATGGAAGCGAGACAGTGTTAGCAGGGTGTAATGGAAGAGAGACAGTGGTGGTAGGGTGTAATGGAAGAGAGACAGTGGTGGCAGGGTGTAATGGAAGAGAGACAGTGATGGCAGGGTGTAATGGAAGCGAGACAGTGTTAGCAGGGTGTAATGGAAGAGAGACAGTGGTGGTAGGGTGTAATGGAAGAGAGACAGTGGTGGTAGGGTGTAGTGGAAGAGGGACAGTGGTGGCAGGGTGTAATGGAAGAGAGACAGTGGTGGCAGGGTGTAATGGAAGAGAGACAGTGGTGGTAGGGTGTAATGGAAGAGAGACAGTGATGGCAGGGTGTAATGGAAGAGAGACAGTGGAGGTAGGGTGTAATGGAAGAGAGACAGTGGTGTTAGGGTGTAATGGAAGAGAGAGACAGTGGTGGTAGGGTGTAATGGAAGAGAGACAGTGGTGGCAGGGTGTAATGGAAGAGAGACAGTGGTGGCAGGGTGTAATGGAAGAGAGACAGTGGTGGTAGGGTGTAATGGAAGAGAGGCAGTGGTGGTAGGGTGTAATGGAAGAGAGACAGTGGTGGCAGGGTGTAATGGAAGAGAGACAGGTTGGTAGGGTGTAATGGAAGAGAGACAGTGGTGGCAGGGTGTAATGGAAGAGAGACAGTGGTGGCAGGGTGTAATGGAAGAGAGACAGTGGTGGCAGGGTGTACTGGAAGAGAGACAGTGGTGTTAGGGTGTAATGGAAGAGAGACAGTGGTGGTAGGGTGTAATGGAAGAGAGACAGTGATGGTAGGGTGTAATGGAAGAGAGACAGTAGTGGTAGGGTGTAATGGAAGAGAGACAGTGCAGGTAATGTGTAATGGAAGAGAGACAGTGCGGGTAGGGTGTAATGGACGAGAGACAGTGATGGTAGGGTGTAATGGAAGAGAGACAATGGTGGCAGGGTGTAATGGAAGAGAGACAGTGGTGGTAGGGTGTTGTGGGGAGAGACAGTGGTGGTAGGGTGTAATGGAAGTGAGACAGTGGTGGCAGGGTGTAATGGAAGAGAGACAGTGATGGCAGGGTGTAATGGAAGAGAGACAGTGGTGGTAGGGTGTAATGGAAGAGAGACAGTGGTGGTAGGGTGTAATGGAAGAGAGACAGTGGTGGTAGGGTGTAATGGAAGAGAGACAGTGGTGGTAGGGTGTAATGGAAGAGAAACAGTGGTGGTAGGGTGTAATGGAAGAGAGACAGTGGTGGTAGGGTGTAATGGAAGAGAGACAGTGATGGCAGGGTGTAATGATAGAGAGACAGTGGTGGTAGGGTGTAATGGAAGCGAGACAGTGGTGGTAGGGTGTAGTGGAAGAGGGACAGTGGTGGCAGGGTGTAATGGAAGAGAGACAGTGGTGGTAGGGTGTAATGGAAGAGAGAAAGTGGTGGTAGAATGTAATGGAAGAGAGACAGTGCGGGTAGGGTGTAATGGAAGAGAGACAATGGTGGCAGGGTGTAATGGAAGAGAGACAGTGGTGGTAGGGTGTTGTGGGGAGAGACAGTGGTGGTAGGGTGTAATGGAAGCGAGACAGTGGTGGCAGGGTGTAATGGAAGAGAGACAGTGATGGCAGGGTGTAATGATAGAGAGACAGTGGTGGTAGGGTGTAATGGAAGTGAGACAGTGATGGTAGGGTGTAATGAAGAGAGACAGTGGTGGCAGGGTGTAATGGAAGAGAGACAGTTGTGGCAGGGTGTAATGGAAGAGAGACAGTGATGGCAGGGTGTAATGGAAGAGAGACAGTGCGGGTAGGGTGTAAGGGAAGAGAGACAGTGGTGGTAGGGTGTAATGGAAGAGAGACAGTGGTGGTAGGGTGTAATGGAAGAGAGACAGTGGTGTTAGGGTGTAATGGAAGAGAGACAGTGGTGTTAGGGTGTAATGGAAGAGAGAGATTGATGGTAGGGTGTAATGGAAGAGAGACAGTGATGGCAGGGTGTAATGGAAGAGAGACAGTGATGGCAGGGTGTAATGAAGAGAGACAGTGGTGGCAGGGTGTAATGGAAGAGAGACAGGGTGGCAGGGTGTAATGGAAGAGAGACAGTTGTGGCAGGGTGTAATGGAAGAGAGACAGTGATGGCAGGGTGTAATGGAAGAGAGACAGGGTGGCAGGGTGTAATGGAAGAGAGACAGTTGTGGCAGGGTGTAATGGAAGAGAGACAGTGATGGCAGGGTGTAATGGAAGAGAGACAGTGCGGGTAGGGTGTAAGGGAAGAGAGACAGTGGTGGTAGGGTGTAATGGAAGAGAGAGATTGATGGTAGGGTGTAATGGAAGAGAGACAGTGATGGCAGGGTGTAATGGAAGAGAGACAGTGATGGCAGGGTGTAATGAAGAGAGACAGTGGTGGCAGGGTGTAATGGAAGAGAGACAGTGGTGGTAGGGTGTAATGGAAGAGAGACAGTGGTGGTAGGGTGTAATGGAAGAGAGACAGAGATGGCAGGGTGTAATGGAAGCGAGACAGTGTTAGCAGGGTGTAATGGAAGAGAGACAGTGGTGGTAGGGTGTAATGGAAGAGAGACAGTGGTGGTAGGGTGTAATGGAAGAGAGACAGTGGTGGCAGGGTGTAATGGAAGAGAGACAGTGATGGTAGGGTGTAATGAAAAAGAGACAGTGGTGGCAGGGTGTAATGAAGAGAGACAGTGGTGGCAGGGTGTAATGGAAGTGAGACAGTGTTAGCAGGGTGTAATGGAAGAGAGACAGTGGTGGTAGGGTGTAATGGAAGAGAGACAGTAGTGGTAGGGTGTAATGGAAGAGAGACAGAGATGGCAGGGTGTAATGGTAGAGAGACAGTGCGGGTAGGGTGTAATGGATGAGAGACAGTGGTGGTAGGGTGTAATTGAAGAGAGACAGTGGTGGCAGGGTGTAATGGAAGAGAGACAGTGGTGGTAGGGTGTAATAGAAGAGAGACAGTGGTGGTAGGGTGTAATGGAAGAGAGACAGTGATGGCAGGGTGTAATGGAAGAGAGACAGTGATGGCAGGGTGTAATGAAAGAGAGACAGTGATGGTAGGGTGTAATGAAGAGAGACAGTGGTGGCAGGGTGTAATGGAAGAGAGACAGTTGTGGCAGGGTGTAATGGAAGAGAGACAGTGATGGCAGGGTGTAATGGAAGAGAGACAGTGCGGGTAGGGTGTAAGGGAAGAGAGACAGTGGTGGTAGGGTGTAATGGAAGAGAGACAGTGGTGGTAGGGTGTAATGGAAGAGAGACAGTGGTGTTAGGGTGTAATGGAAGAGAGACAGTGGTGTTAGGGTGTAATGGAAGAGAGAGATTGATGGTAGGGTGTAATGGAAGAGAGACAGTGATGGCAGGGTGTAATGGAAGAGAGACAGTGATGGCAGGGTGTAATGAAGAGAGACATTGGTGGCAGGGTGTAATGGAAGAGAGACAGGGTGGCAGGGTGTAATGGAAGAGAGACAGTTGTGGCAGGGTGTAATGGAAGAGAGACAGTGATGGCAGGGTGTAATGGAAGAGAGACAGGGTGGCAGGGTGTAATGGAAGAGAGACAGTTGTGGCAGGGTGTAATGGAAGAGAGACAGTGATGGCAGGGTGTAATGGAAGAGAGACAGTGCGGGTAGGGTGTAAGGGAAGAGAGACAGTGGTGGTAGGGTGTAATGGAAGAGAGACAGTGGTGGTAGGGTGTAATGGAAGAGAGACAGTGGTGTTAGGGTGTAATGGAAGAGAGACAGTGGTGGTAGGGTGTAATGGAAGAGAGACAGTGATGGCAGGGTGTAATGAAAGAGAGACAGTGATGGTAGGGTGTAATGAAGAGAGACAGTGGTGGCAGGGTGTAATGGAAGAGAGACAGTTGTGGCAGGGTGTAATGGAAGAGAGACAGTGATGGCAGGGTGTAATGGAAGAGAGACAGTGCGGGTAGGGTGTAAGGGAAGAGAGACAGTGGTGGTAGGGTGTAATGGAAGAGAGACAGTGGTGGTAGGGTGTAATGGAAGAGAGACAGTGGTGTTAGGGTGTAATGGAAGAGAGACAGTGGTGTTAGGGTGTAATGGAAGAGAGAGATTGATGGTAGGGTGTAATGGAAGAGAGACAGTGATGGCAGGGTGTAATGGAAGAGAGACAGTGATGGCAGGGTGTAATTAAGAGAGACAGTGGTGGCAGGGTGTAATGGAAGAGAGACAGGGTGGCAGGGTGTAATGGAAGAGAGACAGTTGTGGCAGGGTGTAATGGAAGAGAGACAGTGATGGCAGGGTGTAATGGAAGAGAGACAGGGTGGCAGGGTGTAATGGAAGAGAGACAGTTGTGGCAGGGTGTAATGGAAGAGAGACAGTGATGGCAGGGTGTAATGGAAGAGAGACAGTGCGGGTAGGGTGTAAGGGAAGAGAGACAGTGGTGGTAGGGTGTAATGGAAGAGAGAGATTGATGGTAGGGTGTAATGGAAGAGAGACAGTGATGGCAGGGTGTAATGGAAGAGAGACAGTGATGGCAGGGTGTAATGAAGAGAGACAGTGGTGGCAGGGTGTAATGGAAGAGAGACAGGGTGGCAGGGTGTAATGGAAGAGAGACAGTTGTGGCAGGGTGTAATGGAAGAGAGACAGTGATGGCAGGGTGTAATGGAAGAGAGACAGGGTGGCAGGGTGTAATGGAAGAGAGACAGTTGTGGCAGGGTGTAATGGAAGAGAGACAGTGATGGCAGGGTGTAATGGAAGAGAGACAGTGCGGGTAGGGTGTAAGGGAAGAGAGACAGTGGTGGTAGGGTGTAATGGAAGAGAGACAGTGGTGGTAGGGTGTAATGGAAGAGAGACAGTGGTGTTAGGGTGTAATGGAAGAGAGACAGTGGTGTTAGGGTGTAATGGAAGAGAGAGATTGATGGTAGGGTGTAATGGAAGAGAGACAGTGATGGCAGGGTGTAATGGAAGAGAGACAGTGGTGGTAGGGTGTAATGGAAGAGAGACAGTGGTGTTAGGGTGTAATGGAAGAGAGACAGTGGTGGTAGGGTGTAATGGAAGAGAGACAGTGATGGCAGGGTGTAATGAAAGAGAGACAGTGCGGGTAGGGTGTAAGGGAAGAGAGACAGTGATGGTAGGGTGTAATGAAGAGAGACAGTGGTGGCAGGGTGTAATGGAAGAGAGACAGTTGTGGCAGGGTGTAATGGAAGAGAGACAGTGATGGCAGGGTGTAATGGAAGAGAGACAGTGCGGGTAGGGTGTAAGGGAAGAGAGACAGTGGTGGTAGGGTGTAATGGAAGAGAGACAGTGGTGGTAGGGTGTAATGGAAGAGAGACAGTGGTGTTAGGGTGTAATGGAAGAGAGACAGTGGTGTTAGGGTGTAATGGAAGAGAGAGATTGATGGTAGGGTGTAATGGAAGAGAGACAGTGATGGCAGGGTGTAATGGAAGAGAGACAGTGATGGCAGGGTGTAATGAAGAGAGACAGTGGTGGCAGGGTGTAATGGAAGAGAGACAGGGTGGCAGGGTGTAATGGAAGAGAGACAGTTGTGGCAGGGTGTAATGGAAGAGAGACAGTGATGGCAGGGTGTAATGGAAGAGAGACAGTGCGGGTAGGGTGTAAGGGAAGAGAGACAGTGGTGGTAGGGTGTAATGGAAGAGAGAGATTGATGGTAGGGTGTAATGGAAGAGAGACAGTGATGGCAGGGTGTAATGGAAGAGAGACAGTGATGGCAGGGTGTAATGAAGAGAGACAGTGGTGGCAGGGTGTAATGGAAGAGAGACAGGGTGGCAGGGTGTAATGGAAGAGAGACAGTTGTGGCAGGGTGTAATGGAAGAGAGACAGTGATGGCAGGGTGTAATGGAAGAGAGACAGGGTGGCAGGGTGTAATGGAAGAGAGACAGTTGTGGCAGGGTGTAATGGAAGAGAGACAGTGCGGGTAGGGTGTAAGGGAAGAGAGACAGTGGTGGTAGGGTGTAATGGAAGAGAGACAGTGGTGGTAGGGTGTAATGGAAGAGAGACAGTGGTGTTAGGGTGTAATGGAAGAGAGACAGTGGTGTTAGGGTGTAATGGAAGAGAGAGATTGATGGTAGGGTGTAATGGAAGAGAGACAGTGATGGCAGGGTGTAATGGAAGAGAGACAGTGCGGGTAGGGTGTAAGGGAAGAGAGACAGTGGTGGTAGGGTGTAATGGAAGAGAGACAGTGGTGGTAGGGTGTAATGGAAGAGAGACAGTGGTGTTAGGGTGTAATGGAAGAGAGACAGTGGTGTTAGGGTGTAATGGAAGAGAGAGATTGATGGTAGGGTGTAATGGAAGAGAGACAGTGATGGCAGGGTGTAATGGAAGAGAGACAGTGATGGCAGGGTGTAATGGATGAGAGACAGTGGTGGCAGGGTGTATGGAAGAGAGACAGTTGTGGCAGGGTGTAATGGAAGAGAGACAGTGATGGCAGGGTGTAATGGAAGAGAGACAGTGCGGGTAGGGTGTAAGGGAAGAGAGACAGTGGTGGTAGGGTGTAATGGAAGAGAGACAGTGGTGGTAGGGTGTAATGGAAGAGAGACAGTCGTGTTAGGGTGTAATGGAAGAGAGACAGTGGTGTTAGGGTGTAATGGAAGAGAGACAGTGGTGGTAGGGTGTAATGGAAGAGAGACAGTGATGGCAGGGTGTAATGAAAGAGAGACAGTGATGGTAGGGTGTAATGAAGAGAGACAGTGGTGGCAGGGTGTAATGGAAGAGAGACAGTTGTGGCAGGGTGTAATGGAAGAGAGACAGTGATGGCAGGGTGTAATGGAAGAGAGACAGTGCGGGTAGGGTGTAAGGGAAGAGAGACAGTGGTGGTAGGGTGTAATGGAAGAGAGACAGTGGTGGTAGGGTGTAATGGAAGAGAGACAGTGGTGTTAGGGTGTAATGGAAGAGAGACAGTGGTGTTAGGGTGTAATGGAAGAGAGAGATTGATGGTAGGGTGTAATGGAAGAGAGACAGTGATGGCAGGGTGTAATGGAAGAGAGACAGTGATGGCAGGGTGTAATGAAGAGAGACAGTGGTGGCAGGGTGTAATGGAAGAGAGACAGGGTGGCAGGGTGTAATGGAAGAGAGACAGTTGTGGCAGGGTGTAATGGAAGAGAGACAGTGATGGCAGGGTGTAATGGAAGAGAGACAGGGTGGCAGGGTGTAATGGAAGAGAGACAGTTGTGGCAGGATGTAATGGAAGAGAGACAGTGATGGCAGGGTGTAATGGAAGAGAGACAGTGCGGGTAGGGTGTAAGGGAAGAGAGACAGTGGTGGTAGGGTGTAATGGAAGAGAGAGATTGATGGTAGGGTGTAATGGAAGAGAGACAGTGATGGCAGGGTGTAATGGAAGAGAGACAGTGATGGCAGGGTGTAATGAAGAGAGACAGTGGTGGCAGGGTGTAATGGAAGAAAGACAGGGTGGCAGGGTGTAATGGAAGAGAGACAGTTGTGGCAGGGTGTAATGGAAGAGAGACAGTGATGGCAGGGTGTAATGGAAGAGAGACAGGGTGGCAGGGTGTAATGGAAGAGAGACAGTTGTGGCAGGGTGTAATGGAAGAGAGACAGTGATGGCAGGGTGTAATGGAAGAGAGACAGTGCGGGTAGGGTGTAAGGGAAGAGAGACAGTGGTGGTAGGGTGTAATGGAAGAGAGACAGTGGTGGTAGGGTGTAATGGAAGAGAGACAGTGGTGTTAGGGTGTAATGGAAGAGAGACAGTGGTGTTAGGGTGTAATGGAAGAGAGAGATTGATGGTAGGGTGTAATGGAAGAGAGACAGTGATGGCAGGGTGTAATGGAAGAGAGACAGTGATGGCAGGGTGTAATGGATGAGAGACAGTGGTGGTAGGGTGTAATGGAAGAGAGACAGTGGTGGCAGGGTGTAATGGAAGAGAGAGAGTGGAGGCAGGGTGTAATGGAAGAGAGACAGTGGTGGTAGGGTGTAATGGAAGAGAGACAGTGATGGTAGGGTGTAATGGAAGAGAGACAGTGATGGCAGGGTGTAATGGATGAGAGACAGTAGTGGTAGGGTGTAATGGATGAGAGACAGTGGTGGTAGGGTGTAATGGAAGAGAGACAGTGATGGCAGGGTGTAATGGAAGAGAGACAGATGGTAGCCACATGTTTTCCAGTGGAGATGGACAAGGTAAAAGTGTTGTATGTCAATAACCAATGACCTGGGAGAGAGGAGATGATGGCTGGTATCACAATTCAGTAGATGATATTATGGTCTATCAGATATAAACATATCTGATGCATCCCTCATATATAGGTGTTGCAATGGGTGAGAGATGTAGAATGATTAAGAATTGATTGAATACAGACAGGGTTATTATCATCCCTTATTATACCATACCATTATTATATATGGTACAGTAAATAGACGACTGGGTGAGTACTAGACATATAAGAACATTAGACAAATTTAATACCACCCAGGACAGCAAGGTACAGTGAATAGGGGAAACTTTGAGTGGGAAAGATATACTGAGGTGGGGCTGTGAAGTAGATGGAGATACACAAACATACACATACATTTTAACTACCTAGAAATAGCCAACAGACATCTTCTGTTAGGGAGGTAAGCTAAACAGCAGTGGAAGGGTCTGTTTTGAGAGCATAATAATTAATCAGATTAAGGATAGCAAGAGTGGGTGGGTGAAATTTCAGTTAATTATTACCTCCGTTAGCAAAAGAATTTCTCTCTCTCTCTCTCTCTCTCTCTCTCTCTCTCTCTCTCTCTCTCTCTCTCTCTCTCTCTCTCTCTCTCTCTCTCGCTACCCCCTCTCTCCCTCTCTATTTAGCTCTCTCTCCGAGAGAAAGACAGAAAGACAGATTTATAATACTTATGTACAAATGATGATGATATAAGCCATCAATGTGAAACAAATTGATACTTTATATTTAAATCTTAACATGTTAGTCATTAGAAAAAAGACTGTTTCTTTTGTTTTTGTTTGCTTGATATTTTAATTCCTAGACAGTTATTTCAATATCATTAAATATTAAATATACAGTTCAGCTCTTTTATATCTAACATGTTGTTATAATGTGGTAGGCAATGTTACAGGTTATTTAAAAAAAAAAAATGATATCACTTACATCAAAAATATAATTTAATAGCAATATAATTTGTTTCAAATGTTGGCTGGTGTTGTAGTTAATAGTGGAAAATACATTAAAATAGTGACCATATATGTAGAGAACATTTTGGTTGTTTCCATTTGTCAACATTTTTTCTGCTGATATTGGGTCAAATATATATTTTAATATTGTAACAGAATAGGAAAGGGTACATATTGAATCTGAACTAAAAGAGATTGAGAGAATAAAACTGAGAGTGAGGTGTAGTAAGTAACTGATTTAAGTGGGAGATATGGGATTAAATAGAAAGAGTAGACATTACAATTAATAAATATCAAGTGCAATACATAATAATGTTTCCTAGAAATACTTCAAAGTAAGAAAAGTAATTAATATTTAATTTCATATATATATATATATATATATATATATATATATATATATAGAGAGAGAGAGAGAGAGAGAGAGAGAGAGAGAGAGAGAGAGAGAGAGAGAGAGAGAGAGAGAGAGAGAGAGAGACGATGTATTTTGCCAGTTAAATTATTTATAAAAATATACTGAAGCGAAAACCAAACCAAACAGTGAGTGTGTTTTACTATTTTTTTCTGGAAATATTAGGACAACAGACACTCCCCAAATATAAGGCCGGTTATGTGATGCCTGTGTGAGATGTGCAATGCTGCATGGTAGTGAGACATGGGCAGCAACTACAGAGGATATGTGATGGCTGGAGAGAAATGGAGCAAGCATGCTCCTTGGATGTGCAATGTCATTGTGTGTGAACGTCCAAGCATAGATGAGTTGAGAGAGAAACTGTGTATAAGAGGGATAAGTTGTGGTGTGCGGGAGAGAAGACTGAGATGGTATGGACATGTGATGCGCATGGAGGATGACCGCTGGGTAAAGAAGTGCCAAGAAATCCCAGTAGAAGGAAGACGCAGTAGAGGAAAACCACGAAAAACATGGGCGGAGGTGGTGAGAGCAGATCTCAGATCGCTGAGGCTCATGGAGGAGATGACGAAGGACCGTGACAAGTGGAGAGATGCTGTGCTGAATAGGACCTGTCCCACCCTAGCAAGCAGGGAAAAGCAGACGTAAAATGATGATGATGATATACATACACATATATAAGGCTGGTGTCACAATGAAATTCACTTAATCCATTCAAAAAAGTTGTATTATTGGTGCCTTAATAAAATGTATCCAACCCACCTTGTAAAGTGGTAGTACAGGTGCCATGATAAAATGCACCATAGACACCATGCCAAACTAATCAGTTTAGTTTCAAACAGAGTGACTAATTATCCAATCTATGCCACTATGGAAATCAGACAATATATATATATGTATGTATGAGCACAAATCTACATATCTACACACACCAACTCACACACACAGACTTATATATATAATATATATATATATATATATATATATATATATATATATATATATATATATATATATATATATATATATATTATTTATTAAAATAACAGATTAAAGTTTAAGCAAAGAATCGCTGCTTTCACCCTTAACGGGATCTTCTGAAACTAAAAAAATCAATCTGTGAACGCAGAAGTAAATATTTTGAAAAACGTTGCAACTGGAGGAAAACAGGAAGACGATACTTTGGTTTGTGGAGATGTTCCCTGGCAAAGAACGGAAAAAAACGAAGATAATACGTCATTATGTGGAGCGATGAGAACAATTACATGCAAAGACAAAACCACGTTTATGGTATAACTGAAGTCATAGACTAAAATTCTATTTAGGAAACTGAATGCTTCTCGGCTTCAGAGTTAAGAATAAAGTAAATAAATTACAGAGGTTATTGAAATCAACAATAATTAAATATATACATGCACGCATTCATATACGTACATACACATGCATACACGAAAACACCCGCCGATGCCTTACTGTCTACAATAATCCAAGTCATTATATACAATCACAATAAAACTGAACTGAATAAATGCTTAAGAGTTACAAGAGCTCTGCTGTTGATTTAACTTTTAATGTTGTCTACTGCATGAAACCACATTAGCAAGACATTCTTGAAAAGTACAAAACTGCACTATGACTGCATCATATTCAAAATCAATGTCTTTACTCTAAAACTGCAAATTTTCATAATCTTCTGTCCACCAAATAAAAATACTATAAACATTTGAATTAACAAATTATATGGAACTAGATTAGCAAGACATTTTTGAAAAGTAAAAAAAACAGCATCATAACTGCATCATATGAAAAAATAGTCTTTACTTTAATACAGCAAATGTTTACAACAATCTGTCCACTAGTAAAGATACTATAAACATTCAAGTTAGCAAACCCATTTTTAGATATTTTCTGTTAAATCATTACATGGTATTAATAGATAATCAACAGAGAGTACAATTTGTAGCAACTTAATGACAGCTGTAAATCTCTATATGTCTAGACATGCTATAATGGCTAAACTTAGCAGAAAGTTTTGTAGATGCCTCTCAATATATTTACAGCCTGGGTCATCCTGTGTTCATGCAATTTCATGCAATCACTGTTCATAACATCAATTTAGATATACAATCTATTCTTCATAAAACTATCATTCGACAAAAGATCAAAGAGAGAAACCAAGAGAAGATTGTGGAAGGAATCACCATAAATCTAAAAAATCTTCTGATCTTAACACACAAACAACAGGATGTGACTGACACCTGCAACTATAGATGGCAGCAAACTGCATTGATAATTCAATGTACATTATCTATATATATACCAGCTTACTTATTACTAGTCAGACAACAACTGCCCACTAAATGGACATAGTATATACCAGCTTATTACCAGCTACAGACCAACTGCCACCTAAATGGACATTATATAACAACTTATTACTAGCTACACACCAACTAATCACTAAATACACATTCATCATCATCATTGTTTTACATGTTTTGTATGCTAGCATAAGTTGGATGGGTCACAACAGTCTGAAACTAGACAAGTTGGAGACCCATGCTTTGCTCACACATTCCATATTTAGCTAGGTTTCTATGGCTGGATACTCAACCCAACATCAATTACTTTAAAGAGTGTATTGGTTGCAATTCTTCATAGCAGCAATACTACCATTTTACAGAGAATACTGGATGCATTTTATCATAACACCAGCACTAGAGAGGTTGTCATGTACTGAGCAAAATTGAAGAATTCTCTTTACCGTATATTTTCTATCATTCTATCACATTAACTTACTACTACTACACAGTAACTGCTCAATGAATGAACTGACATTTCATATTATTTTTTGTCTGAAGTGTAAATTTTAATAAATCTTTTGATTATTAGAATAAATCCCTGGCTATTTTAGCCATAACAAAGCAATTGAATACATATTTTTGATTACCAACTATAAACAAAATTATCAGTTTTAGAAGAACTCAACATTATGTGGCTATAAGATTCATATACATTTATTCATATATATATATATATATATATATATATATATATATATATATATACATTTATTAATATATAAGTATAAATGTATATATATATATATATATATATATAAAAATTCATTCATACACACACAGACACATGCATATATATATATGATGTGGTTGGTTTTAGGAAGGGCATCCAGCCATAGAAAGCTTGCCAAACAAGGGTTAGGAGGACCCTTCAGTTTGTGTCAAAAGACACAACTTCTCTATACTTGATATGACCGCATGTAAGCATGATACAGACCCCTCGGCCTGTCAGGGAGCTCAGTAGCTCTACTTTAGTCTTGACTTGGGCTATGTAGACCCATCCAACCCTTGCTAGGAGGGAAAGCAGATGTTAAATGATGATCATGATATATATAGGCAATGTTGTTATGGCTATTCAGAGGCTAATTTTATATGTATAGTTTGGTGAGTCTGTCTTGTAAGACTTAGTAGATGCAATTATGCTTTCCATTTGCAAAGACAATGGCTCTAAATTTGAGTCCTTCTACTTGTACAGACTAATAAGATGGCTAAGTCTGAATCCAATGTAATTTCTTTTTTATTTTATGGTACAAAAGTTTTTCTCAATACAACTTAATATTTTGAAAATGTGTGGAATGAGATATATATTAATTTATGTGAGATAAATAATGATTGTATTCTCAGAATATGGTTTTGAAAAGCCGACTAAGTGAAACTGGTCCAGGAATGTAACCTCGCTTTCTTCCCCACTATATATATATACATCTGTGTGTATTTGTATATAATTTGGCTTTCAGAATAGATACACTGTATCCCTGAGTCCCATAAGAGTTGATCTCAGAAAGGGAATCCGACTGCTTCAAAATGTTACGTCTGGTCCATGTCAGAAGGGAAAAGTTAATGCAAAATCAATTAATGCAGATATACAATTATATGTACATTTGTGTGTGTGTGTGTGTGTGTGTGTGTGTGTGTGTGCATGTGTGTATATATATATATATATGTATATATACATATATATATTTGTGTGTGTATGTATGTATTTATATACATACATACATACACACATATATATATACACATATATATGTATTATATGGCTGGATATTTATTTATATTCATGTGTGTGTGGTATGTATTCCTTTTGACAGGTAGAAGTAATAGTAGTATTAGTAGTAGTAATAGTTGTAGTAGTTGTTTAGCTTCATGTCAAACATGATTGAACAGACCCATGATCAAAGGCATTCCAGCCATAACAATCTCATCTATTGTGTATCTTAGAAGAACTACATTATCTAACATATATCCTTCCCTTTTATGAGAAGAGTAAATATGATTTGAGAAAGATTCAGCAGTTATTTCTAGCACTTTAAATGGCCACATTGGTTTTTTGCACCAAATAATTAGTTAAGGTATAGTCAAAGTTGATGCTACCATTAAGTCTGAATAAACAGCTGCTTAAGGGGCAGATTTCAGAGAGACACATTACTGAACCTTATATGTATATAACTATACAAATCTGTATAATTTAAATATATAATAATTTACTGCAACGAATGAATAATTGTATTTCCCAGGCTATTGGACATCCCTTCGTATATGATGCACTCTGGCTTTACAAGGACATTTTGAGAAGAAAAAAAATTCTAGTACATTTCTTCATAAATTTATTAAAAATGATTTCATTGTTTTTTTCATAAACTCTTCTATAAGTTTGACATCATTTTGCTTATATAAATTTTATTGTATTACTGTATTAGTAATACTAATAGTAATACAGACTAAATTGTTTTAACCATGATTGTCCTCACTCCCCATTCAGCCTTGCATTTGTGATATGGGCTTATTGGATCCAGGGAAGATATTTTATATGTTTTTTTGGGAAAAATGTGTCAAGAAGTCTGGCAAATATGGTAACCACTAAGTATCTTTTCCACATAGCATTGTTGTGGAAATATCCAAAGTGGTGGAGAGGGTTGTATATTGTTATGACCTATAACTTGATTTGATGTGGATGAGTGTGGATTGTGTAGTGAAAAAAGCAGGCTTAGTAACTTTGTTAGTGTGGGCAGAGCAAGAAGTGTAAAAAGTTAGGTTTGACAACTTGCCAAACTGTAAGATGAAATTATATGATATGGGAGATGGGGATCACACACAGTTGAGCTTGCTAGAGTGCTAAATACCCAGACATTGGCTCTGGATATAGCAAATCATCCTTTAGAAATTTCTAGAACTCCATATAGAACCCCTGACCTCACCCACCCACATCTATCATGTTTACCTGATATGACCAGGCAGTTGTCTTTACAGTAATTATTGTTAGAGAATAAATAAGATGTTTCAAACAAAATAAATATGTGTGTAAGTGTGTGTGTGTGTAGAAAAGGGGTTGTGTTATTTTTGGCTGTAGCTATATAGGTGGTCTATTGGTATATGGTAATTACACTGACTTGTGTGTGTGTATAAGTTATTCTATGTTTATCTATCTATATGTCTCTCTCTCTCTCTCTCTCTCTCTCTCTCTCTCTCTCTCTCTCTCTCTCTCTCTCTCTCTCTCTCTCTCTCTCTCTCTCTCTATATATATATATATATATATATATATGTATATACATATGGCCCATCCAACCCATATGTACATATACACACTATGTATTTGGGATATGTATTACAGTGTATCGATATTGTACATGTGCGTGTGTGTGTATGTATGTTTTTAAGATATCCTTTGAAACAATATCACCAAAAGAACTTGTCAGCAGTTACCAGTAATAGTGGTAGTGTTGGTGGTTATAACAGTACTACAATTATGATGATGCTGCTACTACTACTACTACCCTCACCACCAACAATAATGATAATAATAATAACAACAACAACAATTGTAATAATAACTCGTCTACTACCACTAATAAAAAAAAAATTATTTTTCTCTCAAATTTAGTTCCTGTTTAAAGACAAAATGATCTTTTTTGTGAGAAGGAATTTCTAACCTTTGTAGACAGAGATGTATGTTGAACTGGGGTAGTGTGGGCTATGAGGTAATTACTTCATATAAAGATAACCTATTATGGTGCTACACCTCCATATAATGATGGCAGGGATCTGATCCCCCCCAACCTATTACTACCTTCTCTTCATTCTAATCATCATAACTACTTTAATCATCATCATCCTCATCACTATTTTAGGCTGCAAATTAATGGCATCATTAGAGCATAGAACAAAATGACTTGTCATATTTGTTCTGCACTCTGAGTTCAAATCCCATCAAGATCAACTTTGCTATTCATACTTTTATCATGTTCATCATAATCTATTTTCGATGCTTGTATGGGTTAAAAAGGCAGTCATGTGCTGAGGCCAGACAGGTCAAATAACTATAACTTGCTCATACATTCTCTCTCTCTCTCTCTCTCTCTCTCTCTCTCTCTCTCTCTCTCTCTCTCTCTCTCTCTCTCTCTCACTCTCTCTCTCTCTCTCTCTCTCTCTCTCTCTCTCTCTATATATATATATATATTTATATATATATATATATTTATATATATATATATAACCTTTCGTAACTCTTACTCCTGTTTTGTTGTTTTTTACTTTCCCAAATATATATATATAAAATAGGGGGTGCACAGGACAAAGACAATGGAAAAAATAATTGAAACATGAACAGTCCCACCTCTTCAGCCACCTCTAGAAATCACTACAATTTCAGAATTAAGGTTGATACTGTTCATTCCAGTTTACATTGAAACGTAACAAAACAGACAGAGACAAAGACAGGACAAGTTATGTCTTTCATGGAATTACACAAATACAGTTGAAAAGGTATCCAAGAGCATCAACTGACAAAGAAGAGAGAGAATGGTGTGCGAGGGCTTAGCCAAAGGAGAAAAGATATAGAAAGGAGAAAAATAGAAAAGCAAAACAGAATATAGACTGCAGTCCAATGTGGTTTAGCTGGCCTCTTACAATGTTGCATCAAATGGGACGTTTTTTGGTGTTCTAATGAATATGTTTACGCAGATACTCAGATTTTCATGATGATAGCTGATTAATCATCCAGCATGCACCATCAATATCTAGTCTTTATAGGAGTATATATTGGTGTTGTTACAGGTCACACCTATGCAGGCTTAGCTGGTCTCCTACAATGATGAATCAAATCAGAGGTTTCATGTGTGTTTTAATAATAGGGCCCTAGTCCTATTTTGAAAAGCAATGTGAAATGAAACATTTTGTTCAATGAAACACAATGCACAGCTCAGTCCAGTAATCGACATTCTGAGCCATCTGCTTTCACATTTCATAGTTGAGTAAAATATATATGAAAAGATATGTAAAATAGGGAAAAGGGTTAAAGAGAAGCCTGGCGTCAGTTCAGAACAAGGAAAAGGTGTATCTATTGGTCTTTTCTATTGTTGATTTTATCTACTGGTCACAACTATTGGCAGATGGAAACAGGATTTGAACTCAGAATTAACGAGCCAGAACAGATACTGTAAATCACTCTAGCTGAGATTTTAACAGCTTTGATAATCTGGTACTTTATTTATCAACCCTGAAAAGATTAAAGTCAAAGTTGACCTTTGCATGATTTGAACTAACAGTGCAGAGAGGTGAAAGAAATACCGAGATATATGGTCTGAGATGTCAATGACTCTGCCAATCCAATATAATTATAAGAAACCTTCTTTAGCAGCAACACTGGTGCATTTGGCTACAAACCCAAGCTTTGCTATCTGCCAGACCAAGAAAGGCAAACTGTCCAAGTGTCAGCCACTTTCTGATAGGTTTGTGGTTGAGCCTATAGCAGTGGAGACTTCTGGCGTTCTTGGCCCCTGAACCACATCCCCACTCACTGCTATTGAAATGAAGTTGGCTGCCCACAGGTACGAGCCCAGCAAGGTGGAGTGGCTGTTCCAGTGCGTCTCCCTCATCATCCTTCAGGGCAATGTCTTCTCCATTCTGTTGGCAAGGACCAAGAGGCAGAAGACATAACAGAGTAGGAGTAAGGTGGCAGTCTTGAGATGAAAGGGTTAATAATGCTGACGCACACACTCCAAAATTATACAATAAATAAATAAATAATGTTACTTACTTTTAGTTTTTATTATATTTTTGCCCTCGTTGGTCAAAGTTTAGAGAGACACAATATTTGGTTCAAGCTGCAAAAAAATAAAGGAAGAATCTATTAAGTACAACAATAACAACAGCTGCAATAATTACAACAACAACAATGATATAAATATATATTTTTAATATAGGCACAAGGTCAGAAATTTGAGAAGGGGAAGAGGAATTAGTCAGTATTATTGGCAGTATCAGTAGAGGGTCGGACGCCATGCTTTGACGCATAGAGTTACGGCCCTTGCCATTCTGAGTTCAAATCCCGCCAAGGTTAACTTTGCCTTTCATCCTTACGAGGTCGATAAAATAAAGTACCAGTAATGCACTGGGTAATTGCTGGCCTTGTGTCAAAAGGAGAAACAATTATTAACTCCAGTACTTGACTCGTACTTTATTTTACTAACCTTGGCAGGATTTGAAATCAGAACTTCAACTACCAGATCAAATACGAGGTACATTGTCAGATGCTCTGATGATTGTGTCAATATATCTTTATATATATATATATGTATATACTTAGAGTAAGCATGTTGACTAATCGGGGTTGCATATGCAACACACCAATCAGTGAATAATGATGCAATTCAATTTAAACATTCAATGTCATGTATTTTCTTCTAAACATGATTTGTCAGTCCACAATGGAGTATATGTAGAATAAGGAAAATGCAAAGTTCGGTGTAGCTGTTTAAAAATCCTTTATTAATATAACTGTGATACATATTTCAATGGCATTCATGGCTACATCATGGTTCAATCATGCAGCCAGTCATCATTAAACAGAATCTTATGTAATAAGGTTACATTTCCATGGCAATCCAATCTAAAGACAATGGAGAGGCAAATATGATGTTTTCATTGTTGATGCTCACTGGACATCGGCAATGAAAACATCATATCTGTATATATGAACCAGTAGTTCCCAGATTTAATCACACTGCATGTCATCTTGGGTGAAAATTATTTATCATAGCTTCATCTCAACTGATGCCTTGAGAGTAAAATTGGACAAAACCTGTTTGGAAGCTTGTTGGGTGAATGTATACCTGTAATTCAAAGGGCCAACCTTGTTACATACTGTGTTACATTGGATATTCTGGGGAAGGGGTCAAATTAAGGGTACATGTATCTATAGAATACTAAGCCACTTCACTTAGATATTAATTTCATGAGCAGGTAGTTGATTGAACAACTGGAACTCTCTGTCGAAATCGATATTGGTATTGAGGTCATTCATGGATAGCTGCTGGCTCAGCTTTCCCTGACCATGGTCTCACATCAAAGCCACACTGCTGTCTATGTTCTTGGGAAAGAATGGAGTTTCTAACAATTCCCAAAGCTATTTCACTGAATATCATCAAACTTCATGCTTGTCAGTGGAACCATGACCAGAGATAGATAGATACATAGATAGATAGATAGATAGATAAATAGAGAGGGGGAGAGAGAGAGAGAAGTTCTGCCAATTTGACTTGCCAAGATCATGTTCTATGAAGGGGAAAATGTTTTAATGTTGTCTCAACTACTCAATGGATTGTGATATATTACAGTATGCTGAAGGGGATATAGAATGGTTAAATATTAACTGAATGAGTACTCAATACATGTAAACAGAGTATATGTATTTTCCAGAGGAAATGGTGGCAATGACTTGGAAGTGTCAACAATAGTTTCTGAATATCCACACACACGACATGAAGCCTGGCATCAGGAAGGGCATACAGCCTTAGAAACCAAACCCAAAATAGAGGATATGAGTATGGACACCTGACCAGTCTAGCCTCAATATGTAACAACTAATCTAACTTATGCAAGTATGGAAAAAAGATGCTAAACTGTGATTGTGAAATATGTGGTTATGGTTGTATTGGGGAAGCTGGTATAATACAACTTAAAAATAAAGTGAAAACTAGAGTTTGAAAATGGGATTCTAGCCTTGAAATATGAAATATGGGATAAAGTATATGACAACCAAAACAAAACAACAGTTTACACTTTATCTTATATGTCTTATTTGGTATTAGGACCTCATTTTCAAACTAATTTTCATTCCTTTATTTCTAACTTGCATTATTCTGGCTTTCATGAAACAATTCTAACAATCATCATTATCATCATTTAATATCCATTTACCACGCTTGCATGGGGTAGGTGAGTTGTCACATTATGAGACAAATCAGGTCCAGAAACTCCATCTTATTCATATGGATCTGAATTTTGGCTTGGTTTCTATGGTTAGATACCCTTCCTAACATCTATTATCATTATTCAACATCAGTGTTTCCAAACTATCATGGGTTGGATGTATCATCACAGACCAAGTCAACACTGAATCAGAACCACTGTCCTCACAGACTGGCCAGGGGTCACATCTCATATATGTTTATACACTTCACACATACACACCACACTACACCAACATATATAGAGGTAAATGCCTACATACCATATGTGTTTGTGTGTATGTAAACAGGTAAACTATGCCAATGACCAATCAGTCATTAACATAGTTTATCTGTTATTTTTATTCACACAATGACTATGTTTCAGTGCTTATCATTTCAACTAAACATAATTAACAATGGAGAAACACTAAACAAACATAGTAATAAATGTCATATATATATTCATATATAAACTGCACCTTTAACTTCAGTGTAAGGAAAACATTGCAGCTAAACAATATGCAGCTAGAAATATGTGTTTGCATACATATTTCTTGCAGTTTTGGTTAACTCTTTTGAAAGTAATACAAAACAATCCATTTAAAATAGTTTCTATATAAATGATGGCTCTTTAAATTAGAGGTACCATCCGTCGTGTATTATAGTGTAAATAGCTGAGCAATTCACAGAGATGTGTACATTTAACATAATACTCAGGGAGATTCAGTGTGTGACAAAGCTGACCCTCTGAATTAAAGGTTCAGTGTATCTTATATTATAGTGTAAGTGGTGGAGCATTCCACAGATACAATCCATCTGACCAGCTTTCTATCAGTTTTTTTCCAATCCAATTTCATTCACAATGTTTAGACCAGCCTGTGGCTATGGTGAATGACTCTTGCTTAAGATGTAGCCCAATCAGTGTGATTTGAACTCAGAATGTAAACAGTACAAAGTATTCATTTCTCAGATGAAAAATCCAATAATAATTGTTTCTATTTTTGGCACAAGGCCAGAAATTACCCAGTGTATTACTGGTACTTTATTTTATTGACCCAAAATCCAATAATAATGATTTCTACTATAGGCACAAAGCCAGCAGTTATGGGGGAGGGGAAAGTTGATTAAATCGACCCCAGTGCATTACTGGTGTTTTATTTTATCAACCCCATAAGGATGAAAGGCAAAGCTAACCTCAGCGGGAATTGAACTCAGATCGTAAAGGGGCGTAACTCTATGCTGCAAAGCATGGTGTCCGACGCTCTATCGATACTGCCAATCCACCACCAATAATAATAATAATGGTTTCTGATTTAGGCACAAGACCAGCAATTTTGGGGATTAAATTAACCCTAATGATTGACTGGTACTTTATTTTATTGACCCCAGAAGGAGGAAAGATAAATATGGCCTTGGCAGCATTGCAATGCAGAATGAAGAGAGCCAGAACAAATATTGCTCAGCATTTGTCCAATACTTTAAAGACTCTGCCAATTCTCTGCCCAATAATAATGGTTTCTGATTTAGGCAGGATTTCAACTCAGAATGTAAAGAGCCATAACAATGTGCCACAGAGCATGTCCAATGCTTTACAGATACTGCCAATCTACTACCCTATCCTAAATAAGGATTTCTAATAATGGTTTCAGATTTAGGCACAAGGCCAACAATTTGGGGGAGAGGAAAGTTGATTAAATCACCCCCAGTGCATTACATGTACTTTATTTTATCAACCTCATAAGGTTGAAAGGCAAAGCTAACCTCATCAGGATTTCAACTCAGAATGTAAAGGGCTACAACTATGTGCCACAGAGCACGTCTAATGCTCTACCGATACTGCCAATCTGCTACTTTATCCTAAATAATGATTTCTAATAATAATAACATTCTGAGTTTAAATCCTGCCTTTCTTCTTTGTCTTTCATCCTTACAGGGTCGATAAAATAAAGTATCAGTAATGCACTGGGGTCGATTTAATAGATTTTCCTTTACACCAAAATTGTTGGCCTTCCACCTAAACCAATAATAATGATAATAATAATGATAATAATAAAACAGAAATAATAACAATAATAATAATAAAAAGACGAAATTTAAGAAAGGTTGTTTTTCAACATATAAAATGTTTAACAGAAAAGCTGTCCCTTTATCCACACCAATACACCGTGGATAATAGTATCTTTGTTTGAATGTTTGAAAGTACTTCTTACTCAGTATAGTATAACTACAGTACAGTGAATATATCTATTTCAAGATGGGAAATTCAACATAATTTACACCCTACTACTTATTTT
>OZ024742.1:100696014-100728514 GCA_964016885.1 Eledone cirrhosa | reverse complement strand
AGGATAAAAGGCAAAGCTAATCTCAATGGGACTTGAACTCAGAATATAAGGGGCCGTAACTACATGTCACAAAGCATGTTGTCTAATGATCTAACAACCTCAATAATAATAATAATGATGATTTCTGATTTAACCACAAGGCCAATAATTAAAGGGATGGGGAAAGTCCATTACTGGTGCATTGCTGGTATTTTATTTTATTGACCACGTAAGGATGAAAAGCTTGGTGGGATTTAAGCTCAGAATGTAAAGGGCCATGACTACTTATCACAAAGCATGTTGTCCAATGTTCTAACGGCCTCAATAATAAGGGTTTCTTATATAGGCACAAGGCCATCAATATTGGCGGAGGGGAAAGTTGATTAAATCGACCCAAGTGCGTGACTGGTACTTTATTTTATCAACCCCGTAAGGATGAAAGGCAAAGTTAATCTTGGCGGGATTTAAACTCAAATCATAAAGGGCCATAACTCTATGCTGCAACGCATGGTGTCTGATGCTCTACCAATACTGCCAAACAATAATAATGATAATAGTAATAACAAAAAAATAATATTCATTTAACGCCTGTTTTTCCTCATAGGAAGTGTTGGATGTGTATTCTATGTGTAAATATTTTTTATTTCTCTTATTTGTTCCTAGTTGTTAATCATCATGCAAGTCTCTTAATCTATTAGTGGTTATGAAGGGTATAGTCCAGAGGTTCTCAGCCTGGTATCTGGAAAGGTAGTTGTAAGGGGTCTGTGAACTATGTTGAAAGTTTCAAGTAATTTGTTAAAAACACAATATGTACACACTTTGGCATGTCCATTTTTCTCTAAGTATAAATATTTCTCTTTCGATTGTTATTCTTGCCATAGAATAATTGTAGTGGGAGTGTGAATTCATTTAAATAAAAGGCCTTCTTGATAATGAAAAGTTTGGGAAATATAGTCTGTTGTTCACTTGTGTGACATCTTATCTGCAAGGTACATCTGAAATATACTGCCCAGGCAGGCATAGTGTAGAGTTTGCTCCTTCCCCATTTCTCCTCTGCCAACTATTTTTCTTTTTTCTACCCCCGTATTCTTTTTTCCTTTTTATCATTTTGCTATATAAGTTTATCATTGATTGATGACTATAACTGTTATCCAATAGAATATTGACACTTCCAGATATTGGACCAATTTCATTGAGGGGCTGAACCCATCACTGTTTATAAGAAACAAATTCTATTACAGAAAACAATTTTTGTAAAATAATATGGTCGTTTTGGAAATATACTGGTACCATATCTCTATATTTCATGATAATTATATATATATATTTCCAGTTCCTCAGAGGAATAACAACACAACCAGGAGCTGGACATATCGATGTATTGACGGAGTAAAACACACTTCAACAACATGTGTACCTGTCTTTCCCACACCAATTCGGACTGCCTGAAGAGGTCACAGCCAATGATGGCTGTCACCGAAATATATATAGCAGTATATCTATAATTTATAATAAACAAAGCCAAATTTTACATATTTGACTTAATTATTTTATATATATATATATATATATATATATATATATATGTATGTATGTGTGTGTGTGTGTGTGTGTGTGTATATATATATGGAAAGGCATCCAGCCGTAGAAACCAGGCCAGAAAGAGTTCTGTGTGAGCAAGACATGGTCACCAGATCCAACTTGCTTTAAATGTCACAGCCCATTTAACCCATGCTAGCATGGAAAAATGGACGTTAAACAGTGATGATAATGATGATGATATATATATATATATAAATGTGTGTATGTATATATGCAAGCCCCTAACTATATATAGGGTATTCAGCTTTTTGTTGAAAGTTCTTCAGATGTTTAAGTTATTTCTGATGATAATTTAAAAATTGAATTATATAAATATTTCTATAGTGTGTATCTCTTGTTCATGTAATGGAAGATTATGAACCCATCATTCCTATACAGTCATCTCCCTAGGTAGTTAACTCTGTTTCAGAGCCTTTCTAGGATGTTCAGGCCTACTATCTTACACACTTTGTCTCCATTGTTTATTGCCTTCCCTTTTCACTCAGAAGGAATCATCAATGCATAGAAATAACTTTCCAGTTACATTCCAAACTAATATAATTCTTATTCATATTGGAGAATATTTCAATTGATAATTTTTATTTATTTATTTATTCTGTTTACAGAAAAAATTTTCTTACTGATGGATAACATTCTACCATACATATTTAAAGAGAAAAAAAATAGAAGGGAATAATTTACTATATATTTAGCTTGAAATATTTCAAACGGAACATTTTTCACATAATACCATCAGTACCATGGCAGCATTTATCATCATCATCATCTCCGTTTAACGTCCATTTTTCCACGCTAGCATGGGTTAGATGAGTTGCCTGTTGTGAGCAATGCCAGGTCAGGTGACCATGTTTTTCTCATACAGACTAATTCTGACTTGGTTTCTACAGCTGGATGCCCTTCCTAAGCCAACCTCATTTACAATCAGTACTGGGTGCTTTTTGTGGTGACACCTACATGACCACTTTACAGTGTAGGCTGAGTGCTTTTTGTCATGACACTTTCATGATCACTTTATTGTGAGTACTGGGTGCTTTTTGTCATGACACCTTCACGACCACATTACAGTGTGGGCTGGGTGCTTTTTGATGTGTCACCATCATAACCACTTTACAGTGTGGGCTGGGTGCTTTTTGTCATGACACCTACACGACCACTTTAAAGTGTGGGCTGGAGGCTTCACTGGATGTATGCTTCAGCTTGTCCTCATGGAATACGTATGGGAGTGGTTGGGATGATATAATCTGTTTGAAATAGCAATCAAATGTAAACCATCTTAAAAATAAGGAAAAACACATTGGGTAACAAGGAAAAGACACATTGGGTAACAAGGAAAAGACACACTGGATAATCTAGTTAGATCTATATAGCTCTAAAAGGACAGAATCTCCATCTGGAGAATGTCTTTGAACATCGTTGTTAAACAACATGAATAATAACAACAATAACAATAATAACTTCCAGCATCTTGACCTCCAAGCCATGGATAAAGGTAATGGTGGTAATAACACCTGGTGGTGATGGTAGTAGTAGTGTTGTTGTTGTTGTTGTTGTTAGTGGTGGTTATAGTGGGGCTAATGATAATTATAGTGTTGTTGTAGTAGGTGGTTGTGGTTACAGTTGAGGTAGTGATGATTATAGTAGCAGTGGTGTTGTTGTTGGTGGTAGTGATGTTGGCAGTGGCTAGTGAGGTGGGTAGTTATAGTGGTGATGGTGGTAGGGGTGATGGCAGCAGTGGCAGTTCTGAGCCAATAGTGGTGGTGAGTAATGTTATCACAAGCAGTGGTTGTGGAGAGAGAGAGAGGGGGGGGGGGGCTGTGTTGTAATGTGGTGGTGGTGATCATTATGATTATAGTGTTGCTGGTGGTAGTGGTAGTGATGATGTTTATAGTAGTGATGATGATTATAGTGGTGGTGGTGAAGGTTGTAGTTGTGGTGTTGGTGCTGGTGCTGGTGGAAGAGGGTGATGGTGGTGTGGGGGAGGAGGTTGGTGGTGGTGTGGGGGATAGTGATGGTGGTGTCGGTGGGCAGCTGTTGAATGGGGTGGAGTGGGGGAGCTACATCCATTGAATTTTGTAGCTGATGTGGACATTTGTTAATTCATTCCACATGGAAAGGTAGAGGGGGTGCATAGGAGGACACACACACACACATACACACACACACACACACAGAGTCCAGGGACGTCACAAGTGATTCTTCAAAAGAGGGGAAATAATGAAAAGAGGGGAAGCCCCTGAAGTCTAAATACTAATGTTTGTTGTTTAGAATAGAAGAGGGAGCTGTAAAGAATAGGGTTAGTGAAGCCCTTATAATTTGATAATGCCCTGAGGAATGTATTAAATAAGGGGCTAGGTAGATAGATCAGTGTAGTCAAACAATGGTTAGACATGAGGGGGAGAGGATGCCTTTATCATCATAACCATACACACACACACTCTGCCTACATATATTTATATATAAATGCAATTAGTATTGTGTCAATAAACTCACACATTCACACACATATATATGTTTACTTACCACTTTAAATGTGTTTATCCATTGCTATATATATGTTTACTCATCAAAGATATATGTGTGTGTGTGTGATTAATGTCAGCTTTGTATATATTCCCACAAAAACACCTTATTAAAATAAATATTTCTATAAACATATATTCACTACTGAGTTGTAATTTATCCATCACAAGAAAATAAATTATACTTTTCAGTCTGTAACATTCAAGACATTTATAACAGATAGGATGGGTGGATTGTTACTGGGCTTCTGACAATGAAGCTTTTGTCATTATGGACAGCTCATCTTACTGAAGTATTGGACGATACTAGTGAGGGTGCTTGGTTGTTATAACTCCTCAGTCTCACCATCACACACATGCAGTAATGCTGTGAGTGTTTTGGGCCCCCTTAAAAATGTTTACAATGAAACACCAGCGTTCCCTTGTATCTCTTTTCATTTTTTCTTTCTACCCATGTTTGCCTCCCTTATCCATTTACTTTGTCAGATAAAATTCTTGGGATCAATAGCAATAGAATTTAAATCCAATATACGGAGAGGGTAAAGCATGATGCGAATAGAGCCGGCAGTGGATGTTGTGAGGCAAAAATGGGTCATTTGTTAAGGAAGGATGATGATGACTTGGTGATGATGGGAAGAGAGCCAATGCTGAATGTTTTGAAGAGAAATGGAATGAGAAGGTTAGATCATATCATCATCACCATTTTATATCCATTTTTCCATGCTTGTATGGGTTAAAGATGAAAATAACTGGGTAATATGAATAGAGCCAGTGATGAATGTTATGAAGGGAAATGGAATGCAATGGTTAGGCCATGTGTTGATGAAAGATAAAACTGACAAGGTAATGAGAATACAACCAGTAGTGGATGTTGTAATGAGAAATGGAATGAGACGTTTGGGTCAAGTGTTGAAGAAAAGTATTTTTTTAAAACATCTAAAAATAAATAAATAAATTTAATACTCTACATTACTTATATTGAGTTCTTTGTAAGGTTGGTCTACTTAATCCTAGGATTATAGAAACCTGAGATGTATATATATGCATGTATATGTGTGTGTGCGTGTGTGTATATGTGTGCATATCTATGTATGTGTATCTTCATATTCAAGTGTGAAAATAATAAGACTGTGTTTTTGCTTGTTTATTACTGAATCAACGTCATCATTATATATATATATATATGTATATATATATGTGTGTGTGCCTATGTCAAGTTGGTAAAGGGGTACAGTACAAGTATATGTGTGGGACCAGGTGTATAAATTTATCTAATTATCAAGGTAGACTTATTCCTTAGCCAATAGAGTAATGTAATAAGACAGACTGACGATGATGATGCTGCCAACAACAACAACAACAATAAGGACAATACTATCTACACATTGTCTCACATACACAGATCACATACACACTACATTCATATATATAGATATACACACACACAGGCACACACACACATATATATATATATATATACTCAATTGTATAATGTTAAGTGTGTGTGTATATATGTGTATATATATATACACACATATATATATATATATATATATATATATATATATACACTCTTAGAAAACTAGGTGTTGATGAATGGCTTGTGAGAGCTATACAAGCCATGTATAAAGAAACAGTCAGCAAGGTTAGAATTAACAACGAATATAGTGAAGAGTTTAGCGTAAAAGTTGGTGTCCATCAGGGCTCTGTTCTTAGCCCCCTACTATTTATTATTGCCCTTCAGGCTATAACAGAAGAGTTCAAGACCGGCTGCCCATGGGAACTCCTATACGCAGATGACCTAACACTCATAGCTGAATCAATGGCCGAACTAGAGAAGAAATTCCAAACATGGAAGCAAGACCTAGAATCAAAAGGCCTTAAAATTAACCTTGCTAAGACTAAAGTTCTAGTTTGTAATAGTAATATACATGAACGGCAAAGCATAAACGAACTAAGGAAAAAATTAGAAATAAGAGGGATCAGATGTTGTTTACTCGAGAGAAGGCTACGTTGGTATGGTCACGTGATGCGCATGAAAGACGATAGCTGTATAACAAAGTGCAGGGCAATAAAGATAGACGGTAGCCACGGAGTAAGCAGACCCAGAAAAACCTGGGACGAGCTGATAAATTCCGACCTCACACACTTACACCTCTCCAAGACAATGTCACTGGACCGAGACCTATGGCGGTACTCAGTAATAGAGAAGACCCGCCTTACCTAAATACAAAGTAAAACCTACTACAGTCAGTAGGCATCTCTAACAAAATACCCCCCCCCCCCCCTTTCAATGTAAAGTTATGTTGGTGCCACAACATCCAGGCCGAAACAAATGAGATCGTGTAGGTGTCACGACAAAAAAACACACAGTCCTCGCTGTAATGTGGCCGTGTAGGCAACACGGTAAAAACCTCCCAGCCCCACACTGTAAATGTGGTTGGTGTTAG
Organism: Eledone cirrhosa; assembly: GCA_964016885.1. NCBI lineage: Eukaryota > Metazoa > Mollusca > Cephalopoda > Octopoda > Eledonidae > Eledone > Eledone cirrhosa. The sequence goes on along the minus strand of OZ024742.1, from coordinate 100,721,964 downwards.
GAAGGGCATCCAGCTGCAGAAAACCCGCCAGACAGTCCTATGCGAGCAATGACAACCACTCTTGCCTCAAGTGGGAAAACTCCCGTCCAAACCCATGCAAGCGTGGAACATGGACGTTAAACGATGATGATGATGATGATGATGATACACACACATATATATATATATATATATATATATATATATATATATATATCAACCTATATATTTCCAGGAGTACTTAGTACCTGTGGGCATATTAACTTCTTTTAATATTCTCCGTTATGTAGAGAACAAATCTGTTGTTCTATTTAGCTGCTATTTTTAGTGGTGAGGTAGACAATACGTCTATGTTTACTTCCACTTATACTACGGACTAGTTCATGTACAGGTCAAATTTTCGGCCCCATTCGATCCTGTGCTAGCTGGCAGATGGCAATATATTTTGCCGTTCCTGGGACTTTTAGTCCTAGGAAAGGAAAATGCTTTCTGATGATCTAAACTTTTCCATTGGAAGTCCATATGGATCTCCAACCTTTTGTGAAGTGAAACCGATCGGTAAAAGCAATTGGAATAGGTAATTATTTAAATTATATTTTTTAATTTATTTTAAAAAATTGTTTGAATTTTGCTTGTTCTGCTTATCTCAATATTATAGTTCTGGCATGTCAAATTAATACCATAGAACAACTCTTGTATCATAGACAACCTATATATTTCCAGGGGTACTTAGTACCCATATTAACTTCTTTTAATATATATATTTATATATATATATATATATATTATTATTTATATATATATATATATATATTTATTATTGCCCTTCAGGCTATAACAGAGGAGTTCAAGACCGGATGCCCATGGGAACTCCTATACGCAGACGACCTGACACTCATAGCGGAATCAATGGCCGAGCTAGAGAAGAAATTCCAAACATGGAAGCACGGCCATGCAAGCGTGGAACACGGACGTTAAACGTTGATGATGATGATGATGATGATGATGATATATATATATAGAGGAACAGTGGGAATTCCTGAAAGCTAACCTGCTGAAGGCGGCAGATGATGTCTGTGGCTGGAGCAGGCCTATAGGCAGGAGGAGAGTAACGTGGTGGTGGAACAGTAAGGTGGAGGAGTCAATTAAGGCCAAAAAGCAGGCTTGGAAAGTATGGCGGGATGGGGGAAGTAGCCAGGAGGGAAGCTAGGAAGTGGCCAGGAGGGAAGCTAGGAGACAAGTGTACTTCGTAAGAAGGGAAGCAGAGGAAAGAAAGTTCAAGCATGTTCTACAACGCGAGGACCAAAAACGTGAGGTGTTCAGGATTGCTAGGCAATGTGTCAAGGAAAACCGTGATATTGTCGGGGAGAAGTGTGTCCTTAATGATGATGGTGTACTTGCCATCACTGACGCTGATAAGACGGTAGCTTGGAAGTGTCACTACGAAAGGCTACTAAATGAGGAGAATAAATGGGAGAAAGACAGTCTCCCCCACATCGATCCAATAGAGGGACCAGCAGTGCTAGTTGAAGGTAGTATAATAAGTAAGGCAATCAAAGATATGAAGACGGGTAAGGCGGCTGGGCCTTCGGAAATAGTTGTTGAAATTCTGAAAGCATCTGGAATGGTGGGACACACTATGGTCACCCGGATAGTAAACCAAGTCATACAGAATGGGGTCGTTCCGAAGAAACTGGCGGAACAGAATCATCATTAACTGCTACAAGGGTAAAGGAGATGCCCTAGATAGGGGTAACTATAGAGGTATTAAATTAATCGACCAGGTCATGAAGGTCACAGAAAAAGTAATAGCGCAACTAATCAGAGAGCGAATTGACCTAGATGAAATGCAGTTCGGGTTTGTATCAGGTAAAAGTACCACACACGCTCTTTTCATTGTATGACAACTCCAGGAGAAGTACCTAGCTAAAAGTAAACCCCTATACTTAGCTTTTGTTGACTTGGAGAAAGCCTTTGACAGAGTCCCCCTCTCCATTATCTGGTGGGCTCTTAGAAAACTAGGTGTTGATGAATGGCTTGTGAGAGCTATACAAGCCATGTATAAAGAAACAGTCAGCAAGGTTAGAATTAACAACGAATATAGTGAAGAGTTTAGCGTAAAAATTGGTGTTCATCAAGGCTCCGTCCTTATCCCCCTCCTATTTATTATTGCCCTTCAGGCTATAACAGAGGAGTTCAAGACCGGCTCCCCATGGGAACTCCTATATGCAGATGATCTAACACTCATAGCTGAATCAATGGTCGAACTAGAGAAGAAATTCCAAATATGGAAGCATGGCCTAGAATCAAAAGGCCTTAAAATTAACCTGTCTAAGACTAAAGTTCTAGTTTGTAGGAAGGAAAATAGGGCACCAGTCCCATCTGGGAAATGGCCATGCTCAGTGTGTAGGAAAGGAGTAGGCAGAAACTCCATTTTATGTCCTAAATGCAAAGTATGGGTGCATAAAAGATGTAGTAGGATCACAGGTAAGCTAACTAAGAATATAGATTTTATATGTGGCCAGTGCTCTGGTGCAATAAGTAGCAGCAAGTGCCCACAGAATACTAGCTCATTCCATTGCACAGTTGGTTCTATAGAAATAGTGGACACCTTCCGTTACCTGGGTGACAAAATCAGCAGTAGTGGAGAGTGCTCTGAAAGTACAGTAACTAGAGTCAGAACGGGATGGAAAAAGTTCAGAGAGCTTATACCACTATTGGCCGCTAAAGGGTTCTCTCTAAAAATGAAATGTAGGCTGTATGATGCCTGCATACGAACAGCAATGTTGCTTGGCAGTGAAACCTGGGCATTGTGTGCAGAGGATATACGCAGACTGGAGAGGAACAAAGCTTGCATGCTCCGCTGAATGTGTAATAGTAATATACGTGAACAGCAAAGCATAAACGAACTAAGGGAGAAATTAGGAATAAGAGGGATCAGATGCTGTTTACTCGAGAGAAGACTATGTTGGTACGGTCACGTGATGCGCATGAAAGACGACAGCTGTATAAAAAAGTGCAGGGCGATAAAAATAGATGGTAGCCACGGAGTAGGCAGACCCAGAAAAACCTGGGACGACTTGATAAATTCCGACCTCACACACTTACACCTCTCCAAGACAATGTCACTGGACCGAGATCTTTGGCGGTACACAGTAATACAGAAGACCCGCCTTGCCTAAGTACAAAGCGAAACATACAGTCAGTAGGCACCTCTAACAAAAATACACCCCAGAAAAAATGAATGGAATAACAACAACACCGAAAACAAACAACACTGACCTAAGAGAAGTATAAATAAATAAATAAATAAATAAATACATACATACACAAGCACAATAACAACAAACACATATAAACACACACTAGTAAACTAAGATATAATACAATATCCAATACACAGTCACCCAAACATGAACACACATTAAACAAATCACTATACACACACGCAAACGCATGCGCAGAGAAGACAAAAAAAATAAACAAATAAATAAATAAATAAACAGACTAAATAAAGATGGCGTAGGTATACAATGCAACGGGAGGAAACATAATAGCACCACTGACGATGTTGCAGATGTGCAACAAAAGAACTTTGATAGACTATATATATGTGTTTGTGTCTATATTGTATCTGTATTTTTGACCGTTGGTCAGTCAATGGCAATATTGAGGACCGAATAAATTACATTAACCAATATAAAAGACACAGAAGCGAAAACCAACCAAACAGTGAGTGGGTTCTGTTATTAATTCTGGCAATATTATTACACAAATATGACCCTGCCCAAGTATAACAATATATATATATATATATATATATATATATATATATATATATATATATATATATATATACATATATATATATAGGAAAAGAGTCAGGACCCCGACGGCTGAGCTCCGGCCGTTTCGACAGCTGCACACATATATATATATGTACATATATATATATATATATATATATACACACACACACACACTTATATATATATATATTGGTAATGGTTGATGTTACCACCATTGTGGTATACTCTAGAGAAACACACACTCTGCATAGTACCATGCACATGTAGATTAACCATCACACGTCCTAACACACCATATACATGCATACATAAACACACACATATATATGCCACACACACATTTTTCATCATTATATATGTGTGTGTATATTTATATACACACACACATATATAATATATTCCTTCCATATACTGTGCTGTTTATTTTGTTATTTCTGTTTACCTTTTATATATATATATATATATATACACTCACTGACACACTATATATACACCCATCATAAATTTAGAGGATTCTTGACAAACCAGAAAAGAAAATATAACAAAAAACAAAAGCCATTCTGAAACCTGAATGTTTTTGAAACTAAATGCAAGAGACTGTTCTGAAGGATTAAACAAGTAAGATTTACCGATTTTCTTTAAATAGTCTAAGATTCCACAGTATTTAGAATGACATAGATGCCATCATAGACTGGCATCTTTCGTGAAAATATACAGGAAATTCCTCTGTTCACTTAATTTCTAACATCCTGTAATGATTTAGTAAACAATAAAAAATAAAACCCTTCGTTTGTTAATTCAAATGTTTATAGTATCTTTACTCGTGGACAGATTATTGCATACATTACTTTTCGATGGTTTATGATGGAGACAATGACAATAGAGTGATGCTGGAAGGGAGAATTCAAACACCTGGAGCAGCTGCTTTCTAGGCAGGTCTGTGTAATAAACTGGAGTTGGTTCAAAGGAAAGCTTCATATAACATGAGAGATGGTGTGGGTGGTGATGAAATTGATAGTGTCAAACCTGATGCTTTGCTGTAATCAATGTTTGGTGTCACATAGTTTTGAACTCAGATTAAAGGGGGTTTGTTTTCTCCTCTTATATTTGAGAATATAATTAGTTAAGGCATGTACCTTTATGGTTAGGGAATTGAATTTGCAATCATGAGGTTCTGAGTTCGATTCCCTGCCCTGGCTATACACTTTATTTCACATTGCTCCTTTAGCCAGTATCAGCAATGGAAAAACCAATAGAAACATTGATCTGATTGAGTTCTATCCTATTCAGTAAGTGAATGAGGTCTGGGATCTTGTTGATCAATATATTATTTATTATTATGATTATCAGAAGTGGTCCCAGGCATAGCTGGATGGTTAAGAAGTTCAGTTCACAATCATGAGGCTCCAGGTTCAATCCTACTGTCTGTAATCTTGGTCAAGTGTCTTTACCACAGCCTCGAGTTAACCTAAGTCTAGTGAGTTAAATCAGGTTGACAGAAACTAAGTGGAAGCCCATCAGATAGATTTTGCCTGTAATTCAAATGTCCAGCTTTGTCCTATATTATGTTACACTGATTCAGCTTGGGAGTTATGTTAACTCTTTAGCATTAACATTACTCAATATATACTATTGTATTTTTGTGGTAAAGGCATTATCTTGGCATAATTATCTCACATAATATCAAATCTACGAGATTTTGATGTTATTTATTTTGATAATAATTCCTTAACATAAGTATGAGCAGCCGGTTATGGCCGGTTTGAACAGAAAGAGGTGAGAAAATTCTAGCCAGATATGGCCAGTTTAAATGCCAAAAGGTTAAGATTCTGTGGAATACTCTACTAATTACACATAAATCCCAAATATTTAGTTGGTTGAACAACTAAATGTTCATCATTGAAACTGATGGAGGATCCATCTTAATTGCCAGCAAAATATTGGATTAAATTTATATTTTCTCCTATGAAATTAATTCCAAATCATCATTATCATTATCATCATTGTTATTAGGGTTGTGGCTTGGCAGAGTCAGTTGATGTCGGACATCTGGCTCTGCAACAGAGAGTTATGGCCCTTTATGTTCTGAGTTCAAATCCCTCTGAGGTTAGCTTTGCCTTTCATCCTTACAGGGTTGATAAAATAAAGTACCTGTCATGCACTGGGGTCAATTTAATTAACCTTCCCCTTCGACAAATTGCTGGCCTTGTGCTTAAATCATAAACCATTATCATCATTGTTGTTGTTGGACATCTGTAGGTTCTTTATGCAATCCTCGTGGAGATCCAGTATGAAGCAATGTGTGATAAGACTAGCCTTTTCAATTACAGGTACAACTAATTATTTCCATCTGAGTGGACTGGAATAACATCAAATAAAGAGTCTTGCTCAAGGGCTCAATATGCCATTGATAATCAAACTCCTCCTAACCTCACAATTATGAGCCCAAAACTCTAGTCATTAAGTTAGGTGCCTTTGCATAATTACATATTCACAACAAACATTCATCCATTTAGGAGATTTTCAATTCCTATAAACACCCCATACATAAAATAACTCGAATTTTCTTTCAGACAAAAAGATTAGGAAAGCAAAACACACATACACACAAAAAACAACACAAAGACCAAAAAATAATCTAGCAAAACAAAGCATATAATGTTTATCTAAATGAAGAGATTAATTTTAAAGCAGCTTTACCTAATTTTGCAACTGTATCTTAAACAAAATGGTACTTAAATGTCTTATGTCTCTTCCATGTTGTCGAGTGATGGTATGTTTTGATATAATCCCCTACATAAGATATCAAAATACTATTTGTGTGCAGTTACATGTAGATGCTACATGTACAAGCTATTAGATAACTAGTTACTGTTTGTTGAAAACTATTGTAAACCATGTAAACCACACTGGAGTAGAGGAGTACAAAGATACAAGGAAGAATATATATATGTAGTTATATATATATATTGTATTGTGTTGGTTTTCCTTGTTGACACACACACACACACACACACACACACATATATCTATATATATATATATATATAAACAGGACAGAAGCTCTATCAAAGCTACTGAGAAATCCAGTACTGAGTAAACACTCTAGAGAAGAGGTTTGGGGTGGGGAATGATTGACAAGAGTGTTTACACAAAAGCATTTCACTTAACATAAACAATGGTGCAGAAAACATACAAGTGTGTTAGAGAGATGAAACTGTAGTCAATAAAAGAAAAATGCAATAAGCTATCATGATGGTATAAAATTAAAATATTATACTACATTGTTGTAGTGATGTAGTGAGTTCTTGGATTGATGGGTTGATAGGACCTTGGAAGATTTCAGCATGAAAAGATGATTTAAGTTGCATTCCTTCCTGACATAAAAGCTGACATGCATAAGCGACTGCTGGTCTTCGACAAAAAAAACATTGCCTGAGCTCATGTCTTGGAGAGGTGCTTTCCAGGTGCAATTCCATGGTCAATTATGACCAAGGTGGAAGTGGGGCATCATGTCATGGCATATGTATATATATATATATTATATTTATATATATATATTATATATATATATATATATATATACATACAGAGAATTTCTTCCTGGGAGAAAGAAAGAAATCAACCCCAGTATTGGACTGGTACTTTATTTATTGATCATGGGATTTAAACTCAGAGTGCAGAGAGCCAGAATGATTATTGTAAGGCATTCTCTTTGGTGCTTGAATAACTCTGCCAGTGGGGTGAAAATAGTTTTTATTGGTGCAATGATGAAAAGCACCTTGTTCGCTCTGTAAGGTGGCTGTGCTGCTGCCACAACAAAAAGCATCCAGTACACACTGTAAAGTGGTAGTGCTGGTGCCACAACAAAAAGCATCCAGTACGTAGTAGTGGTGGTGCCACCTAAAAAGCTCACAGTATTCATTGTATAGTGGTTGGTTTTAGAAAGGGTGTCCAGCCGTGGAAAATCAAGTAAAAATCATAACATATCAACAAGAAGTAGTCACCTGATTTGTCCATAATGTGACAACCTATCAAGCATGGAAAATAGATGTTAAACAGTGATGATAGTGATGATGGTGAGTGATGGCCACCATCTGGTATAAGCTACAGTGATACATTAAATTATGTAACAGCTACATTGGCCAACACAGTTCAGGATTTCTTCAGAATTCACTAATATTTCATGGTTATATGCAGCTGCTAACAAACAACAATTATTTTAACCCTTTAGCATTTAAACCGGCCATATCTGGCCAGAATTCTCTCACCCCTTTCTGTTCAAATGGACTGTAACTGACCACTCATACTGATGTTAAGGTATTGTTCTCAATATAAATAATATGAAAATCTCATAGATTCAATATTATGTGAGATAATTATGTGAAATAAAGTGTTTACCATGAAAATGTAATAGTAAATATAGAGTAATCTAAATGCTAAAGGGTTAAAGCTATTTTTACTGCTAAAGCAGGGATTAGCCTTATGGGCAACATGACCAGTGTCTCCATGCTGTCATATTCCCTGGACCTTCTCTCACCAACACAGCTTTCATTAACTTCTCTGTCATTTTTAGTCACATCTTTCATCGTCTCATCCTTTTTATACATGCTTCCATATGTAGTTCCAACACCTCCTTCCATCCAGTTACTTATAACCTTCCTCAACAGATGACCCAATCATCTCATTCCATTTCTCTTCAAAGGATTTGTCAGCAGTTCTATTCCTTCCACCAAGTTAGTTCATCCTTCTTTAACAGATGACCCAACCATCTCATTCCATTTCTCTTTACAACAGTCATCACTGGCTCTATTCCCTTTGCAATTTATTGTTTATCTTTTCTCTCACTGATATTTCATTCACCATCTGAGCCATTCTCATTTCTACAGTAGCTAACACAAATAAAAAAAATACCACACACACCTACACACATCTTCCAAACCCCGCTCATTGCTGTGTCAACTATAAATCAGATGTAAACATAAATAACCTTTGTAGATACAATGTAAAGTTTTAGTTTAGATGTTGTCTTCCTGTTTCTTCTACAACAACTACAATGGTACACAATGGGGCCCACCCACAGCCCCGGTGGACAGAATGGAGAAGGCGTTTCCCCGGAGGACGGCGAGGGAGACGCGCTGGAAGAGCCACTCCAACTCGCTGGCTCACACCTGCGGCTGGCCAGCTCAGCGCCTATGGTGGTGAGTAAGGAGGTAGCCCTGGGGCCGAGGATACCAGAAGTCTCCACTGCCAGGTGTACGACCGCAAGCCTGTCGAAGAGCGACAAACATTTGAGGAGTCTGGCCCCCTCAGCCCGATGTGCAGCAGAACCTGGGTCAGTCGCAGACTGCACCAGGTTGCAGCTGCAGAAAGTGTTGGTGCAAGTGGCATCCCAGACGAGGGGTTGCCACCGTGGAATGGGAAGATGGTCATGCCATCTGGCCTTTTGCCATCCCCTTGATCCAGCCCCACTGACTTGAGCTGGGAAGGGAAGCCTGCAGCGTCCAAGCCATGCTTAATGACCTCGTTGAGGGCAGCATGGTGTGGTATGCAGCCAGCACTGTGGCGACAGGAAAGCGGATGGAGGCCGAAAGAGTCCACGTGGTGGAACCGCAGCGACATGGGTGTGGCTGGCAGATCCAGGAAGCCGAACCTTAGGGAAACGCCGATGCGCATGCTATGGATATATTTTATTATAGCTGTAAATCTATACTAGTAATTCAAGGATTGGGAGTTTTGTGCTTGAATCCAGGAAAAGTCCATTAGGCATGAAACCCTTGGTCCTTGAATAACTGATATAGCATTGCCGTTATAATATAATATACCTCACTCTACCCGTGAATTGAGTTTGGTTTCTCCTGTTTACATAAGCAAACCTGTGATAACTTCTTTTCTCATCTTTTAAGGTTTTTCACTCTATTTTATAAGCTATTTTATAGCATCTCTGTGCTTGGTTTCATATATTATCTGTATGTGCAAGACATGGTCACCTAACCTATCTAACCCATGCAAGCATGGAAAAATAGATGTAAAATGGTGATGATGATGATATATCTGAAGTCTAAAGTCTGTCTCAAGTCAGAAGTGACTGAGAGTACAAAACTTATGAAGCAACTGAGAGGTACAAAATTCCCTCCTGGACATCGCAGGGTTAAACCCCCAGCTATTGCTAGTACTCATTTTCAGCTGAGTATACTGGAGCAACATGAAATGAAGTGTTTTGCTCAAGAACACAACATGCAACCCAGGGATTGAACCCACAACATTATGGTTGTAAGTCTAACACCTTTACCACTAGGCCACATGCCTCCATATATATATATATCCCCACATATACATAATATATATCATCATCATCATTAATACTGAATGGCTATTTTCTATGCTTACATGGGTATATACCATATTCTTCCCAGTATTGCACACATTTGTGTATAATGCATACCCCATTTTGACCAGAAAAATACCTGGAAAACCCTAGTTTTGGTGTATAATATTTAGTTATGGTGTATACTGCACACTACCTAAACAAACAAAGAAAAAAGGGGAAAAAAAACTATTCAGTATACTCGGAAGAATACAGTATATATATATATACTGCACACATATATATACATACATATATGCATAAATATATATATATATACCCACACTCACACATAGATAACTAAATAAAAAGATGTGAAGTAAAAACCATGGAAGATATATCAATATAAGTGCTATGATATGAACATGAGATATTGTTAACATCAATATGAGGTAGAGGTAAGACCAGATAGCACACCTGTGTATGTTGCTGTTAGCCCACCTGAATAAGCTTAGTAGAATATTATGAATAAAAGATCTGATAATTGATGAAAGGCAGGTAAAAGTGATAAACTATTTATGCCACACACATACACAGTGATGCAATAAATATCTTTTTTCCTGTTTAATTATTTGTAATCACTGGTATAAATCAGTAAATCATTCGTTCTATTGATTTCACTGAGTGAAGAATAATTGCTTGTATTCAAAGAGCCTTTCTTGAAAGTACTAGAGATAGGAGAAGAACACTGGCTCCAAAAAAATCATTATATCTAGGTTTAGCTTGTTGGGAACTTATCTGAAGATTATAGAACCCATGGTAGGGTTTGTAACAAAGTATATATATAAATATATTAAACCTTCAGTAATACCAAGGCCTGACAGCTTCCCTAGTGTTTGGTGATCTACTAGATAAACACATTCAGTACATGCTGTAAAGTGGTTGGTGATAGGAAGGGCATCCATCTATTGAAAGCTTGTCAAACAAAAGGTTGAGAAAACTCTCAGTTGTGTCAAAGACATGACAACTGCCCCTGTGCACACAGTAGAATGTGAGACCATACATAAGTGAGACAACAGATCACTGGTTTGTTTGGGAGATCAGTAGCCACTGCTTCAGTACTGACTTGGTCTATGTAGACCTGTCTAACCCTTGCTAGCAGGGAAGGAGGACATTAAACGATGATGATGATGATGATTAAACATTTGAATGAAGAAGAATGGAGAGATGCTGAAAAGAACTTGTCCAATGCATACAAGCATGTAAAAATGGAGGTAAAAAAGACGATGGTTCTAATATATATATTTCAACTGGCATCAATTTGATTCCTCCCACTTCTCCCTCTCTTATACAGTCTCCCCCTCTCACTCTTTCTGTCATCTCTTCCTGCTCTCAAGCTGTCCCTTCTCTTCTCTCTCACACTGTTTTTTCCTCTCCCCCTCTCACTCTTTCTCTTAGTTCCTTTTCTGTCTCACACTGTCCTTTCCTCCCCCTCTCACACTTTCTCTTACCTCTTCTATCTCATCCTCTTCCCACTCTCATGCTCTCTCTCTCTCTCTCTCTCTCTCTCTCTCTCTCTCTCTCTCTCTCTCTCTCTCTCTCTCTCTCTCTCTCTCTCTCTCTCTCTCTCCCTCGCTTGTCTTCTCATTTGTCTTTTACTCTTTTACTCTTTCTTGCTCTTCATCTTCCTCCTCACACTCTCTCTTATCTTTTACTCCTCTTCCTTTCTCCCTTCCTCACTCCTACACCTCCCACCCTCTCTAATGCAGTTATTTAAACAAGCAAAAATTCATGAGAGCAATGTTTGATAAGACTGCAAGGAAATTAGATGCATATATATGTGTTTATGTATATGTGTTTATGTATATGTGTGTATCTATGTGTATGTGTAATATGTTTGTATGCATGCATGCATGTGTATGTATATACATGTGTATATTTGTATGCATGTATATGAGTGATATGTATGTATATGAATGATGCATATGTATGTATATGAGTGACGTGTATGTATGTATATGAGGATTTATATCTATTGTATATAAGTGATGTATATGTATGTATATGAGTGATGTGTATGTATCTATGTGTTTGGGTGTATGGTGATGATGTGTGTATGTATTATGATATGCCTGTTTGTATATGTTATGTATATCTATATATCCATATCTATATATTTATCTATATATGTATATCTATATATGTATATCTATATATGTGTATCTATATATCCATATCTATATATGCATATCTATATATGTATATCTATATATGTATATCTATATATCCATATCTATATATGTATATCTATATATGCATATCTATATATGTATATCTATATATGTATATCTATATATGTATATCTATATATGTATATCTATATATGTATATCTATATATCCATATCTATATATTTATTTATATATGTATATCTATATATGTATATCTATATATCCATATCTATATATGCATATCTATATATGTATATCTATATATCCATATCTATATATGCATATCTATATATGTATATCTATATATGTATATCTATATATGTATATCTATATATGCATATCTATATATGTATATCTATATATCCATATCTATATATGTATATCTATATATGTATATCTATATATGCATATCTATATATGCATATCTATATATGTATATCTATATATGTATATCTATATATCCATATCTATATATGCATATCTATATATGCATATCTATATATGTATATCTATATATGTATATCTATATATGTATATCTATATATGTATATCTATATATGTATATCTATATATGTATATCTATATATGCATATCTATATATGCATATCTATATATGCATATCTATATATGTATATCTATATATGCATATCTATATATGCATGTATGTGTGTATGTAATGAGAATGGGTGCTCAGTAAGTCTGCTTTGTCTTTGGTGACCTATTTTAGGGGTGAGGTGGCACAATGAGGGGAAAAACAAAGAGAAACACACACAAACAAATGATGAGGAGGCTTATCTGGCTAACACCACCACTACCATCACCACCACCAACACTACCACTGTTGCCACCATCAGCAGTAGCACCACCACCACCAACCACTACCATCACCATGAACACTACCACCACCACCACCACCACCACCGCCAACACCACCACTGTCACCACCATCAGCCACACTATCACCGCCAACACCATCACCCCCAACACTACCACTGTCACCACTAACAATAACACCATCACCACCAACACCCCAACTGTCATCCCCACCACCACTACCAAGACTACCACTACCACAACCACTACCAGCACCAACACTACCACCAACACTACCATTGTCACCACCACCACCACCACCACCACCACCAACAGTACCACCACCACCACCACCAACACTACCAAAACCAACACCACCACAACCACCACCAACACCACCACTGCCACCACCAACATTACCATAGTCACCACCACCACCACCAACAACAACAGCAACACCACCAACACTACTACAACTACAACCTATATAATAACAAACCCATCACTACACACACTTGCTCTATTCAAATCTTTACTCCTGTCTCCAGACATTCAAACATACAGACAAAAAGATGTGTGACTTCCAAACCATCACTACCACCTCTCCCCTCACCACTATCTAGTTTTTTTTATATGGAAACTAACTCTCCCTTCTCCTTACCTCCTGCAATCTCATCACCAATCAGCTAGAACAGACAAAATCACATGCACACTCACACACACCACTCATTCATACACATCTACATAATCCAGTGTTATTTCCATAACACCACACCACACCACCACAGCTAAAATTCAGTTAGACATTCAGAAGCATAAGACCACACTCATATATCACCCCCACCTCATATCATTATCATCATCATTATCTAAAGTCTGCTATATATATATAACTATATATATTATCTATAGTAATAATAATAAATTTGAAGACTGAAATCCATGAACCAAAGTATCGTCTTCCTGTCTTCCTCCGGTTGCAATGTTTTTTGAAATATCCACTTCTGCGTTCACAGATTGACTTTGTTAGTTTCAGAAGACCCCGTTAAGGGTGAAAGCAGTGATTCTTTGCTTAAACTTTAATCTGTTATTTTAATAAATATATTATATAGATATAGATATCCTGTTTATTATCATTCTGCAGGCTATATCAGAGGAGTTTAAGACTGGCTACCCATGGGAACTTCTGTATGCAGATGACCTAACCCATAGCTAAATCTATGGCAGAATTAGAGAAGAAATTCTGTAGAAGTAGTAAATAGTTTCTGTTACTTGGGTAACCAAATTAGCAGTGGAGGAGGGTGTTCTGAAGTACAGTAGCCAGAGTGAGAATGGGTAGGAGAAAGTTCAGGGAGCTACTGCCACTGTTAACTACAAAATGTTTTTTCCTCAAAATGAAGGGCAGATAGTATGATGCATGTATATGAACAGCAATGTTGCATGGTAGTGAGACCTGGTCATTTTGTGCAGGGGACCTGCGAAGCTTGGAAAGAAATGAAGCTTCCATGCTTCAATGGATGTGCAGTAGTAATATATATGAATGGCAAAGCATAAAGGAACTGAGAGAGAAACTGGGCATAAGAGGGATCAGATGCAGTATGCCAGGGAGGAGATTGTGTTGGTATGGACATGCAATGCATATGAAGGATCACAGCTGTATAAAAAGTTGCAGAGTGCTCAAAGTTGATGGAAGCTAGGGAGTAGGAAGGCTTAGGAAGACTTGGGGTGAGGTGATAAAAGTTGACCTTGCACAAATGCGCCTCTCAAAGGTGATGACACAGGACTGTGATCTCTGGCATTATGCAGTAATACAGAAAACCAACCTTCCCATGCACACGGGTTAAGGCATGCATCTAGTATGTGCCACTTTACCCACCTACGTCCTAACACTCCACCCCTCACCCATACCCCTAGATCTACCTCCCTAATCCCCACGTCCCTAGTCCACACTGTAAATGTGGTTGGCATTTGAAAGGGCATCCAGCCATAGAAAGTAAACTAAAATCAATTCTGTGTGAGCAAGTCATGGTCATCCGATCTGACTTGTCTCAGAATGGGACAGCCCGTCTAATCCGTATATTCTTCGTTTTCCATATTATATATATATATCATCATCATCATTACCGTTTTACGTCCGTTCTTCCATGCTAGCATGGGTTAGACGGGTTGTCCTGTTGTGGGCAGTGTCTGGTCGGCTGACCATGCCTTGCTCATACAGGAACTGATTTTGGCTTGATTTCTACAGCTGGATGCCCTTCCTAACACCAACCTCATTTACAGTGAGTGCTGGGTGCTTTTTCCGTGACGCCTACACGTCCACTTTACAGTGTTGGCTGGGTGCTTTTATATATATATATACTAATAATAAAAAGGGCGATTTGTTAGGTCTTCATTACGTTTATTGAGTAGTGACGCACGTTTCGCTATTGATCAGCTCAAAGTTCAATCTGTATCGATCTGGCCTGACCCTGGAATCAAAAGCTCGTCGGACTTCTGTTATATATACATATATAATACGTTAGTGGAGGGAGACTATTGATGGAAAGAAGTAGTCCAATCCATGGAAGCATGGAAAAGCGGAAATAAAAATGATTTTATATATATATATATGAAAAGAGTCAGGACCCTAACAGCTGAGCTCTGGCCGTTTCGACAGCTAAATCTGACAGCTAGATATGTATATATATATATATATATGTGTGTGTGTGTGTGCGTGTGTATATATGTATGTGTGTATATATATATATATATATATATATAGAGAGAGAGAGATAGATAGAGAGAGAGCTATCAGTGTGTCTATATCTTCATCTGTCTATGTACATGTTTATCTCATTGAACAGCACAGCTGGGTGATACTGGAGGGATGTTTGATGGAGTTTTATAGAAACACAACACACTGCTCAGTCCAAGAAGTGAACTCACGACCCTATAATGATGAAACCAACACTCTAACCCAGCATTTCTCAACCGATGTACCCCAGAATCCTAGAGTTCTGTGGTACACTGGTTGATATTGTCCAAGGGAATGACATAGGCTGGTGTAAAGGTCCCAATACGCTGCCATATCTGAGGTATCGAACTCATGACTTTCACAGACTAGGCATTAACTACCATCCTGTATTGATTTAGCAGAAAATATTTAAAAATGGGTTTATAAATTTATTGTGATGCAATCATAACGCTGTCTTGTACTTTGTACGTTCAAATGTTTATATCATCTTTACTAGTAGACAAATTGTTGTTAAAATTTGCAGTGTTAATGTAAAGACTTTAATTTTGAATGTGATACAGTCATAATGCTGTATTATATTTTTCAAGAATGTCTTGCTAATATGGTTTCATGCTGTAAAGCACAGGTTCTCAACCCATTTAGGCCAAACGCTCCCTTTTGTCCCTCAAAATCACGAAACGCCCCCTATCCTATTTTTCCATATTTCAATATACTACTGATTTTGATATCAGTCGATTACTAAAAAAAAAAAAAAAAAAAAAAAAAAATTGTTAGTTTGCTTCGTAACAATAGCATATCTAAGTTTTCGGATAAATCAAATTACTTTAACTTTGACCTCATTTCAATGGAACCCTTGAGCTTCATGGAGTCTAGCTAACTCTTTCACGTGAGGCTGAATTTTCGTAAGATGTAGCCAGAGATCTCCACATGTAATTACATTGTAGCGGTTGCGAGACTTGTTGTGCAGTCTGGAAACAGCACCAAACCTCTTCTCGACTAAGTATGAGCTTGTACAAGACAGAGCAAATCTCTTAGCCGCTGAATGTAGGTGTGGAAATCAACACTGAATTTCCTCTTGCATCCCAAAAAGAGGTTCACCTATTTTAGGAAATCTAATTTTGATCATGTCATCTGTTTGAAGTTCAATGAATTCTTCGTGAAATTCAACGTCCAAATTGTCGACAGTAGCTATGAAGGGATCTGCTATCCACATTGGGATGTCCATCGGCAAAAGGTCAACAAACCATTCTTACATGTTGTCTTGTAGCGCACAGAGGTGAGTGTTATAAATTTGGAGTTGGTCATCACTCACAATGTTTTGAACATTGGCGACACTAGGAAAATTATAGAATTCCTGTCAACAAAGATCCTTTCGATGACATTCAATTTGGCCAGCAATGTTTTCACAGCACTCTTTGCTTTAAACAAGGTGATCTTCTTCCCCTGCAAAGCCATAATGACGCTATTGTATTTGTCGAAGATGTTGGCGAGGTAGGCACAATCTTGCCTAACATCAAGGGTTTTCTTGTACAGTTCTGTGTTGCGTCCTCGAAGAAATTCAATGATAGAGTCGAACAGTTCAAAGAAGTGAGTAAGCCCCTTGCCCTTTGAAAGCCATTTCACTTCAGTATGAAGGAGCAGCTTAACGAATTCTTTGTCATTATCTTGGCACAGTTGCCGGAAAATTCGTTCATTGAGGGAATGGTGTTTGATAAAATTGATGACATCAATGGCCACCTGCAAGGACTTGCTCAGCGGCTCACTGAGTTTCTTCGCAGCCAAGTGTTGTCAATGAATGACACACTGAACAACAAATACAGATAGATTTTCTCTCTTCAGAAGAGTGACGAAACCCTTATGTTGGCCGACTATTGCTCTTGCGTCGTCCGTAGCACATGATACAACGTGTGTTGTATGTGGTCCTAGATGTATGTATTACTTGCCTGTGTGTTGTATGTAGTCCTACATGTATGTACTACCTGCTTATATATTGCATCTGAACATAGCTGTATGTATTACCTGCTTGTGTGTTGTATGTGGTCCTAGATGTGTGTATTACCTCCTTATGTGTTGTATATGGTTCTAGATGTATGTGTTACCTGATTATGTGTTGTATGTGGTCCTAGATATTTGTATTACCTGATTATGTGTTGTATGTGGTTCTAGATGTGTGTGCTACCTGATTATGTATTGCATGTGGTCCTAGCTGTATGTATTACCTGCCTGTGTGTTGTATGTGGTCCTAGATGTGTGTGCTACCTGATTATGTGTTGTATGTGGTCCTAGATGTGCGTATTACCTTCTTATGTGTTGTATGTGGTCCTAGATGTGTGTGCTACCCGCTCCTGTATTTTTTCTTTTCTTTTTTTAATTGTAATATTATTTATACAATAGGGAATAAAATAGATCTACATAGTGTTAACTCGTTACGTTTGAGTCAATGATTTCAGACATGAAATATATTGTTACCGGTGAAGGAAAGACAAGATTCTAACTGGCTGCACTCAAAGTGTCTCTTGACCCAGTTGACTGTGGGTTTTTCCAATTTTAGGATCTCAATTACCAGTTAATGTATAGAAACGCCTGCTCACAGCTGCGGTCAGACCATAGTTATGCTGTCTGCATGCTCATTTAAATGCATTCATACTGGCTGTCTCAGAGACATACAAATATGGTTTATAAAACTTACCAAAGTAAAGAGCCTTCCAGCGCCCCTCTAATGCCCCCCTAGAGTTCTAAAACGCCCCCTGGAGGTGCATATGCCCCCCGTTGAGAACCTTTGCTGTAAAGGATATTAAGATTTAAACAGCAGACTTCAAACCAACTATTTAATCCCATTTCAACAGAAAAGTTTTGCATATACATATGATGACATTTTAAAGCTTAGCCTTTGGTGTAATTTCTTTGGCCTCTAGTTCCATCCTGTACTACACCACCACTGCTATACCATGCTTGTTGTTTCTGCTGCTACTGTAGTATGGTGTCAAGAAAGAAAGAAAGAGAGAGAGAGAGAGAGAGAGAGAGAGAGAGAGAGAGAAAGATATATATATATATATATATATATATATATATATATATATATAAAGAGAGAGTGAGAAGCTATAGATTGCAGTTAGTTTCAAAAGCTATTTCATATTTTATTATTATATTTTATCATATATTGGTTGTTGGTGTTTTGAATTTATTCCAATAAAAAATGACAATCTGTGGTTTTAGCTGAATTTAATAATTCATAAAACATCAACTTGAAATTTAGCTTTGTGGTTAATAATTGAGGAGATAAAAGCAGAAACACCCTACTTCCACCTACACACACACACACACACACACACACACACACACACACACACACACACACACACACACACACACACACACACACACACACACACACACACACACACACACACATGTATATGTGTCTGTGTGTGTATCAGTTTATGTAGGTGTTGCATATATATATATATATATGTATATAAATATATATATAAATATATATATATATATAAATATATATATATACACACACAATATATATATATATATATGTGAATATATACATGCAAATATATGCATGTATATGTGTATCTGTAGGTGATATCATCACTGATTTACATGTATTTTACATGCATCTATATATGGAGGCACATGGCTTAGTGGTTAGAGCATTGGCCTTGCAATCGAAAGGTTGTGAGTTCAATTCTCAGACCGGGTGATGTGTTGTTTCCTTGAGCAAGACACTTTATTTCACATTGCTCCAGTTTACTCAGCTGTAGAAATGAAATGATAGGACTAGGGCCCCCTATCATTCCACTGCAAAGTGGTCGTGTAGGCGCCACGGAAAAAAAGCACCCAGCACTCACTGTAAATGAGGTTGGTGTTAGGAAGGGCATCCAGCTGTAGAAATCAAGCCAGAAGCAGTTCCTGTCCCACCCTTGCAAGCAGGGAAAAGCGGACGTAAAATGATGATGATGATGATGATGATGATGATGCATGTGTATATGTATACATACATATGTCTATATGTATATATATTAAACACTCACTTACACAGAACGTAGAGGATATGTATCATCATGATACACATGTATATATATAAATATATATATCCATATATACACAACATTTTAATTATAATATATTAATGTATGTATATGCATATAATCATATAGATAATCAGCTTCAAACTTATGTTCATATAAATATATTTATTTTTGAGGAAAATATATCTCTGTGTTTATATATAATGGGTCCAAGCAATGGTTTTGTGGTTAAGAAGTTTGCTTCACAACCATGTAATTCTGATTTTGTTGGACAAATCTGTCATATCCTTGGGTTGACCAATGCCATATGAGTGAAATTTCATAGATGAAAACTATGCTGAAGACCATCAAATACTAATTTTAAAGTCTGTGTGTGCCCCAGAAGTTGATCAAGCAAGTAATTATTCTGGCTTCATTGGTATTAAGTAAGTGGATGTAGAAAACTCTCCCCAGGACAGGATGGCAGGGTATTATAAGCTTAACTCTCAGCTGCAGAATGGATTGAGGTAAAATATGTACATGGGAAGATGGGTGGTCTGTTTTTGATTTGTTGAATTTGGAGGGTGAGTATAATTTGGTTTGGCAGGAGTCATGAGCAGAGGTTGGCATTTGGTGTAGGGTGTTTATTGAGTGTTTGTAGACTGATTAGAGCAATAACTGCATTATTATTTACAAACATACTGTAATGTGGTCGTGTAGGTAACACGGTAAAAACCTCCCAGTCCACACTGTAAACGTGGTTGGTGTTAGGAAGGGCATCCAGCCGTAGAAAACCCGCCAGACAGTCCTATACGAGCAAGACAACCAATCTTGCCTCAAGTGGGAAAATTCCCGTCCAAACCCATGCTAGCGTGGAAGATGGACGTTAAACGATGATGATGATGATGATGATGATCACACACACACACACACACACACACACACACACACACACACACACACACACACACACACACACACATATATATCATATATATATAGTTTGCACCACCCTCCCATACATCATACATCTCTCACAAGGACAGGCTGTAGCATATGTCAAGGGAGACCTCCAGCCCATACTGTAAAGGAGTCGTGATGGCAACATGACAAAAAAGCACCCACCCTACACTGTAAAGTGGTCGTGATGGCGGCACGGCAAAAAAAGCACCCAGCCCAAACTGTAAAGTGGTCGTGATGGCAACATGGCAAAAAGGAACCCAGCTCACACTGTAAAGTGGTCATGAGCAGTCATGACAAAAAGCACCCAGCACACACTGTAAATGTGGTTGACATGAGGAAGGGCATCCAGTCATAGAAACCTAGCCAGAAACAGTTCTGTGTGAGCAAGACACGGTCACTTGACCCAACTGAGACAATCCTTCTAATCCCAAACTAGTGGAAAAACGGATGTTAAACGATGATGATGATGATGATATATATGTGCATGTGTGTTAAATTCATACGTGTGCACAGGTATAGTGTAACCGAGATTGTGTAAATTTGTATATAAATACACACGTTAAACGATGATGATGATGATGATGATGATGATGACACATTGAATATATAGATATGTATAGATGTCAAAGTTACTTATCTCCTTATGAATTAAAAGAAAGGTGGACGAATATTCTTAATTGATTTTCAACCCTAATTGGGGTCTCTTGAGAAAACATGTATGTCAAACAATCACAAGGAACAACGTAATTGATGGCCTTATAAAGCCTTGTAAATGTAGTTATCACATATGAAAATATAATCAGTACCGAGGGTGATATGATTGACAAAGAGAATTCTTTAACCACATGGCTATGCCTACATATATACATGGATACATAGATACATACATAAATACATACATACATATATACATATATATATATATATACATACATACATACATGGATACATAGATATGTACATAAATACATACATGGATACATAGATACATACATAAATACATACATACATATATACATATATATATATATACATACATACATGGATACATAGATACATACATAAATACATACATGGATACATAGATACATACATAAATACATACATACATATATACATATATATATATATACATACATACATACATGGATACATAGATACATACATAAATACATACATGGATACATAGATACATACATAAATACATACATACATATATACATATATATATATATACATACATACATACATGGATACATAGATATGTACATAAATACATACATGGATACATAGATACATACATAAATACATACATATATACATATATATATATATACATACATACATACATGGATACATAGATATGTACATAAATACATACATACATATATATATATACATACATACATACATACCTACATGGATACATATATATGTACATAAATACATACATATATATATATATATATACATACATACATACATACATACATGGATACATATATACGTACATACATACATACATACATGATGGCTGCAAACTCTGCCAAGAGTATTGCAATCGCTTGTCAGATTCAGATGTGGGACGCTCGGATATGGCTTTTCAAGCCTGCTAGAGACTTGCACTCCTTCACACACTGACGACAACTATGGATCTCCCTGGCTTGAGGTCTTGCATCAGGTTGCCTGTGAACCCTCACAATATCGTGGAGATCATAGTTCACTGGTTCTCTTTGAACATGGCTGCGACTGTGGCTCCTGATACCAGATTTGCTCAAGCAAATTTTTCCACACTCAGGGCACTTCAATTCAATGGAGACATCGATCGTTTCGAGAGATACACCAGGACATTGCTTACGCACATCCCGTTTGATCTTCTCGTGCTCTATGCATCTGTCCTCAAAATTATGGACCCCATCATTCACCATTCCACGCCAAGTTTCTCTTTCAAGAGCTTCTATCTCCCAGTCAGCCATCATCAAACCAGTTTTTTTCAATGAGTCCTTTACACAATCCTTGAATCAGAGCTTTGGTTTGTGAGGTTGTCTCTTACCCTCACAAAGCTCGCCATACAAGAGTTGTTTTGGGGATTCGATCATCCTCCATTCTGCAGAGGTGTCTGGTCCATCGCAAACGCCATTGGTGGATGATACTCTCAATGCTCCGACACTCACTTCTCTCAAGGACCTCAACATCACTCACATGCATCTGCCACTTGATACCGAGCATCTTTCTGAGACACTGCTGGTGAAGCCGTTCCAGTCTGTGGATATGCCGTTTGTAGGCAACCCATGTCTCACATGCATACAGCAAATCTGACAGTACACATGCAGCATACACTCTCACTTTGGTCCTCATTGTGATTCCTCGCCTGCACCAAAGATGGTCGTTGAGCCTTCCAAATAGACCAACTTCTGCATCCAGAGAGCAGGTCACAATCCCCAAATACACAAATGTGTCAGCAGCCTTCAGCTTTTGACCGTATACGTGTATGGAGGGTTCATTGAAAACTTTATCCAGAGCAGGTTGGTACATGACGACAGTCTTCTTCAGACTGATTGTCAGTCCCAAAGCATTGGAAAAAGAATCCATAAGGTGTTGCATGTCACTCTGGGAGTGTGCAAAGAGATCATAATCATCTGCATATAAAACTTTTCTGATCAAAGTACTCAGTACCTTAGTGTTGGCAGTGAGACGCCTAAGGTTAAACAGCTTGCCGGAAGTGCGATATCTGAGATAGATACCGTGTTGGCAATCCTTGAAGGCCATGAAGAACACCATCACGAAATACAAGGAAAACAAACTTGGTGCAGGTATATCACCCTGCTTGACACCATTTTCAACCGAGATTGGCTCAGACAGTTTACCTCCAACATTCACCCATGCCTGCATGTCATCGTGGAAGAGTTTCAGAATGTTCACAAACTTTTCAGGGCAGCCCAATCTCTCCAAAATAACACACAAAGCCTTCCAATTAACGGTGTCAAATGCCTTGGTCAGATCGACAAAAACTTGGTATAAGTCCATGCGCTGCTCAATGCATTTCTCTTGAAGTTATTTGGCTGAGAAGATCATGTCAACGGTGCCTCTGCCATTCCTAAAGCCACATTGGCACTCAGGAAGTACCTCAACAGCAATGTGCTGTATCAATCTGTCCAACAAAATCCTGCACAAGATCTTCCCAGCCACAGATAGCAGTGAAATACCTCTGTAGTTACCACAGTCATCTTTGGCTTCCTTTCCTTTGTAAAGTACCACCATCAATGCATCTTTCCAATCCTGTGGCACATCTTCTTCATTCCAAACATTCACAAAGAGATCAGTGAGGCGGTTTAAGAAGTTATCACCAGCACACTTGAAAATCTCAGCACTCAGTCCATCCATTACAGGTGACTTGCCGCTGTTTAATTTGGGAATGGCTTTCGCCACCTCATCAAATGAAGGAGGATCAACCATTGCCAGCTTTGTAGGTCTGGATGGAATCGACCGGATGAACTCATCATCAATTTCTGATGGTCTGTTGAGAAGCTCATCAAAGTGATCATGTCATCGGATCTCTGAGCAATTCCTTGCCGTCCCTGGAGCGAAGTGGTGATATTTGTGAACCTGTCGGACCATACACCTCCCTGAGCAGACTGTATAGGAGCTTTGTATCATGTCTATCTGAGGCCCTCTAGATTTCATCAGCCTTTTGGCTCCACCAGGTATCCTGCATGGCTCTCAATCGATGTTGCACACGTGCCTTGATCTGCCTGAAGGTATGGTCACTCCTGTCAGAACGTGTCTCACACAACAATGATGTCAGCACTTTTTGTTTCTCTTCAAGCAAGGTCTGGATCACTGGATCATTTTCATCAAACCAGTCTTTATGCTTTCTATTGGTATGACCCAAAACTCCAGCACTAACATCATAGATGGTTTTCTTCAATGATTCCCAAGTGTTTTCACATTCCATGGACTCAAGGGACCTCGACAGCTCAGCTCTGACTTTCTCTGCTTTCAGACAAGCCACGTTTAGTTGTTTTGGAAGTGCAACCTTCTTCCCCCTTACTTTGGGCTTCACAACAAATTGAAACTCGATGCGCACCAGACAATGATCAGTCCAACATTCCGCGCCTCACAATACACAAACCAATGTGATATTCCTGATATCACGTTTTCTCGATAAAACAAAGTCAATAAGGTGCCACTTCTTGGAACCTGGATGCATCCAAGTTGTCTTATATTTGTCTTTCTGCTTAAGGAGCATGTTCCCAACAAGATCCATCTGAGTGCACATCTGTAACAGGAGTAGGCCATTGTTATTGCACTTACCTACTCCATGCCTGCCCATCACACTCCAAGCTTCCCAGTCATTACCAACACGTGCATTAAAATCACCAAGGATGACAATCTTGTCTGCATAAGGTATACCATGGATGACCTCTCTCAAAGACATGTAGAAACTTAGTTTTTCATCATCACTAGCACACATAGTGGGAGCATACACACTGACTGACCAGAGTCACAAAGCGGTTTTGAATCAGAGGGACTCTCATGGACATTATCCGATCATTGAATCCACAAAGAAGAGTTTTAGCTTTGAGACGATTCCATTCTTGACTGCAAATGCGACCCCTGCCTCTCTCCTACAACCCTCTGCTCCACCACTCCAATAGAAGGTATATCCTCCCTTCTGTTCTGTGAATTGACCCTCACTGGCCAATCTCGTTTCTAAAAGAGCAACGATGTCCATGCTATAGCGATCGAGTTCCCTCGACCTCAAAGCAGATCTTCTTTCAGGGCAAGTTTTACTGGACTGGGAATCCAGCAAAGTTCTTACATTCCAGCATCCAATATTCAGAGGTTTGAACACATACATGCATACATACATGGTGGCTGCCAACTCGTTTTCGAGTACGGCCACTACTTTATATCCATGTAGGAGAACCCCTACCGATGCGCTGAACGAGTGTGACTTTTTAGTCCAGCCAGCGACTTGAAAACTCTGGTACAAACACTACACTTGTGACAATTATTGACACATAGTGCGGGGCCCATGGTACATACATACATACATACATACATACATACATACATACATACATACATAC
>OZ024742.1:100686014-100691014 GCA_964016885.1 Eledone cirrhosa | reverse complement strand
AGGAAGCTGTTGGAAAACCAAAGCAGACATGGACAGTGGTGAAATATTCCAACCTCAGAATGCTGACCCTTGTAAAAGAGATGACAAAGAAAAGAAAAAAGATGCAGAGATGGACTGTCACATTAATTCTATTGTCTCATTGATCAAGGGATTCATGTTTCTACTAATTCTCATCTATTCACAGAAGTTGTTTCCTCTACTCAGTAGTTTCTTTCTTTGAACATCACTCTTATAGAATTCTTTTCCTTCTTGTTTCCTAGATGGAGAGAAAACCATAATTCTTTTTAATCTTCTGATGATTGTTTTCTGATTTCTAGGCCAGTATTTCATTAGATTGTCTTTTTCCCTTTCTTTTGTAATGTTCAACAAAATATATGGTTCATTGGTACCTGCTGTATTGCTGGTTACTTGCTGGCATGTGGGAGATGATTTCCAATGTAAAGGATCTTCATTGCTTTTCATGATGGGTGTGAGTGTTTGATCAAAGGAACAGCATGCTCATGGAATTAACCTGTAAATAGTTGGGCATTCTGTAGACGCATATAACTGTAATATAATTCTCAGGGAGATTCAGAGTGACACAGTGTGTGACAAGCCTGGCTCTTTGAATTACAAGTACAGACCATCTGATGAGCTTCCAAACAGTTACCTTCTTCCCAATTTCATTTACAAAGCACGGGCCAAGCTGAGGCTATGGTAAAAAACGCTTGCCCTAGATGATACATATTGGGATCAAATCCAGGACATACTGATTGCAAAATGAACTCCTTAACCAAAACAATAACAACCCTACTTTAAACATTTTTCCTAATCTGTCCTCTCCTGAACTGCTACTTTTTGGAAATTCTTCTCTACTCACATTTTCTTCAATGATTGGTTGATTATCCATTACATTGTACTCAACTATATGTGAAGGCTATAGACACTCATTTTTACATCACCTTAAATAATAATAATAATAATAAAAACAATAATAATGAAATCAAGGTCGTCCCGATTGTCATAGGCGCACTTGGTACTATCTCAAAGAGTTTCCAAGGATGATTAAAGAATATTAGTCCAGCCCTGCTTTTTGGAACACTTCAAAAGGCATGCTTTCTGGGAACAGCAAGAACCCTCCGATACATCCTGAATGTCTGAGGCTGCAGGTAGCGGCCTGATATTCATTTCAACAAACTTTCCAGTTAAATAACATCAATGACTGAGACTCAAAGAACAATAATAATAATTGTTTCTACTTTGGGCACAAGGCCTCCAATTATCCCAGTGTATTACTGGTACTTTATTTTATCGACCCCGTAAGGATGAAAGGCAAAGTTAACCTCGGTGGTATTTGAACTCAGAATGGCAAGGGCCGTAACTCTTTGCTGCAAAGCATGGCGTCAGACCCTCTACTGATACTGCCATCCACCGCCCTCGAATAATAATGGTTTCTCATTAGGCATAAGGCCAGCAATTTGGGGGAAGGGAAAAGCCGATTATATTACCACCAGTACTTGAGTAGTACTATATTTTATCGACTCCAGAAGGAAGAATAACAAAGTTGAACTCAGTGAGATTTGATGTCAGAAGTAAAGAGCTGTAAATATATACTGCAACGCATTTTGTCTGATGCTCTAATGATTATGCAAATCCACAGAAAGAAGTAAAATGTCATTAACTTTTTTGATACCAGAACCTTGGTCCTACAACAGAAAGTTGCTTGTTTTAAAGATTTTATATTCATCTAAAAACTTTCCTTCATAATTCTGAATAAGAACATTTGTTGAGTTATGTTCCAAACACCAGATAAATAATGTGGAAGTTAGTTATATTGCTAATCCCTTCCAAATTGTTGATTATTTACATAATTATTTGCAAAGCTTCTCAGCAGAGCTGTTCTGCCAGAGAACAAATGGTTCACAGGTGGTGGATAGCGATATGGCCACTAGATATGATGGTTAGTTGCAATACAATTGGATGAATAAGCAACCCCGGACCAACAGAAGTAAATTACTAGGGGAGATGGAGCAATGGGCAACACTGTTAGCTCCTAATAAAACTCTCTCACACAGAGAGGTGTATCCTCATGAGGTGGAGAGAATACTTTGCTGATCTAAACCCAGTCACAACAGCATCTTAAAATGTACATGAGCTCATCTCATCTCATTTGGAGATCCAGCCAGATCAACTGGAGACGGCTGCTTCTGATAAGACCCACAGGAAAGCATGTTTGAGGACTCTGCCCCCACCCCGACACTTCCAGGAATAAGTGGGAGGAGAAGAAGAAAATATGAAAAGCATAGGAAATGTATTTTATTTAAATATAAATATGCTACTGAAAGTGTTAAAAGGATTATATTTAGTAAAAAAACTTTCAATCATAATTTTAACTAAGAACCTTTAATAGGTTATGCTCCAAACACTAACTTAATAATGAAAAAGTAATTCAACACCAGTTGAATCAAGTAATAGTAGAGATAGAAACCCGAACAATGATGTTTTCAATAGCGGTCGAAAAAATTGAACAAAACTGACTCTAGTAGATACATACACCAAGAAACAGAAGATGCACCAGTAAAAACTGGCAGTAATTCTAGGCACGTAGCAGTCCATCCATATAAGTTCATATCAATTAAGGTATTAAGCTGTAACAAGCAACAGCAGCAGCATTGTTGTGGGAAGAAGTCAGTCGTCTTTGACCGAACAGCAGACAGTTATGAAAAAAAAAGCGAAGAGTAGCCGACAGAGATGAGACGGAAAGGAGACTAGTATTTTTATAGTTTCTGTTTTTATTCTCACTGGAGATAACATGGAAAATAGTACAATACATTATAGCAATCCAATAGCATTATTATTATTACTTTTTTTTTCTGCCAGGAGTTGCCAGCAGCAGATAGTATCAGTAATAGAAAGACTATGGGAAACATTATTTCTTTGGCCCGATCTGACAATCAGTTCCTTTACTATTATTATTATTATTGTTCTTTGAGTCTCAGTCATCGATGTTATTTAACTGGAAAGTTTGTTCAAATGAACATCAAGCCGCTACCTGCAGCTTCAGATATTCAGGACGTATCGGAGGGTTCTTGCTGTTCCCAGCAAGCATGCCTTTTGAAGTGTTCCAAAAAGCGGGGCTGGACTAATCTTCTTTAACCATCCCTGGAAACTCTTTGAGATAGTACCTAGTGCGCCTATGACAATCGGGACGACCTTGATTATTATTATTATTATCATTGTTGTTATTATTATTATTATTATTATTATTATTATTATTATTATTATTATTATTATTATTATTATTATTATCATCATCATTATTATCATTGGATTGACAGAAGAATTATTAGAGAGTTGGACAAATTGTTTGTTTTGGCTCTTTACATTCAGAGTTCAAAATCTATGGAGGTCAACCAAGTTTACATCCTTCCAAGGTTGATAAAATAAAGTATTAGTCCAAGGAAATGGTTTAGTGGAATTGTTAGAAAATTGGATAAGATGTCTGGTGGTGTTTGTCCTGGGTCTTTGCATTCCAAGTTCAAATCCTATTGTGGCAGTAAGTTTTGTGAGGGTTTGATAACATAAGGCGATTTTTTGGGGCAGTGTATTGGGTGCATTTCATCATGGCACCAACACTTGAGTGTCTGTTTTTTTTATGACTAAAAGAGTGGTCATTCATGCTCTTTCTATATATATGTGTAAGTATATATATATATATATATATATATATATTATATATATATATATATTATATATATATATATATATATATATATATATATATATATATATATATATATATATATATTATATATATATATATATATATATAGAGAGAGAGAGAGATAAACTCATCTAACCCATACCAGCATCGAAAAATGGACGTTAAAGGGAGATGATGATGATGATGATGATACATATAAATATATATTGATGAGGTAAAGGTCTGACTGCAAGGCCTTCGATATCAGCTTGTTATATTGCAAACTTCTTCAAAGTAATTTGCGATATAAGCTGAAACAACAAGGCTTGCAATCAGACTTTTACTTCATCAATATATCCACTCTGTATCTCATCCTGCATCTAGTACTACTCTGATTTGTAGTCTTCCCAATCTTCTATCTGTAGACACCATATATATATGTGTGTATGTGTGAAAATATATATATATATATATATATATATATATATATAAGCTATTATGATTGAATTTACCAATTATAATGTAAGTAGAATTATATTTGTCTTTAAATGTATTTTTGGCTTATTATGCTATGTTTAACTCTATTATATAGTATTATACCTGAATAAAATTTTTGTAAATGAAGCTCTGAAAATTTGGATTTTAGCCCTTATGTTCATAGAGTTATTTATGGTATAATATGATTGAGACAATTTATTTTGATCTATATTTGTGATATATTTATACATATATATTCTTATATGCCCTTTAATTCACATTGAGATTCAGCATGACACTGGGATAAGGCCAGTCCTTCTAATTGCAGATACAATACATTGGATGAATTATCAAATAGTTTTTGTTGACCCAATTTTAACCTCAAAACTTGGGTCTACTAGAAATGTATGGTAAATGACACTTACCCCAAATACTATGCAGTTGGATTGAACCTGGGACCTAATAATTGTAATGGGAATTGCCCTGTGACATGTTATGGATAATGTATTGTTCATTTGACTGTTATAGCTATGTGAATTATGCTGTCACTAGAAAATTTTAAAATACTTGTTTATAATTTTTATACAGAGTTCGGCTTGCTTGTATTTATGAAACTTTCGGACATGGCTCCTTAGAGAACCTTTTTTTCTTTTATAGCTGATATAAATTCAAAATTTACTGAATATAAAACACAAATGATTATTAATTTTTAATAAATGAATAATTATTAATTCCTAACTTATATTTCTAACATATTTAATTATAGAAAGCAATCTGCAGCTCATTCTGACATTTGGCTATCAATCAAAATGGTTAATTTAAATTTCAAATCAATTTTACT
>OZ024742.1:100671014-100681014 GCA_964016885.1 Eledone cirrhosa | reverse complement strand
TTCACACCGAACACCACTGACGCCACCGCCACCACCACAACTGAAACTAAAATTAATAATAACAAAAATAACGATAACAACAACAGCAACAATGACATTAAGAAAACCACCCTGAATTTTGCCAGAGTAGCAAAACAGTGCGAAGCATTTCAGGTAACTCAGGAGGAATTAGAAGAAGCCAAAAAAATGGTAAAGAAAGATGGGTACAGGATCAGCCTCACCCCCACCCACACACCTAATAAAATGGAGCATCGGCGCCTATGCAGCGTGTCTTATCGAACAATTAATATAAAATCGCGCCGAGTGGAACGGGCATCCGAGTCCCAAATCCAAAAAGCTTTGGGACATGTGTGGGCAAAAAAAATCCACATCAGACGTGGGCAAAAATATGGAACCGTTTACGTGTTCTTTGAAACACCACAGGAGGCTAGAGAATACTCCATGGCTCCATTAAGAAGTGACGACTTCACACTCGTCCCAAGCTATTGTGGCCAGAGACTCGTAAAGATAAGGGTGACCCACGTTCCACCGGCCATCGAAATTCCCTGGCTAATAGCTGCCGTCCTCGCCGGCATCGAAGCCAACACCAAGATAATCGAAATAGCGAAAGAAAGGCAGGAGAACTGGTCCGGATCAGGGATGGAGCTCCTGATCCAAGCGGACCAAAAAAAGCATTGAGGAGATCCCAGAGGTAATAGACCTCACTGACGGCAGCCACCTCACTGTAATCGTCGAGGGCAGAAGGCCTAGGTGTGTCGTTTGTGGTGAAGGAACCCACCTTATTATTATTATTATTATTATTATTATTATTATTATTATTATTATTATTGCCATGGTTGACGGAGGCTCGGCTCTGTAAGATATAGTAATTTTTAACCGTTATAACAATTGTAAATTGTTTAAAACTTGAACCAAATTGTAGATAAAGACATCCTCCTCCTCGTGAGAAGGGTCCTTCTGCCCGTTATTTGGCCCTTCGGGGTTAAATAACCAGTTATTGGGGTTTTGTGCCCAATATTCATTTTAAACCCTAAAAAAAAACATGGCTACAAAAAAGAATTTTCACAAGTCACTCCCACTCCTTCTGTCTTCTTCTTCCTCAATCGTCATTACGTCAGAGAAAAGATTGTCTCACTCCCTCCCTTCTCTAAATGTGGTGTCGCCTCTTTCGCAAGCGACGCCATTAAAGAAAAAAAATGTAGTTTTTCGTAGCGCTCTTCATCAAGAGAACGCGCGTACCATGAAACATTTCTCCACAACAACAACAACGAAAGATGTGTGCGGTAAATACGGAAAGCCATTTCATTCGTCTGACGTCATGAAGAATAGCAGCAGCAGCCGTAATAACAGCAGCAGCAGCAACAGTGGCGAGGAAAATACTAGTAGCAGCCGCAACAACATCAGCAGCAGCATAAACAACAACAACAACAAGAAAGAAAAACCAATCTCGTTTGCAAGTATCGCAAAGAACCTGGAAACCATCCTTATAACAAATGAGGAATTACAGGAAGCAAAGAAGATGGTGACGAAAACCGGACACCGAGCAATCTGCAAGGCAGCCGAAGAATTTGTCGAAACCCAACAGCACTGTACGGTCACGTATCGTACAGTAAGCACAAAATCACGTAGTGTTGAAAGAGCCACAGAGGCTCAAATACAAAAAGCCTTAGGGTCTGTGTGGCAGCAGAAAACGCATATCACCCGAGGCAAGAAATATGCCACCGTGGACGTGCTTTTTGCCACACCCCAGGAGGCAAAGGCTCAATCCTTAGTGACCCTAAGGAACGAGGAAATGGTGTTGGTGCCTTCCTACTGCGGGCAAAAAATTGTGACGGTCAAACTGACCCAAGTCCCCCCCCCCCCCCGGGATGGTCTCTTCTTGGCTGGCCGCGTCTGTCCTCATCGGAATCGAGGACAAAACAACTGTACTGCAAATACAGAAAAAAGTACGAGAAGATTGGTTCGGCGCCTCCATTGAAATGTTAATTCAAACCAACCAGGAGTGCATCGAAACTATCCCGGATGTGATAGACTTCGATAACAGCACTCAACTTCCCATAAGTGTTGAGGGCAAACACCCGAAATGCTTTCGCTGTGGGTCGAAGACTCACCTCAGGGCCTTCTGCAATGAGAAGACTCTGAGAAAGGACAAAACCCCCCTCCTTCCGAAACCGACTCCACTGCTCCAAGCAACAGGGCAGGCGGCAAGCAGGAAGGATAGGTCCGTGGCACCCATACCCACACCACGGAAATCAAGAACAGCAGCAGCAGTGGAAGTATTAACAACAACAACAGCAATACCAACTGCAGCTGCAACAGAGACTCCACTGCAACCATCACCAACAAGAACAAGTGAAAGAGTGGAGCTGGTACCCCTCCCCGACCTCACAGAATTGGACATGGAGTGTGAGCTGGGAGAGGGATGGCAAAAGGTCACAAGAAGGCACAAATGCAGAAGCAGCGCATCGTCGCCTTCGAAAAGGGAGGGAAGAAATGAAAAAAGGGTAAAGGCTACTGCAAAGAGACTTACAGCAGCAACACCACCAACACCATCACCACCCACACTAGCACTACCATCACCACCGGCGGCAACCCCACCAGGAAGTATGGATATAATGCATGGAGAGTGAACAGGATTGTGTGGGCATTGTGACTTGACTTAATTAGTGAGTTCCCATCTATGTGTGGGTGGGTAACTTTGGATGTTGTTTTACGTTTTACATTATCTTCTTTTTCAGTCATCCCTCATTTGAAGATGAAGCATTCATGTTACTTTTTCTAATGGCTAGAATATATGTGGCTTGCCACACCTGCATAAACATCCAAGCCACCGATGTTGTCTAAGGGAAAGACAATGGTTGATATTGCTTGGCTTCAGTGATGTCGTAACTCATTTCTACGGCTGTGTAAACCGGAACGACGTGAAATAAAGTGTCTTGCTCAAGGACACAACATATCATCTAGTCTGAGAATTAAACTCACAACCTCCTGATTGTAAGTCCAATGCTATAACCATTAAGCTATGCTTATATACACTGTGAGTTTCATAACTTGATACTTATCAAATCATATTTATTCATTTATTGCCCCTACTCTCATGTTTATGTTTATAATATTAATTGTATTACATGTGCAAGCCCTTGTAGTGAATTGGCAGTATCGGTAGAGGGTCGGACGCCATGCTTTCCAGCATAGTTACGTCCCTTTACGATCCGAGTTCAAATCTCGCCGAGGTTGACTTTGACTTTCATCCTTACGGGGTCGATAAAATAAAGTACCAGTAATGCACTGGGTAATTGCTGGCCTTGTGCCTAAAGTAGAAACAATTATTATTATAGTTTTGGTAGAGCGTCGGACATCCTGCTTCACGGCATAGAGTTACAGTCCTTTATGCTATGAATTCAAATCCTGCTGAGGCTAGCTTTGACTTTCATCCTTATGAGGCGAGCAGGGGGGGGGGTCGATAAAATAAGGTACCAGTAATGTACTGAGGTCGGTTTAAACGACTTTCCCCTTCCCTTCAAATTGCTGGCCTTGTGCCTATAGTAGAAATCATTATTACTCAAGGCATTAGATCAGTAGAATCACTAGAATGTCAGATAAAGTGCATTGCAGTATCTAGTTACAGCTTTTTACATTCTGTGTTAAAATTCCACCAAGATCAACTTGACATTTCATCTTTCTTTTGAGTTTAATAAAATAAAGTACTAGACAAGTACTGGGGTCTGTATAATTGATATTCCCCATCCTCAAGATTTATTGGCTTTGTGTCTATGTTAGAAACAATTATTAATGTGATGTTGGTAGTGGAAGGGACAGAGAGGGTAGAGTATCTTGCAGGACCATTAAGTTCAGCCAGTACATCATTCTGGGGCCCACAAAGTATAGGAAGGGGCCAATGAATATCTGATGTCTCCCCACCCTATATAAAAAATACCCTATAACCAACATGAGTTTTGATAGAAGTTCCCACTTCTCCTCTGGAACCTTGAAAGCAACCTTATTCTGTTTTACAAAATTTATTTTGGTGTACATTGTAGTGTTTATTAAAGTCTTGTGTTTGAATTCCACTGTGATTAATTTTTGCCTTTCAATCCACTGGGTTTAATATAAAGATATGACTAGTTCTTTCACTGTAGTAAATTCAATCTACTTTAATATACAACCAGTATATGCTTTATGTTAGGAAAGGTATCCACTTGGTTGACACCAAGTCAAATATAAAACATTTGAGCAAAATGCAGTTCTTAATCCATCTAATCTTGATCCATGCCAACTCATTTAAACTATGTCAGTATGGAAAATGGATGTAAAATAATGTTTTTTTTTTTTTATCTCTATCATTTTGTTATATGGCAGTGAGAAATGGGTATTAAATCCAAAGGGGGTGCAGAGGTTAGAAAGAAATGAAGCAAGCTTGTTTTGTTGGATGTGTATTGTTAGTGTGCATAAATAATGAAACAGAAATGAGCTGAGAGAAACACTGGACATTAGAGGAATCAGATGTAGATCCAGAAGACATGTAGTATAGACATGTAATGCATATGGATGACTGTTGGATGAAGAGGTGACAGATCAAGATGGAAGAAATATATGGTAGAGGCATGTCAAAAAAAAGACATGGGCAAAAGTAATGAAAATAGATCTCAGGACACTGAACCTCAGAAAAAAGATGACACAGGAGCGAGACTAGTGAAGGGATGTTGTACTGGAGAATGCAAACATGGAAAAAGGAAGATAAAAATAATGGCGATGACGATGGTGTTATCGGTGAGGATGGTGGTGATGATATCAATTGATTTAAAAGAAACATGTTGGAACCATTGGCAATTACATTAAAAAAAAGTTAGTCTGTTCCAACTTGTAGAGAGAGGCTCATAAGGTCCTGGTTTCATTGGCATTAAGTGACTGAAAATACAAAACTCTCCTATCCTGAACAGGACCGCAGGATGTCTAGCTGATGATGGTACTCACTTTTTTCCGTTGAGTGGACTAGAGCAAGATAAAGTGGAGTCATTTGTCTAAGGACACAATGCACGCCCTGGTCTCAGAAAAGAATCTATAACCTTAAAAACATCAGTTCAACATTCTAACCCATAGGACATACACACACCTTCACAGACAATTACACTGGAAAGGAAAGGAACTGACCACCAGATCAGATCAAAGAAACAATGTTTCCATTGGTTTTTCCATTGTTGATACATCTGTCACTCACAACAGATTGAACCAAGGAAACAATGTTTCTATTGATCTTTCCATTGTAGATACTATCTGCCAGATGCAACCCTTACAGAAGAAAGGAGCCAATAGTCAGATCGGATCAAGGAAACAAGGTTTCTAGTGGTCGTTCCATTGCTGATACTATCCACCATCTGCAACTGTTGGCATAAGAAAGAAGTAGTTTGTCAGATTGGACTGAGGAAACAATGTTTCCATTGGTTTTTCCATTACTGATACATCTGTCACACACAACACTTGGCTGAATAAATGAGCCAAATGTTAAATTAGACCAAGGAAAGAATATTTCCATTGATCTTTCCATTATAGATACTATATATTGGTTGTAACTCTTGGCAGAAAAAGCAACATGAAATAAAGTATTTTGCAGAAGAACATAACACATCACCTGTTCTAGTATCTGAATCTACAAACTTATCATCATCAATCAAACCTCCTAACCTCTAGGCCACGTGCCCTCTTTTCTAGTTATGCTGATTGTGATACGAAAATCAATTTCTCAGTTGCTATAAGATATCATGAATTAAATGAAATATTCACCATGTGTTATTAACAGAACAACTATACCTGTTTGATTTGATGCCAATTGGATAAGGAAGTCTTTTGGAGAGGCTTTTCTTCAGATCTTCTGCCATTTGCTTCAAGGATTTATTCTTGAGGCTATCTAGTTTCAGAAATTTCCCTGCTGAAGTTAGAACACCAACAAGAATTTTGCTACAAGGCTTAGAGTATTGCTAGCACACACTGTATGTGAGTGTGTGAAGGGTTTGGTGGTTGTTATGTGAATACACCACCAGCAACTCATAGTATATGTTTGTATGTGTATATATATATATCATAATCATCACCATTGTCATATAAATGTCTGCTTTCCCTGCGAGCATGGGTTGGATACATATGTATGTATGTATGTATGTATGTATGTATGTATGTATGTATGTATGTATGTATGTATGTATGTATGTATGTATGTATATATATATATATATATATATATATATATATATACATATATACATATATATATATATATATATATATATATATATACATATATACATATATATATATATATATATATATATATACATATATACATATATATATATATATATATATATACATATATACATATATATATATATATATATATATATATATATATACACACACATATATATATATATATATATATATATATATATATATATATACATACATATATATATATATATATATATATATATATATATATATATATATATATACACACACATACATAAAAGAAAAGTACACATTATCAAAGTATAGTCAGTATTTACAGTGTGTAGTTTCACAGACACAAACACTTTTGTCTGTCTGTCTGTCTCTCTCCAGAGTCACACATGTATGTATGTATGGGGATGGATACACAAACCTATCCATACCCATACTTACACATATACACAAATGCATATTTACATACATACGCATTCTCACATAGTAGACACCCAGCCCCTGGCCATGGGCAGTAACTTAACCAGTACCAGTACCACCAACAGTACCAAGAGCAGCACCAGTAACAACAACAACACCACCAACAGTATCAGCAGCACCACCACAGCACCACCAGCAGCACCACCACAGCACCACCAGCAGCAACAGCTGCAACAACAGTATCAGCAGCACCACCACAGCACCACCATCAGCAACAGCTGCAACAACAGTATCAGCAGCACCACCACAGCACCACCACAGCACCACCAGTAGCAACAACAACAGTACCAACAGTACCAGCAGCACCACCACAGAACCATCAGAAGCACCACCAGCAGCACCACCAGCAGCACCACCACAGCACCACCACAGCACCACCACAGCACCACCAGCAGCACCACCAGCAGCACCACCAGCAGCACCACCACAGCACCATCAGCAGCACCACCAGCAGCACCACCACAGCACCACCACAGCAGCACCACAGCATCACCACAGCACCACCAGTAACAACAACAACAGCTTACAAGTAACCACAGCAGTAGCACCAGCACTATCAGCTGCACAATTACCACCACCAATAGTAACAGCAGCAGCACCACCAGCAGCACCACCAGCACCACCACCAGTAACAACAACAACACAAACAGTAGCAAGACCCAAGTCTCACAACTAAGCAAGAAATAGCAGTAGCACCTCCAGCAACAACAGCAGCACCCCAGCAACAACAATAGTAATACCCTAGCAGCAACAGTACCACCAACACCACCACCACCACTACCACCACCACCACTACATCACCACAACCACCACCACCACCACAACTTCCACCGCAATCACCACTACTACCACCACCACCACCACCACTACATCACCACCACTACCACCATCACAACCACCCCCATCCACACCACCACAACCACCATCACCGCCACAACCACCATTACCATCCCCCCTACCACAACCACCATCACTGCCACAACCACCACCACCACCACCACCACCACCACCACCACCACCACCACTACCACCACTACCGCCACAACCACCACCACCATCACGGCCACCACCATCACCATCACCACCACCACCACCACCATCACCACCACCACCACCACCACCACCACCACCGCCACCAAGTTATGACCCAAGCTAGACTCACCACTTACCAATAAGTTTTAACTCAAGTGAACAACAGCTGAGTGAAGGTGATGATAATGGTGTTTAGTGTCAAGATAATAGTTACCCTGTCTTTCATGTTTGATGTCTTAATAGCACCACATGACCTTCTTTATAGTGATGTTGGTGATAGTGGTGGTGGTGATGGTGATAGTGGTTTGATGGTGATGGTGGTGATGGTGATAGTGATGGTGATGGGGATAGTGGTATTGATGGTGATAGTGGTGATGGTGATGGTGAAAGGGTTGAAGTGGTTATATCCATATAAAAAGCTTCTACTATAATTTTATGTAACAAACTTTGTTATGTTCCAAACACCAGCTTAATAATGAGAAAGTTAGTTGAATTGCTATCTCAAATCTTGATTATTTTCAAAATTATTTGTAAACTATAGGCAGCTGCGTTTTTCAATATAAATATGGTAAGGAAAAGGAGCAGCATCAACCCTTCAAGAATGGAAGACAATGTTACCAATATTCACTTTGGTAGTTTATCTAGTCTACATGTGAGAGGAGAAACCCCTCACTACAACCAGGACAATTGAGAAAAAATACACACAGATAAACAAAAATCACCCAGTCAACACTGTAAGTTGGTTATGTCAGTGACTAGAGATAAAAGCACCCAGTTCAGACTGTGAAGTGGCTGTTTTGGTGACAACAAAAAGCACCCAGTTCACTCATACAGAACTGTTTCTAGCTTGGTTTCTATGGCTGGATGCTTTTCCTAGCGTGAAACACACACTCACCCACATGATTTCATACGAATGAAACAGTTCTAATCCTGTAGAAGTCACTTGTATATAAAATAAAACAACACACACACACACACACACACACATATATAAATATTATAAAATAACCTTCCTGCTCCCTACTATTCACCCCCCCCCATATATTGTATACACGCCTGCTGGCTCTCTCTCAATCCCATCCCCTCTCTCTTCAAACATAAAATAAACTGTTGCGGGGTACGAAACTCAGAATTTGTCGACCCATATTCTTGGCTCCATCGCTCGCTTGCTCTTCTGTGAAATGTAATGTACGAATTCCTGTTTTCTCGTCTCTCCATGCTCCCTTGTCCATTCATCTATCTGTATCATATCGTCCAGAATACAACCTTTTCGTTTTCAATGCTATTCGATAATTCTGTCTGATCGTTCAAAATAATCTTCTTGTATTTTAAAATCCCATAATTCTTCCCTTATTACAGTTATATGCTCGTTCGATTATGGCCAAAATTTCGTGGATTTTATTTCATAACCTTCTCGCTAACTACCCCAGAACCATCACCCCCCCCCGCCCTTATCCAAAACCATTATTATTTGGACCAATCATAAGTCAGCGGCCTATGTTATCACTTAAGTTTAGACCTGGTTGCCTTTCGATATGATGGATGGACTACGGAATTCTGGAGAGTCTGAAAAAAGCTGGACACTCAGTGACAATGCCAAAGATAAAGACAAATTCACCTCATGCTGCCGGACGAGAATGCAAGGACTCCTCCTCTTTATTTAGGCCGCGGACGGCTAACATAGCCCCCCCCCCCCCCCTGCACCCTGTCTTCCCACCCACCAAACGCAATCCAAAACTTCAGAGTTGGTACCATGAATGTAGGTACCTTAAAAGGTCGCTCTAACGAGGTTGTAGAGATGCTTGAACGTATGGAGGTTGATGTTTGCTGTATTCAAGAGACCAGGTGGAGGGGTGGGTCTGCTAGATTCATTGTGGGTAAAAAACGATGCTATAAGCTTTTCTGGGTGGGAAATGACAATGGGCTGGGTGGAGTAGGAATCATGCTAGCAGAAAAATGGGTAGATAAGGTAATAGACGTAAATAGAGTGAACGACAGAATGGCCATGCTCAGTGTGTAGGAAAGGGGTAGGCAGAAACTCCATTTCATGTCCCAAATGCAAAGTATGGGTGCATAAAAGATGGAGGGGATCACAGGTAAGCTAACTAAGAATATAGATTGTATAAGTGGCCAGTGCTCTGGTGCAATAAATAGCAGAAAATGCCCACAGAATACTAGCTCATTCCATTGCCCAGATGGTTCTATAGAAATAGTGGACACCTTCCGTTACCTGGGTGACAAAATCAGCAGG
>OZ024742.1:100661014-100666014 GCA_964016885.1 Eledone cirrhosa | reverse complement strand
TTCGTATACAGGCATCATACAATCTGCCTTTCATTTTTAGAGAGAAACCTTTTGTGGCCAACAGCGGTATAAGCTCTCTGAACTTTTTCCATCCCGTTCTGACTCTGGCTACTGTACTTTCAGAACACCCTCCACCACTGCTGATTTCGTCACCCAGGTAACGGAAAGTGTCCACTATTTCTATAGAACCATCTGGGCAATAGAAGGAGCTAGTATCCCGTGGAGACTTGCTACTTATTGCACCTGAGCATCGGCCACATATAAAGTCTACGTTCTTAGATAGTTTACCTGTGATCCCACTAAATCTTTTATGTACCCATACTTTGCATTTGAGACATAAAATGGAAT
The DNA here is from genome assembly GCA_964016885.1 of Eledone cirrhosa. NCBI lineage: Eukaryota > Metazoa > Mollusca > Cephalopoda > Octopoda > Eledonidae > Eledone > Eledone cirrhosa. Next base: position 100,665,666 of record OZ024742.1, on the reverse strand, counting down.
TTCTGCCTACTCCTTTCCTACACACTGAGCATGGCCATTTCCCTGAGGGCACCTGTGCTCTATTTTCCTTTCTACAAACTAGAACTTTAGTCTTAGACAAGTTAACTTTAAGGCCTTTTGATTCTAGGCCATGCTTCCATGTTTAGAATTTCTTCTCTAGTTCAGCCATTGATTCAGCTATGAGCCTTAGATCATCTGCGTATAGGAGTTCCCATGGGCAGCCGGTCTTGAACTCCTCTGTTATAGCCTGAAGGGCAATAATAGATAGGAGGGGGCTAAGGACAGAGCCTTGATGAACACCAACTTTTACACTAAATTCTTCACAATATTCATTGTTAATTCTAACCTTACTGACTGTTTCTTTATACATAGCTTGTATAGCTCTCACAAGCCATTCATCTACACCTAGTTTTCTAAGAGCCCACCGGATAATGGAGCGGGGGACTCTGTCAAAGGCTTTCTCCAGGTCTACAAAAGCTATGTAGAGGGGTTTACTTTTAGGTAGGTACTTCTGTAGTTGTCGTACAAGGAAAGGAGCGCCTGTGGTACTTTTACCTGACACAAACCCAAACTGCATTTCATCTAGATCAATTCGCTCTCTGATTAGTTGCGCTATAACTCTTTCTGTGACCTTCATGATCTGGTCAACTAACTTAATGCCTCTATAGTCTCCTCTATCTAGAGCATCTCCTTTACACTTGTAGCAGTTAATGATGATGCTGCTATGCCAGTCTTTGGTATGACCCCATTCTATATTACTTGGTTAACTATACGGGTGACCATAGTATCTCCCACCATTCCAGATGTCTTCAACATCTCAGCAACTATCTCCGAAGGCCCAGCTGCCTTGTCTGTCTTCATATCTTTGATTGCCTTACTTATTATATTACCTTTAACTTGCACCGCTGGTCCTTCTATTGGATCGATTTTGGGCAGACTATCTTTTTTCCATTTATTCTCCTCATTTAATAGTCTCTCGTAGTGACACTTCCAGGCTATCTTATTATCAGTATCAGTGAGGGCAAGTACATCGTTATCATTACGGACACACTTCTCCCCGACAATATCACGGTTTTCCTTGACACCTCACGTTTTTGGTCCTCACGTTGTAGAACGTGCTTGAACTTTCCATTCTCTGGTTCCCTTTTTGCAAGGTACACTTGTCTCCTAGCTTCTTTCCTGGCCACTTGATAGTGCTCTCTACTTCCCCCATCCTGCCATACTTTCCAAGCTTGATTTTTGGCCTTGATTGTCTCCTCCACCTTACTGTTCCACCACCAAGTTACTCTCCTCCTGCCAATAGGTATGCTCCAGGCACAGATTTCATCCGTTGCTTTCAGCAGGTTCACTTTCAAGAATTGCCACTGTTCCTCTATATCGTACGTCTCTAATTGCTCTTCCTTATTGTCAAAGGCATCAAGTAATAAGCTTTTAAATTTGTCACTGGCTATAGGGTCCTTCAACTTCCATATTCTTCTCCTCAAGGTAGGCCTCCTCTGTCGTCGAGTACGTCTATTCTTGACTATGAGGTCACTAACTACTAGGTTATTTGGGAGTGCATTCTTCACGGGGGAGGGATTTAGTGTTTACAACAGACACTTTGTCCCGTCTTCTAATAAGGATATAATCTATCTGGCTGGCGTGTTCCCCTGATCTATAGGTGATCAAGTGGTTTTCTCGTTTTTTGAAGTTTGTGTTATAGATAGTTAGGTTATTAGCGTCACAGAATTCCAGGATTCTGAAGCCCTCCTCATTTCTATTTCCAACCCCATAGCCTCCATGGATTCCATCATAGCCATCACTATGTTGTCCAACGTGACCGTTTAGATCGCCAGCAATAATTAAGTAGTCGCTGTCGGTTATTTGGGAGGTAGTGTGCATTAGCATCTCATAGAACCTGTCCTTTATAACGTCAGGTAAACCAGAATGGGGTGCATAAGCAGATATTATTGTCACAGTAGTTCTATTTATAACTAGTCTTATTTTAATTATTCTGCCATTCACTCTATTTACGTCAATTACCTTATCTACCCATTTTTCAGCTAACATAATTCCTACACCACCCAGTCCGTTGTCATTTCCCACCCAGAAAAGTTTATAGCATCGTTTTTTACCCACGATGAATCTGGCAGACCCCCCCCCCCCCCTCTCCACCTAGTCTCTTGAACACAACAAACATCAACTTCTTTACGTTCAAGCATCTCTACAACCTCATTTGAGCGACCTTTCAATGTGCCTACATTCATGGTACCAACTCTGAAGTTGGGAGGGTGGGATGGATGGGTTGGAGGAGTAGGGAGGGGTGTGGGAGACGGAATTATGTTATATTGGTCATCCATGTCTGAAATAAAGAGGCGTCCTTGTATTCTCGTCCTGCAGCATTGTCATTGAGTGCTTAGACTTTCCAAATTCCGCACTCCACCCATCAAACAGGTCTAAACTTAAGGAGTAGTAACCGAGGTGGTAACTTTGCTATACTGATTTGTTAGAGAACTTACTAAAGCTGCTGAGTTATGATTGGACCATATAGCAATGGTGGTGTGTGGGGGTGGGAAATGGGTAACTTTATGAGAAGATAAGTTTTTAGGAAGGGTCCATCAGAATGAGACATATTATTAAAAACATGTAAAATATTAATTGAAAATCCGAGAGAAAAACGGAGAATTTAAATTCTAGACTAGCATAAATAGAAGTTTAAAACTCTGCTTATTGAGTGGACTATGGGTAAAAGGAAAGACAAGTATTTTGCTTACATTCTAAAAATCGGCAGATCGTCCGTAAGATAGATTAGATAGATAGATAAATTCTGTCCTTGGGAACCCAGCAAGGTTTATTTTATACTTGCGATCAGACGGGGAGGGGGATATGAGAGAAGGAGCAAAGTGTTTACAAAGTTAGCGAGCGAGATGCAGGAAGGTTTTAAAATAATTAATTAATAACAATACTAGAAGATTAGTTTTTAGGAAGGGTCCAACAGAATGAGACGTATTATTAAAAACATGTAAAATATTAATTGAAAATCCGAGAGAAAAAAAAAGAAAAAAAAATTATATGAATTCAAATCCTGCCATGGTTAGCTTTGCCTTTCATCCTTATGGAGTCAATAAAATAAAGTACCAGTAATGCGCTGGATTTGATTAATTGACTTTCCCCTCCCCCAAATTTGTTGGCCTTGTGCCTAAATCCCAAACCATTATCAGTCAGGTAACTAATCCATTCCTTAGGTTAGTAACCAGGGGGTTATTTAAATATCAAAGCTCTTTCATCACACATTCTGTGACTTTTCATTGACTATTTTTGCCTTGCTATGTTTCCTCTTCATTTTGATTTTGCTTTATTTACTCCAATCTGTTATTATTTGGCAGAATTGCTACAGTGCTGGATGAAATGCTTTGTGATGTTTGTCCCAGCTCTTTATGATTTGAGTTCAAATCTCACAATGGTTAACTTTGCCATTCATCCTACTGGAGTTGATATAATAAAGTACTAGTCAAAATTGGTGTCGATACAATCAACTTTCCCTTTTCCTCAAATTGCTGGCTTTGTGCCTATATTAGAAACCATTATTTATTTTGTAGAGTAGACTCACTCTACGAATGGACACACTAAGTAAGTAGTATCATCCAATCCCCTATCTCTCTTTGCATTGGGATAAGTCATAAAAGGAGACTCAGTTCATTTTGGGGAAAAAGGGCCTTAATTTTTCTCCTGGGTTGTGAATTGTATTTTGCAAGCTTCTTTCTGCCCATATTTTCCTTGTATTAAATATAAACTTTCAGACACTGAGATTTATGAATTGTTAATATAAAGAGTTATTTTCTAACAAGGTATCTATAATTTGGTTCCACACACATTCACATTTATTAAGCATGCAAACATCATTTTAACTTACTTTCTATGTAATTAGTCTTTGATAGAACATGTGTGTTAATATTTCTCTATGCCATTACATCACATTAATTTTTATGTAGGATAATTAAAATGAGATATTAATTCGTGCAGTCCTTCCTGTAATTGCTAAACATTTTCGTTTTCTGAATTGTTTCTATGCACAAATTATAAAAAAAAAAATTTATCAGTGGTGACTATATTTATCACCACTACAGAAGGGAGATAGGCATAAAAGCCAAACTCGCTATTTTCAATTCAGTATTCGTGCCAACCCTTACCTATGGTCGTGAATCTTGGGTAGTGACTGAAATAATACAATTGTGAATATAAGCAGCTGAAATGGGGTTCCTCTGAAGGGTCTTTGGAGTAACATTACTTGATAGAGTGTGTAGCTTGGAGATCAGGGAGTCACTCCAGGTAGAGCCGCTACCTTTCCGAATTGAGAGATCACAGCTCCAATACTATGAGCATATGGTTTGAATGTCTCAGGACAGAATCGCTGGACAGATTTTAAGGGCAAAACCAGCCGGCATGAGACACATGGGGAGACCCCCGAGCAAGATGGTTGGATAACAACTGCTTGGCTGGTCATGCTTGGGGATATAGCCAGATCAGTTGGAGACGGTTGCTTCTGACAGGACCCACTGGAGGAAGTGTTTGAGGACTCTGCCCCCATGACCCTCTCAGGAAGAAGAAGAAGAAAGAGAAGAAGAAGGTGCAGGAGGAGAAAAAGAAAAAGAAGAAGTAGAAGAAGAAGACGA
>OZ024742.1:100648514-100651014 GCA_964016885.1 Eledone cirrhosa | reverse complement strand
TGTTAAGCCTCTCATCACCATATTTCTAATAAAATACACTACCTATAATTTTTAATTAATTTTGAAAATAATGAACATTTTTTGAAGATATTAAAAAATTGAGTTAAGATATAATGATATAATTAAATTTCTCATTAAATTGGTATTTGGAGCATAACTTAAATTTTCTTACATAAAACTATGATGGACGATTTTTAGAAAAAAAAAAAGCACTCAGTCCACCTTGTAAATTAGTAGTGCTGGTGCCAGGAAAAAACCACCCAGTCACCCTCTAAGTTGGGATTGCCTGAGGCATGACAAAATGCTTCGAGTACATGCAAGTGATTGACATTAGGAGGGATATCTAACCAAAAATGGAGCATACAAACATGACATGGTCACCTGACAATTCTAACCTCAGTGTGTACCAACCTGTCCAACCAATGCAAGCATGGAAAATAGACATTAAACTATGATGATAAACACATTAAAACAAATAAAGTTGTATCATAGAACCATAGACAGTTTCCTGCAGTTTGGGAGCAAAATAATTATAGATAAGCTTAGGGCATAATTAACAGATACTATTGCCCAGAATTTGATCATAGCCAACCTCAGTTACATGACAATAGCACTTTATTCCTATATATATATTATGGGGCATGTTTCATAAATATTTAACCCTTTAATATTTACATTAATCATATTTACTATGTATTTTCACAGTAAACACTTTATCTCACATAATATCGAATCTATGAGATTTTGATATCTATTTTGAGAACAATACATACTTATTGAACAATACGTAAGTATGAGTGGCCAATTATATCCGGTTTGAACAGAAAGAGGTGAGAGAATTCTGACCAGATATGGCCGGTTTAAATGCTAAAGACAAATAAATGGTGCCATCTTTTAACTCAGAATTTGTGGGAGGAAGATATTGTTGTTGTTAATTGTAGAAGGCAGCAATTTGACAGAAGTGAATTGGATTAAAAATAATTTGGTATTTGTTCTGGCTCACTGCACTCTGAGTTCAAATTCCGCCTATGTCAACTTTGCATTTTATCCTTTCAGGATCAATAAATAAAAGTACTAGCCCAGTACTGGGGATCGATACTTTCTCTGGAAGAAATCAGCTGTGCCAACCAAGAGAAGGTTGTGTGAGGGGTCAACCCTATGACTCAATCAAGAGTTAAGAGCCACTTACTTACCTATCAACTGTAGAGCTAATATTAGTAATAGTAGTAGTAGTAGTAGTAGTAGTAGTAGTAGTAGTAAGTGAGGAATTAGGGATGAATGAACAATAACAAAAGGCAGCTCAGCAATCATCATCATCATTATTATTAACATCACTACCATCATTTCTGCTGATGTTACACCATCTAATCACTCCATTATTAGTATTGTCATCTCCTGTCCTCCAACCCCACCTCCAATACCACTACTTCCCCTACACATCACCACCCTACCAACATCATCATTGCCACACACAAGCCTGAAAAAAACATACACAGACCACCTACTATCACCACACACACACACACACACATCACATACTGCAAACTACACCCCCGCCACACCAACCAGCTCTCCCCCTACCCACCCAACTTTAACATCCACCCCCACCACATACACACAGTCATCACAATACACCACCACCACCACCACCAACCACCATGTACAACCACCACCACCACCACCACCACAACACACTCACCACCACCACCACCACCACCACACCAACCACCATGTACCACCACCACCACCACAACAACACAGTCACCACCACCACCACAACAACAACAACAACAACCATACATCACCACTACCACACAGTCACCACCACCACCACTACCACAACAACAACCACCATACATCACCTCCACCACCACCACCACCACTACACAGTCACCACCACCATCACCACATAGTCACCACCACAACAATCACCCTACACCACCACCACCACCACCACCACCACCACTACCACCACCACTACCACACAGTCACCACCACAACAATCACCACATCCACCACCACCACACACATTCACCACCACCACTACCACACAGTCACCACCATCACCACCACCACCACCACCACCACCGCCGCCACCACAACAACCACTATACACCACCACCACCGCCACTACCACACAGTCACCCCTACCACCACAACAATCACTATACATCACCACCACCACCACCACTAGCACACAGTCACCACCACAACAATCACAACATCCACCACCATCAGACACAGTCACCATGTCCAAAACCACCACCACCACCACCACCACCATCACTATCACCACCACCATCACCACCACGCAGTCACCATGTCCAACACCACCACCACCACCACCCAGTCACCATTTCCAACACCACCACCACCACCCAGTCACCATGTCCACCACCACCACCACCACCACCACCCAGTCACCATGTCCACCACCACCACCACCCAGTCACCATGTCTAACACCACCACCACCACCCAGTCACCATGTCTAACACCAC
>OZ024742.1:100643514-100646014 GCA_964016885.1 Eledone cirrhosa | reverse complement strand
AGACTTTATACATACAGTAAATGGCTGGGCTAAATCTATATATAATATTCTCTATATATTCTGTATGACACCTTCAAAATACTATCTCAGGCAAAGAGTAGAGTGTATGATTCCTATGTGCAAAGTGAGATGTTGATTGGTAATGCAACATGGGCCATGAATACAGAGGATATATGATAACTAGAGAGGATATGTGATAATTAGAGAGAAATGAATTGAGCATATCTCTGTTAAATTGTTAAATGTGTCATGGTAGTGTGCATGAATGATGAAGCATGGAAGAGATGAGAGATAAACTAGGAATAAAAAAAAATCAGATGGAGTGCGAAAAAGAGAAGGCTGAGCTGGTGTGGTCATGTAATGCATATGAATGATGATTGTTGAGTGAAAGGAAGGTGCGATAGAGGAAAAAAAACAGGGAAGACACGGGCTAAAGTGTTGAGAGCTGATCTTAGAACACTAAACCACAAAAAAGAGATGACAAACGGACTCTGTGGTGGAAAACACGTATCCAACCCATGCAAGCATGGAAAAACAAAATAAATAAACGAGGCATAAAATGATTTTGATGATTATAATCATTGTTTGAATATTTCCGAAATACTAATGTCACCATGTCATCCTGTGAGTCCATTTCTGATTAAAACCATTTCCTGTCTCACACTGAGAATTTCCTGATACACTAAAAATTGTCCCATTATTAGTAGTATTATTATTACTGTTGTTGTTGTTGTCTAAAAAACATCTCAAACTTTTCTGATGATAAATCATCTCAAATATAAATATGTAATTACCAGCCAATGTTTATTAGTTCTGGGTATATGTATGTGTTTGGGTTGGGGGTGGTGGAGACAGTGCTGTGCCACCCTTATGGCACTGTCAGATGATCAATCATTAGGGTGGGGGCAACAAAAACAAAACAAAAAATAACCACCAAGAATTTTTCATTATTTACAAACATTTAATGGTAAATATATTATTTTATTGTAGAAGAGGCACTGATGATTGTGGTTATTGTGATGGGGGTATTGATGATGATGAGTGTGGTGATGATATCAAATTGTGAATACAATGATGATGATGATGATGATGCTGAAACAAACAAGGTTTACTACAATGAGAATAATAATACATTTTTATCAATTTTATTATTTAGCATGTCTGGAGGAAGGGGGAGTGCACTTTGAATCTTAGGGAAGAGGGAATGGCATTGGCCATGACCGTTTTTAGGGCCTTCCAGATTGATGGGAGAGACAAAGTTATCCTCAAACCAGGAACTTGGTCTGAATGCTAGCAAAGGAGTAGACCCTGCTAAAGACAACCAAGGGCAAGGTGATGGTGGTAAACTGGGTGACAGATTAAGGCAAACAATTAGATAGACAGTGGTGGGATTTGAAATTAGAATGTAAAGGGGATATAATTAAACAATGTAAGGCATTTTGTCTAATGCTATACTGGCGTTGGAAGAAGAAGAAAAAGAAGAAGAAGAAGAAGAAGAAGAAGAAGAAGAAGAAGAAGAAGAAGAAGAAGAAGGAAGTAACCAATATTTACCTGAGTTTCCAGCTGACAGTTCTGAACTGAAAAGAAAAGAAAGAAATTTTTATTAAATATGATTTATGTAATAAAGTAGAGGACAGAGATTAACCGACAAAACTGTGTACACCAACAAACAACGTTCACAGCTTCACATCAGACATTATATATAGTATTGAAAGGTTCTGTTGAATAGGATATAGGGAATAGAGAAATTTTTGTGAAGTACAGAGCTAAAGTATTAAGCCACCTGCGTGGTTGGAAACCAATGGTAGTAACACTTCTGTGTTGAGGACATAAACTATAACATATGAGTATATAAATGAATAAATAAATAAATATATATATATATATATATATATATATATGCATATATATATATATATATATATGCATATATATATGCATATATATATATATATGCACACATGTATACATATATGCATATATACATATATATATATATATACTCACATGTATACATATATGCATATATACATACATATATGTATATTTTCATAGATATGTTTATATACATACATATATATATATATATACATATGTATACCACGTACATACAAATTACATTGCCATCATTGTTTAATGTTCATTGTCCATGCTTGCATGGACGGGCTGTCCTGTTATGTGATAAGTCAGGTTCAGGGACTATGTCATACTCATACAGATCTGTACTTTGCCTTGGTTTCTATGGTTGGATACCTTTCCTCACACCAACCAGTATAGACTGGGTGCTTTTTATATTAGCCTCAGAATATGTTGTATAAAACTTATAAAGTAAATATATAATTGACATGTGCCACCCTATGTCTAACATCTTCACCTGGTTTAACTTCCTCATTTAAAGACAGCGTACCCTTACAATCCCATACTACACCCCCACACATAAACGTACACACACTCACATATCACCCCTATTATCCTCACACATACTGCTCCAAAAGGATCG
>OZ024742.1:100616014-100638514 GCA_964016885.1 Eledone cirrhosa | reverse complement strand
TCATACCCACAAAATAGAGTTGTGGGATCTACTTACTGACTTCACTGCAAAGTTTGTTCTGAAAGGAGACTCACAGAAAGCAAACAAACCATAATATACTTGGGGGAAAATGTCAGTGCTGTTGCATTCATTTTATGAAGAGAAGATGATCTTTTGTTCACATCACATTGATGACTCTTTCTCACTCACTTTCTTTCTTTCCTCTCTTTCTCTCTTGTTTGTTTGAAATATTTCTCTGTCTTCTACTACTGCTGCTGAATTATATAAAAAAACAATAACAAAAAAGGCAGGACTGGAGATCTATTAAACACACATGCATTACCACACCCACAACCAACATAACACACACACACACACATGCACATGTGCAAAAATATTAACAAATGTATGTATATATGCACACATATGTGTATGTATATATATATATATATATATATATACACATATGTGTATGTATATATATATATATATATATATATATATATATATATATATATACATTTATACACATATATATGTGTCTATCTATGTATATTATATATATATGTATATATATATATATATATATATATATATATATATATATATATATATATATATATGTATATATATATATACACACACACACACACATACATTCATATACATATAAGTATGTGTGTGTGTGTATATGTATATTTATATACAACATAATCATCACACACACACACACACACACACACACATATATATATGTATATATATATATATATATATATATATATATATATATGTATATATATGTGTATATATATATATATATATAAACAATACATCTGGGATTAACTTTATATTTGGCACCTATGATGTAGCCTTAACCTAAAATGCAACAGAAAAAGAAAAATATATAAAATCTATAGTTGATCCACTTGAAACAAGTAAAAGGTCACATGGAGACAGAAAGGTCATGTGGAGAAACAATATCTAGAGAGGAACATTTTGGGGGAACCTGGGGTTGTGTTGGGTAGTTACAATGTTTAGGGTGGTGCCAGGGATGTGTGAGAGTAGGGCTGGGACACTTGATTTATAAAAGCAAGATGTCTGTTAAAAGCAAAACCTTTTTATGCCTTCTGTCATCTCTCTTATTTTGTTCCTGTGTGGTTTGGGTTAGCTATCATCATCATCATCATCATCATCATCATTCTCTTTTAATGGGCCATCCAACATGGAAGGATGGGTTGGATGCATTGTTAATGACTAAACCAGTACTTAATAAGAACTACTGTCCACACAAATGGGAGAGGTGTGGCTCATTTACATAACTTCCAGAAGGGTAAGCAAGGGGGCTTGACATGGTTTCTACAATTGGATGTCATTCCTATTGTCAACCACTTTATAGAATTACGACTATGGTATTTTCCAGCTCATATTAATCCATGGATGAGCTCCTAGACTTTCAGATATTTCAGGCCCCCTTCAATTGGAACCGAAGGGCACAGGTAACAGAGCAGCAGTAAATATAATTTGATGTGTCTGTAGTCCCTGTGGGGACAATAGGCTTCAGTTTTGTCAGCCTTACTTTAGGCTCAAAGCCACTAATTTTCGGGGATGGGAAAGTCGATTAAATGAAATCCAGTACGTGACTTGTACTTTATATTATTTACCTCAGAAGGTTGAAAGGCAGAGTTGACCTCAGAATGGCCAATCCAACCCTAAAATCACAAATAAATAATAATAAGGTTTCACTTCCTTACCACCATAGAATGGTGTGGATGTTTACTTATTTGCACTGTCTCAAACACATTAGATAAACAGGTAGATAATATGATATGGTGATAGGAAGATAGATAGATGAATAAATGAGTATAATGGACATCGAGACAGACAGGGCAGACAGATATATATAATAGAAAACTAGTCAGGGCTGGAGATAGACAAACATCTAGGCAGAAAATTGTAGCCCAGGAAATGAAAGTAAATTAATATATATATATATATATAAATTGAAGTATGTACAATAATAATGTCACAATTCATCTCATACTAGGGACCACCCAGTGATTTAAGCTAGTAATTGGACTGGGTGGCTTTGAAGATTGGCAAATAATAATAATGATAATGAGTTGAAAAAAAAAGAAGTAGTGTTTTGGTTAAAGAAATATCCCAACGAGCTGTTTGAATATAAATGATAAAATCATAGAAATATTATTTTCCTCCATCTCTACATTTCAAAAGTCTGCAATGCTTCAATTGAAGAATAACACAAATGGATCTTTATAATCCATGGTACATGGTTCTTGAATTTATCCATCACCAGCAGGACATCAAAGCAGGATATCATATATATATATATATATATATATATATATATATATATATATATATATATATATATATATATATATATATGTGTATATATATGTATATATATATATATATATATATATATATATATATATATATATATATATATATATATATATATATGTATATATATATATATGTATATATATATGTATATATATGTATATATATATATATGTATATATATGTATATATATATATATATATATATATATATATATATATATATATATATATATATATATGTATATATATGTATATATGTATATATATGTATATATATATATATATGTATATATATGTATATATGTATATATATGTATATATATATATATATATATATATATATGTATATATATGTATATATGTATATATATGTATATATATATATATATATATATATATATATGTATATATATGTATATATATGTATGCATATATATATATATATATATATATATATATATATATATATATATATATATGTGTGTGTGTGTGTGTTATGATTTGCTATATTATATTTCTACACATATTTTCTATCAATATACGTAAATGCTTAAAACAACCCAGGAAAGAACCTGAAACAGTCTATCCCTTATTTATTTTGGCAGGAACTTGTGATATGATATATACATACATACATACATACATATATATATATATATATATATATATATATATATATATATAGCAACGAGAGAGAATGGTAGATGAAGTTATATTATTATATATACCTTTCTAGTTTCATTGCTCAGCAAGACTACATGTTTTCTAAACTTATAAATATATTTTGCTACACTGAATTTTTTTCTTTTCATGCTATGTTTGGTGTAAAATGATTGCGAACTTAATATAGCCACTTGTAAGCTAAGCTGCATTTTCTATGTAGCTATGGGTTATTATTTTCTCTCGCAGTAGAATGTCAAACTTAAACAGAGTCTGAGAAATGATAATAATCTCATTTTGTCTGTTTCTATCAAGAACTTGAAGAATTCTTCTCAAATTTCATTCCTTAGTAACTATAAATATTTTCAAACATGTAAACTGGCACTGTGAAAGCTATGGAGACTACGAGTGTTATAGCCCCTGCAAACTTCTTTCTATTAAAAAAGAATAATGATGAGGTATAATGTAAAAAAAAAGAAATTTCGGTATTTTAACACCTATAGTGTCCGTCGGTGTGTGTGTGTGTGTGTGTGTGTGTGTGTGTGTGTGTGTGTGTGTGTGTGTGTGTGTGTGTGTGTGTGTGTGTGTGTGTGTGTGTGCAAGTATGCTTTTTTAAAAATGAGCGTCACTACTGTCACCTCCATCTAAACACAGCTCTGTGGTCCCTGATGAATATACTTAGTTTTGCAAGATTTTAATGAAATCATGTTTTGAAACAGATATTGTTATACTTATTGTATTGTTATACAGTTGTGTTTCAATATAGTTTTATTATTATTAATCAGGTAATCAGGGCAGTGGAATGACAGAGTCGTTAAAACATTGGATAAATGCTTAGCAACAGTATTTATTCTGGGCCTTTACTTTCTATGTCACAGTCAACTTAGTCTTTCCTTCTTCCAAGGTCGGTAAAATAAAGTATCGGTCAGGCACTGGAGTTAGTTGATATAATTGACTTTGCCTTTTCCTACAAATTCCTGGCCTTGTTTCAATGTTAGAAAGAATTATTAATAAGGTAATTAAGTCCATCAATCATTTGGCTAAACAACTAATTAGTTATTTGTCAAAGTCCTTTCATCATAATCTATGACCTTATCGATACCCCCTTGCCCTCTGTCTTCACTTCAACTTTATTCCTAGTGTGAAACTAAATCAGTTTGTGTGTGTGTTTTGATTGGCAACAAGACTCTCTGAAATTAAATATAAACTATTCTAGATTTATTCTCCAGCATGTCTATCATCATCATCATCATCAACGTTTTTTCGATGACGTTGTCATGCTGGTTTAGATTGGGCAGAAGCAATATTGTACAGCCAGATGCCCTTCCTGACACCAACCCTTTTAGTTGCTTCTTATGACATTTAGGGATGTGCCTATTCTACAACTGATACACAGACAAATAGAATTTAGACTACTGAATTTATAATTTTATGCTGTATTTGGTATATCATCATCCCGATCATCATGATCATTTTACGTTTATTTATCTATGCTGGTATGGGTTTGGATGAGTTTTAGACAAGTGATCACATCATGTACAAATACATTCTATTTTGTCATGGTTTCTAATGGCCGGATGACCTTCCTAATGCCAAACACTTTTCAGAGTGTCCTGGGTGTATTTTATCGTGGCACTAGCACTAGAGAGATTGTCATGTCCCTGGTGCGACTAAAGAGTTCTCTTCACCCTTATTGATCCTTATTGATATAAAACATATGTTTCAGTTTCATCAATCTTTACAGTAGTCTTAACTCTTTTATTACCGTATTTCTAATGAAATATTGACTAAGATTTTCAATTCATTAAAAAAAAATGAATAGATTTCAAAATATGACTTTCTCATTACTAAAGTGGTGTTTGGAGCATAATAAAGGTTCTTGCATAGAATTATGGAGCAAAGGTTTCAGATAACGATAAACAATCGGAGTTAACGTTGTCTTTCATCCTTACAGGGTCGATAAAATAAAGCACCTGTAATGCACTGGGGTCGAATTTAATCGATTTTCCCCTCCCCCCAAATTGTTAGCCTTGTGCCTAAATAAGAAACCAATATTAAAACGCATCAGAAATGTCGGAAAAGACTGGATTAAAAAGTTTTAAAATCATTGCAAGATAACCCCTTCCCTAAATGAAACAAACACCCTCACCACATCTCTAAAAGGCTCACATCACTTGCTAGGAAATAAAACAAAAGACAAATCACTGAATATATTGTCAGAGTCATTGTATTACTGATACTTGAATATCCTTGAGAACGAAATTAAGGGCACATGTGTCTATGGAATGCTCAGGCACTTGCACGTTAATTTTATGAGCAGGTACTTCTTCTATTGTTCACACGACTGGAACACTTGTCGTCGGAACGGCCACATGTTCAACACACACACACACACACACACACACACACACACACACACACACACACACAGTTGTTATATTAAAACATCTCATTTCTTCTTCCTCAACATTCAATCTTCTCTTATTTCATTTTCTCTCTCATTTACTTCGGTTTTTATTCTATTTCTTCCATAAAAAAAGAATGATTTTAAAACTTAAAAAAAAAAACCAATTCCAAATTATAACCCCCCCCCCCCCAAAAAAAAAATGCCTCTCGAAAAGGCCCATCCCACACCACACAAAATAAAACAAAAGAGATCCCTGACTATGTGATCAGTACCATTGTCTCACAGATACTTGAATAAATTGAGGGACTAATGAGATGAGAATCTTTAAAGTTAAAGAAGGTGACACATCTACTAGACTGCCTCTTGACCTGCAACTCAACAGAAGGTGAAATATATATGTATATATATATATATATATATATATATATATATATATATATATATATATATATATATATATATATATATATATATATGTATATATATATATATATATATATATATATATATATATATATATATATATATATATAGGAGGTGAGTTTTATTGTATTACAATAAAGCAATGCAGATATCGGATAAGTAGCACTCTACAGTTTGTAGGACTGGAGTATAAATAATATATAAGATCAAAAAATGGTTAAAAGAGTTCCATGTATTTTATTATGCGCATTTCAAAAACAAATATCATCATGCGATGACATTTGCGTTTTCGTCAGATAAAATAGGGAGACATGATATGAAGGTTATCCGATTCATCCCAATTGACAGATTTAATTGGTATCTTTATTTTGAACTCTTTGAATCGGAAATTTCCTCATCTTCGCGGTGGAATTTATCGTGATGATGGACTCTTTACTATCTTAAATTGCAACATAGTTAACCTTAATATTATTACAGTAGTCTTAACTCTTTTATTACCGTATTTAATATTATTAAAAACAATATACGTAATCTCTTTAACCAACATAACTTAAAAATTGAATTTGATAACATCAAACTAGCTAATTTCTTGGATGTATCTCTTAATCTTGACACTGGCCTATATTACCCTTACCATAAAAACAATGAGAATCTAAATTATGTTAATTTTAAATCTAACCACCCCACTAATATTAAGAATGCTATAGTTAGTAATATTGGAAAAAGAATATCCAACCTATCATCTAATAAAAACATCTTTGATGCTAACGCCAATTACTATAATAACGCGCTTTCTAAAGCCGGTTATCCTGATAAAATCAAATATAGTAAAAAAACAAATTCTAGAAGATCTTACAGTAGAATAATTAATCATGATCATTCCAATAACTTTAATAAAAGACCTAGATACAAAAACATAATCTGGTATAATGCTCCTTTCTCCATCTCTATTAATAATAATTGTTTCTACTTTTGGCACAAGGCCAGCAAATACCCAGTACATTACTGGTACTTTATTTTATCGACCCCGTAAGGATGAAAGGCAAAGTTAACCTCGGCGGGATTTGAACTCAGAATAGCAAGGGCCGTAACTCTATGCGTCAAAGCATGGCATCCTACCTTCTACCGATAATATTCCTAAATTATTCTTTAGTGCCTTAAATAAATGCTTCCCTCCCTCACATATCTATAGTAAAATATTTAACAAACACACTATAACATTTTCCTATTCGACCTCCTCCAACATCTCCAACATTATCTCTAAACACAACAATAAAATACTAAATACTAAATCTCTTCCTTCCAACACTGAATATCATAATAATAGTAATAGTACTCTCGACGTCATTGTTAACTCTAGGCTAATTTCTGCAAACACAAATACGTCAAACGCAACTTCGTTAAATGTTCTTAATCCCAATCTAAATCAAGAAACTATTATTCCTATCGTAAATAACTTCTCCAATCCAATTCCTTCTATAGATAACACTAGGTCACTTGTTAATAACTCTGTTAATTTCTCTAATCGCAATTGTAATTGCCCTGTTAAAAACAAATGTCCTCTCAACAACCATTGTCTTGAAAAAAACTTAATCTATGAATGTAAATTTATAACTGACACCAATTCCTTTACTTATTTTGGCTCCACTTCCACCTCCTTTAAAGCTCGTCTTTATAATCATCATTCGTCTTTTAAATACCAACTTAAAAGAACCAACACGGCACTCTCAGAACTCATATGGTCCTTGAAAGTCAAAAATATTAACTATAACATCTCTTGGAGGAAGGTTTGTTCTGCTTCTCCATACTTGAATGCTTCTCTATCCAAGACATGTAATCTCTGTTTATGTGAGAAATTTACCATTATATCTAATTTAGATTCTATAATAAATAGACGCACTGACTTGTTTTCTCTCTGCTTGCATAAATTCTACAGAACATTCCATAAAGTATACAGCTAATATCTAATACTTTACCAATTTAAAATCCTTTTTCTCAAAGGCACACATATATATATACATATATATTTCTTTTAAAAATATACCCATCTTTCTACCTTATTTCAATGTTATTTATTATACATTATATAATACTAGTTACTCATTCTATATCACTCCTATTTATCACTTCCCTTTCTTCCTTTTTTCCTTTTTTCTTTTAATTTCTAACCTCTAATCTGTACCTTTTCTTCCTAGATACTTCTCAATTTTCATTATTACTCACCACAATATATCCACTCTTCCTTCTTCCACCCTATCACTGGCCATAACATTTAATATTACCCTTTTAAATACTTTATAGTACCACCTTGAAAAATCCTTCGTAAACATAAACATTTTTTTTTGACGTTAGATTATTCATCCTCAATTCATTATTTTTTCTCCCTTTCATGCTCGTCTAACTTCTACATATTACACATATTCATCCACTCTTCTACTTCTTTTCACAATATATCCTTAATTACATTACTATTTTTATATATTTTTAATAATACATATCAACAATTTCTTTCCATCGCACATATTATTAAACCCTTCAATATTCAAACCTTAACTTAATATTATTCTTAATACATATTAACAATTTCTTTTCATCGCACATATTATTAAACCCTTCAATATACAAACCTTAATTTAACATTATTCTTAAATTTTTCTCTTCGTTAATTTTCAAATTCTTTTAATTTATATATTATCTTCCAACGGTTTTTTAACCTCTCTCTGTAAAACAATATATTTTTCTCAGTTATAAAAGCTATCTCTCTCTCTATATCACCCATCTCTCCTCCTATCTCATCCTTCCTTATTATACTCTTCCCCCTCCATTCTTTACTCTCATCTCCTCCTCTCTTTCACCCCCCCCCTCAATTTTTTTTCCAAATATCACACATCAATCTAAAACTACTTTTCATATGTTGATTTAAAACTGCACTATTCACAAGTGTTTTTTAACTTTCATATCACGTCTCCCTATTTTATCTGACGAAAACGAAATGTCATCGCATGATGATAATTGTTTTTGAAATGCGCATAATAAAATACATGGAACTCTTTTAACCATCTTTTGATCTTAAATATATATATATATATATATATATATATGTATATATATATATGTATATATATATATGTATATATATGTATATGTATATATGTATATATATATATATATATATATATATATATATATATATATATAGGTACGTTATTCCGGGTTGAATCGGAGGTAACCACAGTAAGTAAGGTACTCAATACATTGCAGAGTTTTAATATAGATGAGATTCTACAGTACTAGAACTGTTTCATTCTTTAGAAATCATCAGAGATTCCTGATGATTTCTAAAGAATGAAACAGTTCTAGTCCTGTAGAATCTCATCTATATTAAAACTATATATATATATATATATATATATATATATATATATATATATATATATATATATATATATGTGTGTGTATATACATATATATATATACATACATATACACTACACACACACACATATATATATATATATATATATATATATATATATATATATATATATATATATATATATATATATATATATATATATATATGTATATATATATGTATATGCAAATACAGTGGAGAATAGGATGAATATTGTGGGGTCTCATGGGTAGTGATGACGAAGATGGTAGTGGTGATGGTGATGGTGATGGTGATGGTAGTGGTGGTGGTGATGGTGATGGTGATAGTAGTGGTGGTGGTGATGGTGATGGTGATGGTGATGGTAGTGGTGATGGTAGTGGTGATGGTGATGGTGATGGTGATGGTAGTGGTGATGGTGATGGTAGTGGTGATGGTGATGGTGATGGTGATGGTGATGGTAGTGGTGATGGTAGTGTTGATGGTGATGGTGATGGTAACAATAGAGATAATATCAAGTGCAGTAATGAACCAGGTACTGAACATAAGAAGTGGATCTTAACATACGATAGACACATTGATGACGAGGATGAAGATGGTGGCGGCGATGGTGGTAGTGGTGGGGATGATGGTGGTGGTGGTGGTGGCGGTGAGGATGATAGTAGTGGCAATGATACCATGGTGATGGTGTTGGTGATGGTAAGGAAGATGATGATGATGTCAGTGTTGATGGAATTATAATAATAATTATAGCGATGGTGATGATGATGATAGTACTAGTGATGGGGTTGATGACGGTGGTGGTGGCAATGATGTCATAATGATGGTGATGATGATAGTGATAATGGCGCCAATCATAGTGACGACGATGATGATCATAATGATGACTCTTGCTTAAGTGGTTCTTAGTGCAATAGAGGTGACATTCATAAGTACCGAGGTTAAGTTTTAGACCTCCTCCACACACACACAGTCTATCTCTCTCACTCTCACTCACACACACACAGCTAACAGGAAGAATGTGTAGACACACACAGTGGAATGATTGAAATAAGACTATAAAGGGACAAGTAGAGTAGTAGTAGTAGTAGTAGTAGTAGTAGTAGTAGTAGTAAACTACCGCACCCAACCCTCCCGAGAGCTGTGGCAATGACCCAGGATTACAATTTCTGTAGTAATTTGTTTTACATTATTTCCGTGTCAATAGTATCAGGCCAGGCACGTGGCCTCGTAGTAAGGATGTTGGACTCGTAATCATAAGGTTATGAGTTCGAATCCTAAAATGAGTGGTGGTATATTACAGTACAATAGTTAAGGAATCCCATATCCTTTTCAAAACAAGCCAGTGGTCATTCAGATTCGTCTCCAAGCTTTAGTATTTTGAGGGTGTGGGTGACTACAGAACATTTTGGGCGGGTACTCTAATTCCGTACAGAAATTTTAACCAGCTTCTTTGGATAACTTCTTTGCTTTTAAAAAAAAATTGTTCTTTGTTCTTGTTTGGGTAGAAAAGTGAGTAAAATCATGACTTTAAAGCAGTGGTCTCCAACCTTCTTTATACCACGGACCGGTTTCATGCCGGACAATCTCTCCGCGGATCGGTAGTTGCATATATGTGTTATTTAAGTGCATTTCGATAAAGAGAGCAATAGTAAAAGGAGCAGTTTATTAAAGGGAAGAAAAAGTGTATAATCTTTTGACTCTCATGTAAATTTTCTTAAATTGAAGTCCAATATTCAATTTATCTATTATATAATTTTAAACAAGTTAATTATCTCTTTGCGGCCCGGTAGCATGTGATCCACGGACTGGTGGTTGAGGATATCTGTTTTAAAGAACGTATTTCAGGATATTATTTTACAAACTTTCTTTTTAAATCAGAGAGTGCACTATTGAAAAGTAGGGGAGACAGTGCCTTCCAGTGCTCCACCCTCTGGCGACACGCCTGTGATGATTCAATAAGAGATAGTCACAACGAAAAAATATATATAGACTCTGGCTAAAATATTTGTCTTTCCAGCCAAATCATAATTGTTCTCATCAGGTGACCATGATTTTCCCGCCCGTGGACCTACGTTGAGTAGTTAGTAAGTCATGTGGGATAGATTAAGTTGTTTACAATATCCTCATCATTATTGGTTTACGTCCGTTTTCCATGTTGACATGGGTTGGACAGGTTGTCTCAATCTGAGACTAAATGAGTCTGAGACTATGCCTTGCTTACATGTTCCATTTTTCATGCCTCGTTCCTATGGCTTTTCTTAATACCAACTATGTTACAGAATGTACTGGGTACATTTTATCGAGGCATCAGCACCAGTCCAATGTAAAGATCACCCCCACCATCTTTGCTGTTGTTTAACCTCAAGCCATTCTTAATACGCCGGACTTATGGTTTTCCTGCTTGTGATCGCATATTGAGAGTTGAATCAAGTTGATTCTCTTCCTTGTTGTTTACTAACAGCTCATCCCTGACTAAAGGTCTTCCAGATGGGACTCTTCCGTGATGGTTTCCTTCACTGCACTCGTGGCAAATATATAAAACATTATCTGTACCATCATCATCATCATTATTATAAATATCCATACCATCATCATTGTCGTCATCATCTAACTGAAAGGATGGAAGAAGTACTTAGGCATTTTTCTGGGTATAACAAGAATCAAATATAGCGTGTAAGAGAGAAGACTGAACTGGTATAGACATGTTATGCATAGAGATAATAATAGTTGGGTAAAGAAGTACCAAGTAGTAGAGGAAGACCAAGAAAGACCTGGGCAGAAGGGGTTAAAGTTGATCTGAAATCGCTGAAGCACCTAGAGGAGATGACGAAAGAACGCAATAACTAGGGGGATGCTGTGCTAAGAAAGACCTTTCCAGCCCATGCAACTATGGAAAAGCAGACGTAAAATGATGATGATGATGATGATGATGATGATGATGATGAATAACGGCAGCTCATCTCTGACTGCAATAATAGAAGGAGGATTTAGGAATTTCTAAATACACTAGATGAAAAAACAATGAATGATGATGATGATGATGATGATGATAAGTATATAATGATAGTAGTGATGATGATGACGATGGCAATGATGGCAATGATGATAATAATGGCGATGATGATGATAATGACGATGATGATAATGCAGAAGTAAAGGTGGGGTGGGGTGGGGTGTGTGTAGAAGATGGGTCCAGTGGGATTTGAGCTCTGAAACGTGGTTTAGATAGACAGTTAAGTAGACAGACAGACAGACAATCTTGACTGTTTATGAAAGCATTTTTAACTAAACACCTCTCCACTCCACCCCGTGCCACACCACTCCACCAATCACAGCGATGATGATGTCACTGAAAATACTAAGAATGGAATACCAGTAAGTTGTTAGTATGGGAAAATGCTTAAAGTAAAAATATAAAAATATTTCGTTCTCTGTAACTAAGTGACTCAGTTATTCTTATGTATTTATTATTATTATTGTTATATATTTTTCTACTAGAGCGCAAATAGTACCATAATAAAGGAGCTGGTGTTTTACTGGAGATAAACATCTTAATAGCTTCCTGTATAAGGAGAGAGAGGGGGAGAGTGTCACTATTACTCAGCCAGGTCAAGTGCCATGCATGGAAAAGAGTGTTAACATTGACAATATATATATATATATATGTACACACACACACACACACACACACACACACACACACACGCATACACACACAGACACACACACTTATATATATATATATGTATATATATACATTTATATATATATACATATATATATATATATAAATGTATCTGTTTTGTCGTTTCTTTGAACTATAAATATATGCTATATATATATATATATATATATATATATATATATATATATATATATATATATATATATATATATATATATACCATATATTTATAGTTCAAGGAAACGACAAAACAGATACAAAACTCTCTCTCTCTCTGTATATATATATATATATATATATATATATATATATATATATATATATATATATATATATATGTCCCAAGGCTCTTATACCATCAACACCATAAACACAGAGCTGACATATCTAAGAACTGACTAACTGCCTGATGAGGTCATAGTCATTCAATGGCTATCATCGAAATATATATAGCAGTAAATAAAGGATTATGAGTTCATGCAATTGACTTCTATTTCGTCACTATATATATATATATATATATATATATATATATATATATATATATATATATATATATATATATATATATATATATATATATATATATATATTTAACTCATAGAAAAATGAAAAAAATTCATCGCTAGAACAGCCGTTGAAACAGCCAAATGCTGTCAGTGACGGTGATGGGCAAAAATGTTTCAGGGGACAGAAACCAGCGGTGAGGGGTCAGCAGAGAGACAATCGACGAGGTGGGTGTCAGGCAGATGAAATATAGAAAAGATTGAGAGAAGAAGAGGACAAGGAGATGTGCATTGGCCCATAGGAGTGACTGGAAGAAGGAAACAAAGAAAGGCGTTGTACATGACAATGCACGGGGTGGGTGACAGGCAGATGAAATATAGTTTATGGATTGTCTCTCAGTCGACCCCTGGCCGCTGGTTTCTGTCCTTTGAGGCATTTTTGCTCACCACTGTCACTGACAGCATTTGACTGTTTTAACGGTTGTTCTAGCGATGAGTTTTCTCATTTTTCTATGAATTCATATATATATATATAGAGAGAGAGATAATATATATATATATATATATATATATATATATATATATATATATATATATATATATATATATGCGAGATAAACCACAAACTCTCCATCTCATTTCTACTTTTGAAAAGCATAAGAACTGTGAAACCGGTAAAGGAAATAAATAAATATTCTTAAAAAAACCCCAGCTGCATTTTCGATTTCTTCTCCTTATACTTTTCACCCGTGTACGATATCTGTTTTTTTTTAAATTAAAAAAAAACCCATTTTCTTATATATATGTATATATATATTTTGACTAAAGAAGCCTGGTAGTGGGGTATAGAACCCTCTAAGAAATGGAAAACGATGAGTATTGACGTACATGTATGTATGTGTTTACATACATACATACATGGTGGCTGCCAACTCGTTTTCGAGTACGGCCACCACTACTTTATATCCATGTAGGAGAACCCCTACCGATGCGCTGAACGAGTGTAACATTTAGACCAGCCAGTGACTTGAAAACTCTGGTACAAACACTACACTTGTGACAATTATTGACACATAGTGCTGGGCCC
Source organism: Eledone cirrhosa (assembly GCA_964016885.1). Lineage (NCBI taxonomy): Eukaryota > Metazoa > Mollusca > Cephalopoda > Octopoda > Eledonidae > Eledone > Eledone cirrhosa. The sequence goes on along the minus strand of OZ024742.1, from coordinate 100,624,000 downwards.
ATGGTACCATGTGACGACAAGTGCAGAGAGATCTCCAGATATAAAGCAATGCCTGTGCCGTGAAGCTTTTATAGTGAGCAAAGGCACTGCACAAAGCCAGTCCCACTCTCTTAACCAAGATGATATTTACCAAAAATAAGAACAAGAACATACATACATACATACATACATACATACATACATACATACATACATATACTATACACGTATATATTACATTGAGCTGTTAATAGCATATTTCTAAAAGTCGTTTTTTTCAGTTAACAGTAGTAGGACATTTTTGACAATTGTTAAAAGTCTGAGGACACACCAGCTCTCCACCCACCCACCCGTATCAAGGTCGACTGATATCTTAAGCACATCCTAACAATGGTATCCCCTCTATATGTTCTCATTGTTTAACTGACAAAACATTAAGAAATACGACATATGCGCTGAATATGAAATAACATTAAAATTCCCTATTTTCCTCCAAGTAATCCCCACCCCAAGGCTTGACCCTACTTCTATATTAAACATTACTTATTTTTCTTAATTTTATTAAACCTTTCCTTCCCATATTTGTAATTAAGTATCTTGAAATCATTTTGAAAATATTTAGCAATTTTTCAAGTCATGATGCAGTTTGCCTCGATTTCTTCTTTTTTTACAACGACCTTGTTGTCTTCCATTGTCCGGTGTACAACGTGTAGATATTATACACATTTTATTAGAAAAATCTAAATTTTTAATTACATAAAAATAATAAAGAATTTAATATTTTGTCAAAGAAAAAAATAAAGTAGCATTGCAAAAGAGGGAAAAGGAAGGAAAGGGCATGTAATTTTGTGTACGAAAGAAATGGGGAAGGGGAGTGGGTGACAGACTCTACACCTCAGTCAGTAGTAATAGAACTTTCATATGGTTAATCATTTTTACATATATTTCATTACTTTACTAGTGCTGGATGAACACAACCACAAGGATATGATCCGAATGTGGAAGAGCCGAACTCCCACTGTCATCGCCTGCTTCTCTGTCGCCCTCCCTACCTGTCTGTATGGTGAGTAAATGGGGTCCCACGTGCTGGCCTCCCCCACAGCCCCGGTGGACAGGATGAAGAAGGCGTTTCCCCGGAGGATGGTGTGGGAGATGCGCTGGAAGAGCCATTCCAACTCGCGAGGCTCACACCTGTGGCTGGCCAGCTCCGCGCCTAGGGTGGTGAGTAGAGAGGTAGCCTAGGGCTAAGGACACCAGTAGTCTCCACTGCCAAGGGCACGACCGCGAACCTGTCGGAGAGCGACCGGTACTTGGAGAGTTTGGCTTCCTCAGCCCGACATGCAGCAGAATCTGGGTGAGTCGCAGACTGCACCAGGTTCATATTATTTAGCTGTGTTTTAGAGCATAACTTAAGAAAAGTTCTTAGATAAAATTATGATGGAACGTTTTTAAATAAATATAAATATATTAAAATAAACGGTTTTCTATTGTAGAACCAGGGGCAGTTTCAGATAGCAAACTTTTCCGTTTAATGAAAAGTGTCCGATTATTTTAATAAATTTCTACTGATGTAGTTTTGTGTGCTGATTACAAAAACCATAACCATAACCATTTTTGGATTATTTAATAACAAAAAGTTACAGCTCTTCAAAGACTGTATTTTGAAAAAATTGTAACCAATCAGTTTCATTTATTTAGCGGCACAATACTACTACAGCCGCCATCTTTAATCGAGTATAACTTGGTAGTATTTACTATGCACTCGCGAGCAACTCCTCTTTTGATCCAATGGAACCAAAGAGAACTGCACCAGTATTGGACAGGTACTTTCTTCATCAATTCGAAAGGATGAAAGGCAAAGTGGACCATAGTGGTATTTGAGCTCAGAACACGGAGACCCGGAACAAATATGGGTTTCTGATTTAGGCACAAGGACAATAATTTGGGGGAAAAGGAAAGTCGATTAAATGGACCCCAGTGCATTACTGGTACTTTATTTTGTCGCCCCCGTAAGGATGAAAGACAAGCTAACCCCAGGATGATTTGAACTCAGATCGTAAAGGGTCGTGACTCTATGTCATAAAGCATGTTGCCCGACGCTCCATCGATATTGCAATGCCCTAACGACTCTGCCAAATCCACCGGCTTACTGGCATAATAACAACATAAAAAACAACAATAACAAGTGACTGGTCATTTCTTGTTTTTGTCAGTATTTATAAAACAGGGCCACTGATTCTTTACAGTAACAGCAACAATAACAATATAAAAACAACAATAACAAATGATTGGTCAATTGTTGGTGTTTTTGTTAGTATTTATAATACAGGGTCACTGATTCTTTACAACAGTAACAACAACAACAATTGGTTGCCTCTTTCCTTAGTGCCTTAATTATGTTTATCTTGTTTAATTGTTAATCTGGTAGCCCTAGCAGGAAACGAGCATCTGTGGAATTTAGCAATCCTGTAACGATCACCCAAACCCCGCCTAATTACAGGTACATATTCAAGATTTTATAGAGGGAATCATTGAAAAATACGTAATATACAGATTTCTTTTATAGTTGTCTCGCTTGTTGATACAGCCGGATCATTTGGAGACGGTCGTTCTGATAGGACGCTCTGGAAGGCGTGTCTGGGGAATCTTCCTCCATGGCCCTCTCGAGAAGAAGAAAAAGAAGGCGAAGAAGAAAAATAAGAAGAATGGGTAGAATGACATAAATGATATGATGATGATGATGATGATGATGTTTATAATAATGGTAATAATTGTTTCTACTTTAGCCACAAGGCCAGCAATTACCCAGTACATTACTGGTACTTTATTTTATCGACCCCGTAAGGATGAAAGTCAAAGTTAACCTCGGCAGGATTTGAACTCAGATCATAAAGGGACGTAACTCTATGCTTCAAAGCATGTTGTCCGATGCTCTACCGATACTGCCAATTCACCGCCCTTAATAATGGTAATAATAATAGTAAAAATAATTGTTTCTACTTTTGGCACAAGAACAGCAATTACCCAGTACATTACTGGTACTTTATTTTATCGACCCCGTAAGGATGAAAGGCAAAGTTAACCTCGGCCGGATTTGAACTCAGAATGAGTAAAAATAATGGCAATAATAAAGTAATGAAGGGGTTTCACAATAGGGGACAACAGATATTAAAACAGACCCCTTGTTAATTAGATTGAAGAGAAGAAAATAATAACAGAAGCAGCACTAGTAGAAGAAGAAGAAGAAGAAGAAGAAGAAGAAGAAGAAGAAGAAGAAGAAGAAGAAGAAGAAGAGAGTGGACCTAAATATTTTTCACTTATTCTAAATTGCGGCATGAGTAAAAGAAGGGAATCACGACCTTAACTACTGGGATTCACACCTAGGGCAAAATAGTACAAGTAAAGAAATCAGTGGGAAAAACATACTGTATAAGAATATTATTATTATTCAATATAACCCATATATACTGCATAAGATTTTCTCATTAAAAATTTGACTTCATTATAATTAAATTAATCTCAATTTAAAAATACAGACACAGAGGGACTTCTTATGAAATGTATATTATGAAATGTATATTAATCGTAGGTCATGTTTAGGCTAGGATTATTTTATCGATCTCTTTCTGTCAAGCCGCTAAGTTACGGGAATAAACAAACAGTAAATACTCACACACACACACACACACACACACACACACACACACACACACACACACACACACACACACACACACACACACACACACACACATATATATATATATATATATATATATGAATAAAGTTAATCCTTCATCAGTGATCTTCCAACCATCATTGGTATTTCATCGCTTGTGCGAGCAACGGCTAAAAAAAGTCGTTGGGACACGTAAATAAAAGGGACACGAGAGTGTAAACAAACAAAGATGGTGAAGCAACGAAAAATGAGGAAGAAAGAGTCAAGTCCCAAATTTCCATGAATATAAGTTCGGTGAAATCGTGAACGAGAGAGAATAAAGACCATCAAACCTGGTTGGAATGTGAGCAAGGAAGGAATTCCGTACAGGTCTAACGGGAGGAAGAAGGAATCTAATATATATATATATATATATATATATATATATATATATATATACATATGTATACAAAGGCATGTAGTATATTACCTACGTTATATATATATACATATATATATATACATATATATATATATATATACATACATGTGTATACACGTGTATATAAATATATTATACTGTATATATATATCGGGGTCCTGACTCTTCCTATTACCCACTCTACTACCCTAAGTATTGAGTACTCTGGTGCGTTATGGTCCACCTTGTATCTTTCCACACCCTCTTTGCTATATATATATACATACACCCACATACACGTGTGTATATATATATATATATATATATATATATATATATATATATATATATATATATATATATATATACACACATACACCCACATACACGTATATATATATATATATATATATTTACTTAGGCTGCACACACTTGATATATATAAATATACGTGTATGTGGGTGTATATATATATATATATATATATATATATATATATATATATAAGATCAAAAGATGGTTAAAAGAGTTCCATGTATTTTATTATGCGCATTTCAAAAACAAATATCATCATGCAATAACATTTGTGTTTTCATCAGATAAAATAGGAAGACATGATATGAAGGTTAAAGAACACTTGTGAATAGTGCAGTTTTAAATCAACATATATATATATATATATATATATATACACACCCACATACACATATTAACAGTGACGGTTTACTTCGAAACTTCGTCGATATTAATAATTTTCTCAAGTGATCGACAAATATGGTCATTTGCGTTAGGCTGCACACACTTGACATATATATACGTGTATGTGGGTGTATATATATATATATATATATATATATATATATATATATATATATATATATATATATATATATATATATATATGCTTCGTAGAATCAAGACGTATCTGAGGACCTTGCGATTTCCAGAGTCAGGTTCGATCATCACATTGACCGTGCCTCGAGCTGGTCGCCAGAGAAACGATTGTAATATGTCCAATAATTTCCATTCGTCGCAACACCGATTCACTTTTTTTCTGTGATATATATATATATGCCGATTATTGAGTCGGGTAAGATCGATACAGATCGAACCTTGAGCTGATCAGTGGCGAAACGCGCGTCACCTACCAATAAATGCAATGAAGGAGTAACCAATCGTCCTTGTTATCCTTTCAATATATATATATATATATATATATATATATATATATATATATATATATATATATATACACACACACACATACGCATTAAAGCCCGGCGTTGCTCGGGGTCATTAAGTTACCAAAGTTAGGTTGCACCACCCATTTTATGGCAGCACTTTTTTGTCTGCCAGGCACTGGGTGAATGAATTGCAGACCTGGAAGCAGGAGCTGCGCCAGCAGTGACAATTGTAGTTTCGCCTATGGATATTATCTCTGTGCAAAAAAGTGTTGAAATTTATTGTTTCACAGTACTTGCGCAACACGCGCGTAGACGATGCCAGCCGAACAACAGAGCTGCGATGGAGTTGTTCTGCATGGTTGTCTGTGTGTTTTCTAAATTTAAGACAGTAGGGATGGGTGTGATATGAGGGAGAGTTAGCTGTTGTTACTAGCAGGTTTAGTGACCTCATAGAGGATATGTGTTTTCTAAATTTAAGACAGTAGGGAGTGGTGTGATATGGGGGAGAGTTAGCTGCTGTTTCTAGCAGGTTTAGTGACCTCATAGAAGATATGTTTTCTAAATTTAAGACATTAGGGAGGGGTGTGGTATGGGAGCGAGTTAGCTGCTGTTTCTAGCAGGTTTAGTGACCTCATAGAGGATATTATTGTTTATCATTATCTATAAAAGGCAGATTGTTGTTGTTGTTGTTGAAGTGAGTGTGTGTTTGTATGCGTTTGGAAAAGAGGTTTTAAAAAAGATTTATCGCTTGTTGTTGAATAAATGTATCTGTATAAAAGAGAAAGTAGCAAAATGTGTGGGTTGTAGTTAGAGGTAGGCAGATGATATGAGACAGTAAAACGGACAGTATCACCATCAAGCTTGGAAAGAGAAAGTAGCAGAAAGTATGAAGTTGTATAGATTTTGAATGGTAGTGGAAAGAGTTTAGCAATTTATATGACAGAGAAAAATCGTAAAATATTGAGTTTTATCTATTTTTTGCGTAATTGTGGGTGAAATTGAAAAAATTATCTGTGACAAGACGCAATCGAGGCTATTTCGAATACTGAATTGTAAATTTCAATTGAAGAAATTCTATATCGTAGATTTCTATAAGAAAGGAGCATGACCACACACTGAGCTTTATAGATTATGATACACACATACGCAGGTCTGTCATATGTATGTGTGTAGGTAGTTTAGTACGGTATATGGCTATTTATGTCATACTTAACCATCCTTAGTTATTTTTAAGTCTAATAATATCATGGGAAATTTCACTGAAATTGATGATGATGATGGTGGTGTTGATATTAATAATAATGACGACAGCAATGATGAAAACAATGGATGTCGTTGATGACGACGGCGTTGTTTATGTTCACAACGATGATGATGATGATGATGATAATGATAGTAGTGGCAGTAGTGGTGTGATTATTGCTTATTTTAATTTCCACGAACTTAGCAAAATATTTCTAGAACTATTTCAATAATGAGACATTGTCGACAACTACAATAACAATACCCTACTACAATAACAAAACGTTGCTAATTAACTTTTAAAATAACCAGAATACAAGTAGTAGTAGTAGTAGTAGTAGTAGAGGGTGTGGTGGTAGTAGTAGTGGTGGTGGTAGTAGTAATGGTGGTAGTAGTAGTAGTAGTAGTAGTGGTGGTGGTGGTGGTGGTAGTAGTAGTAGTAGTAGTAGTAGTAGTAGTAGTAAAGAGTGTGGTGGTAGTAGTAATGGTAGTAGTAGTAGTAGTAGTAGTAGTAGTAGTAGTAGTAGGCGCTGAATTGACAGACTCAATCCACTCTCAGCGCTTTCTGAGTTCAAATCCCACCGAGGTCAACTTTGTATGTATTTCATCGTCTCAAGGTCGATAAGTAAAGTACCAGTCTAATACTGGGGGTTTATTCTTCCTCTATATATCTTTCTCTTGCTTTCTCTCTTTTTCACTGGTAGAAATCGACTGTGTTCACTCATGGACTGAGATGGGCTCCGTCGAGTTTCAATACCTAAGACCCACGGCGCTCTTACCGCACAATCAGGAGTTAAGGGTTCATGCAGTAGTTGTGGTAGTGATAATAATTGTTTCTACTTTAGGCACAGGGCCAGCAATTACCCAGTGCATTACTGGTACTTTTTTTTATCGACCCCGTAAGGATGAAAGGCAAAGTAAACCTCGGCGGGATTTGAACTCAGACCGTAAAGGGGCGTAACTATGCTGGAAAGCATGGCGTCCGACTCTAGTGATAATAATTGTTTCTACTTTAGGCACAAGGCCAGCAATTAGCCAGTGTGTTACTGGTACTTTATTTTATCGACCCCGTAAGGATGAAAGGCAAAGTCAACCTCGGCGGAATTTGAACTCAGATCGTAAAGGGACGTAACTATGCTGGAAAGCATGGCGTCCGACCCTCTACCGATACTGCCAATCCACCGAGTGATAATAATGGTTTGATTTAGGCACAAGGCCACCATTTTTTGAGGGGGAGGGGGTCGATTTAATTGACCTCAGTGCGTTACTGGTGCTTTATTTTATCGACCACAGAAGGATGTAAAGCAAAGTTAACTTCAGCGAGATTTGAACTCAGAACGCGTAAAGGGACATAACTTTATGCCTCCCGACGTTCTACCGATATTGCCAATTCACCGCCCTTAGTGTAATGATAATAATTGTTTCTATTTCAGGCACAAGGCCAACAATGTTTTGAAGGGGAGTGGAAAGTCAATTAAATCGACCCTAGTACTTGCTGGTCC
>OZ024742.1:100576014-100586014 GCA_964016885.1 Eledone cirrhosa | reverse complement strand
CGGATATAAAACACACACACACACACATATCTACATACAAACACATATGGCACAGTGATAATTGTTACTTCTGACCTTCATAACGTCGAATTTATATCCATTTCTTCACGGCTTAAGAATATTATAAGTTCTCTTACATCATTAATACATTTATCCCTGCCGCCTCCCCCACTTTAATCAGGGCCGACACCTGGGTATTTAATATCCTGGGTTACAACGTGTCTTCCATTCTCTCAGTTATTTGACTAATTTTCCGAAATAAATAATTTTAATTTACAGTTTGGTAAGTTGATAAACCTAATTTTTGATACTTCTTGCTTGAAAATTACTAAGCCCGCATTTTCCGCAACATGGTCCACTCCCACCCACGCCAAACCATTTAACAAGTCATTACACCATACGGCCCTCTTCACCGCTTTGGATATTTCTGCTACGCAGCAATAATGTTTAGCGATTTATTTATTGATCGCAGGAATTTATTATTTACTTAAGTTAGGGCGGCGGATTGGCAGTATCGGTAGATCATCGGACACCATGCTTCGTAGCATAGAGTTACGACCCTTTACATTCTGAGTTCAAATCCTCCCGAGGTTAGCTTTACCTTTCATCCTTACGGGGTCGATAAAATAAAGTAGCAGTAATACACTGGGGTCGATTTAATCGACTTTCCCCTTTCCTTCAAATTGTTGACCTTGTGTCTAAATCAGAAACAATTATATACTTAAGTTAATCATAAAATAAATCGTACAAATCCTGCGACACTTTAAGCTTCAGTAATGTATTTCTCTGACATCAGCGTTCTAGGCAGCTGCCTAAGAAGGGCTAATGGTAGCACCCGCCTCCCTTCAAACACATTTATAAAAATATATATGTATATTAATGTTTCTTCGTTAGATTCAATCTTCTCGAACTATATACAAGTTAATCGTCAGTTTAAATCAAGGAAACAATATTCCCATTGGTCATTCCATTTCTGATACTATCTGCCGGTCCCAACTACTGATGGTGCCGTAGAGGTGCCATCATATCGGGCATTTAAACATGGTGGAACCAAACCATGTCGAAACAGTCAATTTTATCCAGAGAAAGAAAGAAAAAAAAAAAATGAAAAAAAGAGTGTACAAGAAAAACCCACCGCGGCATTAAATATAATACTACTGGTATTATATTTATTGACTTTGGCAGGATTTGAACTCAGAGCACCGAAACAAAAGCTGCAAGGCATCGCAATTCGACGTTCTAACAACACTGCCATTTAACCGCCCACGATTTAAATGTGTGAGACTTCAATAAAACAAGCTAGGGAAACAATAATAAGTAGAGTTAATTCATAACGGAAATTAGATAAATATTACAGTATTACACCAATTGTTAATAGGTTTTTCCTATTTTGAAGCATGTTGGAGAAAATATAGCAAACATATATATCATATGGAATATAATTGATGTAATGTTCTTTAAAATTATGTTTAAATATAACGGTGGGAAAAAACAATAGTTATGCATACATGCAGACGCGAATGCCCCCCCCCCCCCCCCACACACACACCACACATATACAGGCACGTACATATAGTATAAAAAGAAACAGGCGTAGCTCTGTGTTTGTGAGTGTCTGAGTGGTTAGAGAATTGGATTCGCAATCGTGAGGTTGTGAGTTCGATTCCCGAACCGAGCAATGCGTTATGTTCTTGAGCAAGACACTTTATTTCACGTTGCTCCTTCGACCTGGAGTTGCGACCTATAGATAATATTAGCAATTAGAAATATCCCCCTGAAACAAGGCCCTTAGACACATGTCTCTCTCTTGCGCGTGTGTGTGGCATATATTTCATTTCATTGTGCTTCGAGTTCCAATCTCGCCTCTATCTGCCAAGAGTTGAACTCATAACATAAATAGCCAGAATAAATACAGCAATGCCATTTTATCCAGCTATCTACCAACTCTGTCAATTCACCAATCTTGACTCAAAGCTGTTTTTGAAACAATTACAGTGTATTGACAAGCAAAACAAAATGATTTGCGGTATTTGTTCAGGCTCTTTGTGTTCTGAATTCAAATAGCAAAGAAATCAACTTTGCTTTTCATTCTTGCCGGGTTGAGAAAATAAAGCCGCCGTCATGTACTGGCGTTGATTTAATCAACTTACCCCTTACCTTAAAGCTACAGGCCTTGTGCTAAAATTAGACACCACTACTGTTGTTTTGATAAAAGAAAGTACCAGACAAGCATTGAAGGTTAATATAATCGATTTACCCTTCCCTCATCCCTAAAAATGCTGGCCTTGTGTCTAAATCAGAAACCTATATTCTTCTTCTTACTGTTGCTGTCATCGTCTGGGGAGATGGTTCTAGTTTGTTGTTGATATTGTTAGCTGTCAGTTTAAAACGTAATATAGATTTAATTCACGGGAACAAATTGAAAATGGTAGTACGTTCTATTTTTATATATATATATGTATATATATATATATATATATATCTATATATATATATATATATATATATATATATATATATATATATATACATTATATATATATATACACATTATAGATATATATAGATATAACCCACATCTATACTATATGAGATAACGTAACGAATGAAGGAGATTAGCTTGAAAAGAAGAAAAAAAAAGCGAGAGAGAGAGGGAGAGAGCGATATATATATATATATATATATATATATATATATATATATATATATATATATATATATATATATATATATATATATATATATATATATAGATAGATAGATAGATAGATAGAGAGATAGAGAGAGAGAGCGGCTTCGAAGCCGCAACTCGTATTTTTTTCTTTCATTTTTACAAACACAAAACAGAAACAACGCCCATACATACACACATACACAGAAACATATATATATATGTATATATATATATATATATATACATATATATATGTACACACATATATATATATATATATATATATATACACATATATATATGTACACACACATATATATATATATATATGTATATATATATATATATGCATAGTTATATATATATATATATATATATATATATATATATATATATATATATATATATGTATATATGTATATATATATATATATATATATATATATATATAAATATATATATATATATATATATAAATATATATATATATATATATATAAATATATATATATATATAAATATATATATATATATATATATATATATATATATATATATATATATATATATGTGTGTGTGTGTGTGTGTGTGTGTGTATTATATACGACACTTATCCTAATTGGCACCTTGTCAAAGTGCTAGAATAAAACGATAAAATAGATTAGTGAACCCTAAATTAAGATTTATTTGCTGAAACCTTTTTATGGCAGCGTCTACAGCCATCTTTGATAAGAGATTTTAATAGAAATTGCCTTCTCCCTTCCTCTCGACTACATTACGAGGTTAGGCTGAAAAGTTCATAGCCTGACTATGAAGGAGTGGTGCTAAAGCTGTGAAATCTTGCATGCATTAATTTCAACTCTTCTTAACTGCATTGTTTCTTTGTTGAAAAATAAACTTCATTTGGTCAGTCCATGAGAGTATCTTGGTCAGCATATGAACTTTTCAGCCGACCCTCGTACAATATAATAAACCTTACGAATTATTGAAATGCAGAGAGTATCTGAAATTTGAAAATGTGAGAGTCCCAAATACACATAACAACTGTAATAACAGTCGATCATTATGGATAATAGTTGTGAAAATTGGCTAAATTACCTTTAGAGACTGAAAAAAGTGGACAAAGTTATTTTATGCATTTGGGACTCTCGCTACTTATAATGGCTGCCCATTTCTATATTCCCGTTAATGTTATTAATGTCTGTCCCATCCCCATCTATATTCTCTACATCAGGCATGTCAAACATGCGGTCTGCGGGCCGCATGCAGCCCTTTACAAGCACACCTGCGGCCCGCACAAAGATTTTTACAGCGCAAGCATGTTTTATCTTCGTAATATAAAATGAAAAGAAATAGTAGTAATGTGCACAATTAGTTGTCGTGTGCGGCCCTCAGACAGCACATATGTGATCCATGTGGCCATCGAGGGACCCTCAGTTTGACATGCCTGCTCTACATTACTATTTTTAATGTAAAGCAGAGGTATTTATGTATTTATTTATTTGATCGAAATAATACGATCGGTAATACCAGCGGCCGAAAAGGGGTTTCTCCGAAGGGTTTTTAGAGTAAAGTTACTCGATAAAGTGCATAGCTCGGAGATCAGAGAGTCGCTCCAGGAAGAGTTGCTACTTCTCAGAATTGAGAAATCACAGCTCCGGTACTACAATATGCGGTTAGAATGTCTCAGGAAAGAATCGCTGGACAGATTTTACAGGCAAAACCAACCGGCAGGGGTAGACCTCGAGCAAGGTGGTTGGATAACATCCATAAGCTCGGCTGGTCTCGCTTGGGGATTCAGCGGGATCAATTGCAGAGGGTTGTTTCGGACAGGATCCGCTGGAAGGAGTGTTTGAGGACTCTGCCCACACGACCCTCTCGGGAATAAGTGGAAGAAGAAGACGTTGGTATAGCTGAGTATTATAAAATTCGCTTCGCAATCATGAGATCCCCTGGTGGATCCTACTGCAAGGAATCTTAGTCAAGTGTCTTTACCATAACGTCAGATCGAATATACATATATTTTAACTAATATACACACTCATAAATCTGTATAATTATACTCTGTGTTTGTCTTATATATATAACTAAACCCATGCTAGCGTGGAAGATAGACGTTAAACGATGATAATGATAATGATGATGATGATACATACATATTGATTTCACTTGTTAGTGCTTAAAATACTCAGAGTGAGACTAAATATGTTTATTATACACAAGCATAATGTACAAGTATATGGATCTATATACACATAACTATATACACATTTATTCGATCCCTTTCTATATTAAAATCTTGGTACAGAGGATGTCAGGATTTTTAACATATCCATTCGCTATTAAATTTGCTTAGTTTAAAGTGATCCATGTAAGAGATTTTATTGAAACATCTACACAATAGAGGATCGGACTTTAATTTCCTGGAACAACCCAATAGTTTTGGGCTACAGTAAAAAGCAGCTCAGTTTATTGTAGTTTCTCTTTTGTTTAATTAGCTTATTCAATGAACATAGAAAAAAAGATAGATGGATGGCTAGATTGAGAGTTTGAGGTATTACTAGATAGAAGAATGGCTAGATAGAGGTGGGTAGGGGGTAGAGAGAGAGGGCGGGGGGGAAGGAATGGAGAAAGGGTGGTGGTGGTGGAAAGAAGGATGGGGTGAGGGAAAGAGAGTGAGAGAGCGGGAGAGAGGGGGGATGGGAAGATAGGAAGAGAGAGGGAGATGGGGAGATAGGAAGAGGAAGAGAGAGAGAGTGGGTGGGGAGCTAGGGAGAGAGAGAGAGGGGATAGGAGAAGAGAGAGAGAGGGGTATGAGAGAAAGGGTGAAGAACATGTTTAGTTAGATTTAAGATTAGTTTCTTATTTATATTGTGTCAGTAACCTTCTACACACATGGCGAACGAAAAACAAAAGAGGAAAATTGAGAAAAATGCTGAGTTAGACGTTGATTGCTCAGCTTGTTTATTTAATGTGTGCTGTTCCCTTCAAAATATTGTTGGTGTTAAAAGTCAGAGCAAGAATGTAAATGGATAGTAGTAGGACTTAAAACTTGCCAACCCTCTATATTTTTGTTAATCTGTCAACTAAACACCATTGTTCTCAATGTTATTGTTTGGTTGGCTGGTTCATCCAAGAGACAGAATTCCAAATATCGGTCGATCTCCGACAGGTTTGCGGTCGAGTCCATGGCAGGGGAGACTTCTAGTGTCCTTAAGCCTAGGGCCACCTCCCTGCTCATCACCATCGGCACAGCGTTGACTACCCGCAGATGTTAGCCTCGCGAGATGGAATGGCTCTTCCACCGCGTCTCCCTCACCATCCTCCGGCGAAAGTCCTTCTCTATTCTGTCCGCCAAAGCCGCGGGACGGCCAACGTGTGGGCCCTCATTTGCTCACAAAAGTGAGAGATGCGGAGAGCGGGAGAGACGGAGACAGTGACAGTGGGAGTTTGGTTCTTTTGTGTTCGGACCTGTTGTATATGTATATGTTTCACGGACACACGGACACCTTAGGTACTAACAATGCTGTCCATTACTTTACATCAAACCAGACGTTTTATTATATTTGTTCACACTGTTGTCTGCTCAATAGGAACTCCTTGTAGAAGTAATCTAGAAAATACTGATTTCGGGATTTTTAAAGAAATTAATATTAAAAACTACGGCTGCCGTATCATTCACAAGGCCGACTAGACTGAATCCTAAGGGTCCAGCAGGGACTAAGGCCCCGTTAATTTTATTTATTTATTTTTTTTTTGCAATAGTGGAATGAACGTCCGAAAAAAATATACCTCACCCCTAAAAATACACCTTGGCCACTCGATCTCTACTGGATTGATTTCACAACCCAGTTTCGATATCCAGTTAACCCATGTTACCATATTTTTAACGAAAGACTGCCTATGAGTGTCAAATAATTATTTGACCCTCATGGGCAGTCTTTCGTTAAACATATGGTAACATGGGTTACTGGTAATTATAATTTAAAAAATAATCAAGAATTTAGAGGGATTTAGTAATATAACTAGATTTCTCATTATTAAGCTATTATTTGGACATAACAGAGCTTGTTACACAGCATTACGAGGAAACGGTTTTATACAAATATATACACTTTAAAATAAATAATTTTAATTTGTAGAAACAGCGAGAGTGTCAGGCTCTTATCAAAAGGGTTAAGTAATTTCATTTCACATACTTTACTTTCTCTTGAGAAAGTCACGAGCGACACATAATCACCCGTTATATGAGGCCGTCTGCTTGGGTAAAAAAATCATTATAAATATTTTATTCCAAATTTCGATTCTAGAGAAGATAATTCGAATAAAGCCAAAGAATGTTAAATACAGTAAGGTTTCCTCGGTATAGATAACTATCTGTTATATTGATTCATTATCTACCACTTTGTATTCTGTTGTTTGAAGATGTTATTTGCAGTCATCTGACATTCCTTCTTACAGCTAATTCAATTAATTTCGTCACTGGAACTACCTCCGTCGATTTCGACGAGGAGCTTTCAGCTGTTCGATCAATTGAGCATCCAGCTCGTGGATTAACGTGTAAGTGGCTGAGTTTTGCAAAGACAGTGTGCTCTTAACGTAATTCTTATGTTGAACCAGTGTAACACAATATGTGATGAAGTTGGATTTTTGAAATACAAGTATAACCCATCCGATAGGCTTCCATACTGTTTTCGCTTACTCGATATTATTCACGAAGCATGGATCACGAGGTTATGGAAAATACATTTGCCAAAGATGCCACGTAATGGGCTTCAATCGGAGACCTTATGATTGCAAAGCTTTCATCACTGATGAGTACGGAAACGGCATGAACGTAACAATTTCAAATAACTTCCGCCCTTGAAATATATTTCCAGGCTCTGTACAGGTGCTCCAGACTATGGTGCAGACCTCAAAGGCGAGGATTACTAAACCTTAAAAAGATCATTTTTATATAAATTTGTAAAACTAAATCATATAATTGTTTCTACTTTAGGCACAAGGCCAGCAATTACCCAGTGCATTACTGGTACTTTATTTTATCGACCCCGTAAGGATGAAAGGCAAAGTCAACCTCGGCGGGATTTGAACTCAGATCGTAAAGGGACATAACTATGCTGGAAAGCATGGCGTCCGACCCTCTACCGATACTGCCAATCCACCGCCTTAAAACTAAATCATATAATAATAATAATTTCTACCTTAGGCACAAGGTCAGCAATTTTATTTTTATTTTTTTATAAAAATCGATTAAATCGATCCCAGTGCATGTCTTGTGCTTTATTTTATCGACCCCTTATGAATGAAAGGCAAAGCTAACCACGGCGTGAATTGAACAGAGAACTGCATTTTATTTCTTCCGAGGGACTATGTTGAAAACTAAATCTCGTTTGGTTATTCCATGAGAGTATCTTGGTCAACCTATGGACTTTTCAGCCGATACTTATAATATATATATAAATAAATGCACGAACACGTGAAATGTTGGAGAGGTGAATATGATGCGAATAAGATCGAATGTTGATTGCGAGTTTAATTAATTGGTTCTTGCAATTGTTGATAAAAGATTCTTATCTATGAGAACGTGTGAAGGTCTGGGTGGGGAAATAAAACTTCAGAAATTACAGCTAGAGGTTATTGTTGTTGTTGATGATAATTGGTCGTAATTCAGACCATCTGTATTTTGTATCAAAGGCAGTGAATTAGCAGAGTCGTTAGGAGTCGGATTAAAAATGTATCGGTATTTGTTCTGGCTCAAATCTCTCCAAGTTCAAATCCTACCGAGATCAATCTTTTGCTTTTCATACTTTCGAGGCCGATAAATAAAGTACCAGTACTAGGATCGATTCTTCCCTGTATCCTCTCTTTTCCTCTCTCTTTCTCTCGAAAAGAAATCTGCCGAAGAGAGATGTGCTCCGCCATGTTTAAAATGTCCAAGACACGTTGAGTGTCAAGACTGCGCCCCTACGACTCCACCAACAATCAAGGGCACTTCACCACATCATTCTGTGTCCATCCATTTTAAGACCCTAAGGTTTGGTTTAAGGGATATTTGGTTGCTATTTCCAGCAGGCGAAGAGACTTTATATAGGCTCCCTGAAATTGTCTGGATTAGTAACTCTTAAATAAAAAAAGGGGGAAACACAAGGAAAGAAAGAATAGGGAAATATAAAAAAAAAGAGAAAGAAAGAAGAAAAGAACGGGAAGGGAAGGGGATGGCAAGAGCTCTGGTGTCGCAGAAGAGAGAGGAGGGGTGAAAGGGAGGGTGATTGGGATTTGGGCCTAGGGCAAGAGGGCGGAAGTGCTGCGCCCCGGTGACAAGACGGCAAAAGCATTCCCCCAGACGATGGCCGTGACACCCGCTGCAACAGCGACCCAACCCCGCATAGCTCCCTCCTCAGCTCGGCAGTACGGGGTCCATTCTAAAAAATCTAAAGTCCGCTTCGAGCCCGAAGGCTCATTAGGCCGTTGCTTATCCCGGTTTCCGCGGCTTTAAGCGACTGTGAGTATAAGACTCCCCCAATACCTGGACAAAACGCCAGTCCATCGCAGGGTTAGCCTCCCAGCTATTGCTTGTACTCATTTTCAGCTGAGTACGCTGGAGCAACGAGAAATGAAGTGATTTTCTCAAGAACACAACATACAACCCAGTCAAGCAATCGAACCCACGAGATCATGATGTGAAGTCCAACACTCTAGCCAGACGCCGCCACATGTTAGAACAAGTTTTCTTAGCTCTTGAGAATTTGTTAAGATTTAAGTGAGAAGTTTGACTACTCTATTGGAAGGTGGAATACTTTAGTGCGGAAGGTTTCTTGTTCACTAGTCTGGTGTTTTTTGTTTTGTTTTTATTTAAAGATAGACTCACTGTTAGTGCTGGGAAAAGAATGAGTGACATGTAGTAGGGAGAGGGAGAGGGAGAGAGTAAGATAGGGAGAGTGAGAGAAGAAGAGTGAGAGAAGGAGAATGAGAGAATGGGAGAGAGAGAGAGTCAGGGAGTGGGAGAGGGAGGGTGAGAGTGTGAGATATGGAGAGAGTGGAAGGGGGAAAGAGAAAGACAAAGGTGGAGATAGACGGGAGTGAGAGAGATGAAGAGAGAATGAGAAAGATAAGAGGGGGGGGGGAATAGAAAAACCAATTTAGCACAGATAAGAGAATGAAAAAGAGAGAAGGGGCTAGCGTGAGGGAGAGATAGAGAGATATAGATAGAGAGAGATATAGATAGATTGAGAGAGAGAGGAGGGATAGAGAGAGAGAGAGAGAGAAAAGAGAAAGAGGGGGGGGGGGGCAGAAAGAAAGAGGGAGATCTAGAACGTTCAAATA
>OZ024742.1:100551014-100571014 GCA_964016885.1 Eledone cirrhosa | reverse complement strand
AAATATGTGGTTGTGTTGTTGTTGATGTTAGTGTTGGTGGTATCGGATGGAGATGAAGGGTGTGGTTGTTGGTAATGGTGATGGTACGGAATGACGAGGGAGGGCGCTGCTGGTGGTATCAGATGGTGAGGATAGGTGTAGGTTTTCGCGGTAAACTAGGTGAGGTAAAAGGTGGAGAGATGGTTAATTAAGTAAAGGTGAGAGTATCGGCTGAGAGGTTTGTTGTGTTAGGAAGATAGTATTAAGGTAGAGAGAGTAGTAGTAATAGTAGTAGTACATACAGGTAAAACATCAAAAGACCCGAAAATAAGGTAAACATGCTGTTTCCACATCCGACAATGGGAGTAATGTGAAACACCGGGTGTGGGGGGAGGAGGTAAAATTTAATGAGATGTGTTGCATATGGAGAGAGGTAAAGAGAATGAAAAGCGATGATAAAGATTAAGAAAGGTGACAGGAGATACACTGAGGTTACTTAGTATATATATATATATATACATATATATATATACACACATATATATATATATATATATATATATATATATATATATATATATATATATATATATATATATATAATAAATGAAGAATTAGAAATAGAAGCCAGGAATATCCGTCATCAGTGGTCTACTAGCCATCATAGGTATTTCTTCGCATTACAGACCATATACCTCAAGCTAGGGCGATGCAATAACTAAATTAAGTTATTGCGATAAAAAGAGTTGGGTGGAGACAGGTAAACAAACACGAAAGGTGAGGCAACGTGAAGAGAGGAAAAAATGAGAAAATCAAGTCAATAATTCATTTTGAACATAAGAACTTGCGAATATTGGCGAGAAGGCAAAGACACATCTTGGCCGTGCGGATGTGAGCGAGGAAAGAATCTCGTACGGTGTGGGACGATGGAGGAAGTGAGAGAGAGGGTGAGTAGCAGTGAGTGAGTGAAAGTGTGAGGAAGAGGCTAGCCGAGAGAGGGTGACTAGCAGAGAGGGTGAGTGAAAGTAAGAGGGAGAAGGAGAGAGAAAGAGGATAGCAGTAAGGGAAGAGAAAAAGACAGGTCACATATATACATATATATATATATACATATATATATATATATATATATATATATATATATATATATATATATATATATATATATATATATATATATATATATATATATATATATACACACGCACACACAATATACTACTTTAGTAACTAAGCATATGTTTTCTTCGGTACTTTTCTTCGGTACAGAGTTTCATGCTGGTATCCGATCAATCGTAGCAGATTTCGTAATTACAATTCACACACACACACACACACACACACACACACACACACACACACACACACACACACACACACACACACACATTAGATGTGTATTTGCACATATAAGCTCGCATATCTGATGAGATGTCGAAAAAGAGTCGGGCCCCGTCACCTAGATTGTAGCCGGAGCTGATTGACATCGAAACAATTGTAATATGCAAATCAAAACTGTACATATGCTGCAACACTGAGTTCGAGACTCTTTTAAATCTCCCTCCTCTCTCTCTCTCTCTCTGTGTGTGTGTGTGTGTGTGTGTGTGTGTGTGTGTGTGTGTGTGTGTGTGTGTGTGTGTGTGTGTGTGTGTGTGTGTGTGTGTGTGTGTATGTGCATGCGCGTGTGTGAAGACGCATGGCCTAGTGGCTAGAACGTTCGGATTGCAATCGTGAGATTGTGCGTTCGATTCCAGGACAAGGTGATGCGTTGTGTCCTTGAGCAAGACACTTTATTTCACGTTGCTCCAGTTTACTTAGCTATAGAAATGAGTTGTATTAATAGCTGCATTGTTTCTTTCCAGGGAGTATGTTGGTCATTCCATGAGAGTATCTTGGTTAGTCTATGAACTTTTCAGCTGACCCTCATACATTGCACAGCCATATAACATGGCAGATTCAGTCGTTGCTAAAACGAGTTTGATTTTAATATTTATCCTCATGGAAGACTTCCAGATCTTTGATAATTTATGACACACTTGCCACAGATTTGCCTCTTTTGTTATCTGTTTCTGAGCTGGCTATTGAGGCTCCAAATTATCTAAATTTCCCTATAATTTCTCGTTTGTGTCTATATTTTGAATACGTGATCACTGGATCTGTATGATGTAATTGCATACATTCTGGTTTCTAAAAATTGATCTGACTGCCTCACTGTCCCTCTCTATCCTTTCTAGCAATTTTTGCGCTTCGTGTATCCCTTCTGATAGTAAGACAATGTCATTAGCATCTATAAGATCGGACATTACCTTTTGTACTATACGACACTGCTTCTCCTTACTGTATGGCTGAAAGTAAGTTTTCTCAATTTGACACTAATAGCTATTCTCATTACATAATCAATTACGATTTATTCTTGTAGATGTACTGCATGGTGATGCTTCGTCTCCAAGCTCTTGAAATTCTTATTGACACGCATACACACATAATACAGAAATACACATAATATATATCACACACACATAATACAGAAATACACGTAATATATATATAATACAACATAATATATATATAATACAAAAATACATTGAATTCATATAATACATATGGCCGACTTCACAAACAAATGCACGTAGGTAAATGGCTGCTGCCTTAGATGAGTATTCAAAGCGTAGTAATTGAAGTTACCTTTGTGAAAGGCGTGAAAAGGAGGCAAGGAAAAAGAAATGTAAATTTACACCAGAAAAACAGTCAGAGTTGAAACAATAGAATGATTGAAGTACTAGAGTACATTAACTCTTATTGAAGCCAAGATAATTTTCATTTTGGTGTGAACGAATGTACAATCGCTTGAATGTATTGCAAACGAATAGATAGTATTTTAAAGAAAGTGTTGCAGTTATTGTGTGTTTGTGTTTGGATATATTTTTTATACACACACACACACACATTCACTCACAAATACATAGATACATGAACACACATTCACTCACAAATACATGCACACACATTCACTCACAAATACATGCACACACATTCACTCAGATATACATGCACACACACATTCACTCACATATACATAGATACATGTACAAACATTCACTCACAAATACATAGATACATGCACACACATTCACTCACAAATACATAGATACATCCACACACATTCACTCACCAATACATAGATACATGCACACACATTCACTCACAAATACATAGATACATGCACACACATTCACTCACAAATACATAGATACATGCACACACATTCACTCACCAATACATAGATACATGCACACACATTCACTCACAAATACATAGATACATGCACACACATTCACTCACCAATATACAGACACATGCATACTCATTCATTCACAAATATATAAATACATGTATACGCATTCACTCACAAATACATAGATACATAGATACATGCACACATTCACTCACAAATACATAGACACATGCATACATTCACCCACAAATACATGCACACACATTCACTAACGTATATAACATGACGTAGCCTTTTTATGATGATACAGATAATCTTTACATACATTCGTGTTTGGTAGTGTTTGGCGGTGATAATGTGTGCCGCCGTGAACGTACAGTAACATGTTCGCAGCATTCAAATGTCTAATATTCACATATACGTGTGTGGATGTGTGAATACTATAAAAACAGAAGTTTAAACTGTTTCCTATCCAACCATCGAAATGAATTAAACTTGACACTGGTTTTACATATAATGAATATCCACACTATTTTCATTAGAGATTCAAGTATTGAGTTGACTGATAGTAATTTAACTATTAATATATATATATATATATATATATATATATATATATATATATATATATATATATATATATATAGAAAGGATGAATATAAAATGAAAGTGCTTTTGTTAAAAAAGGAATTTATTAGGTATTGACATATGTTTCTGTAACAGACCGAATACCTATGTATCGCTGCTTGCGTAATCATATAATGTTAGCAAGTATTCGATAGCAAATGTATAATCAGTTGTCACTTCTTCAGAGATTTTGGATAAATTGGATAAAATCAGAAAAATTGAAGTATTTATATTAGTAAAAGAGGAAGGAACAGAGGGGATAGTATATGACAGATGGTAAATTAATTTACTGCTAAACAAGTATATAATGGGTTTCTAATGAGAATACCATGAGTAAATCTACATTATTGATAACCTGAAATTTTATATATATATATATATATATATATATATATATATATATATATATATATATATATACATATATCAACCACATATATCAAACACACCATTTTCAATTAGAGAATTTCTGGCGAAGAAAAACATTCCCACTCTTTCACACCCTCCCTACAGCCCAGATCTAGCTCTGTGTGATTTCTACCTCTTCCCTAAGTTGAAATCGAAATTGAAGTGTCATCATTTTGAGACTGTGGAAAATATAAAAAATTGTAACCGACGAGCTAAGGACATTCACAGAAAATGACTTCCGGTACTGCTACGATCAATGGAAAAAAAAAACGTTGGGACCAACCACTGTGTGACTTCACAAGTGTTGTGCAACTTCATATACGTCTAATATACATTTAAATAAAACATCAGTACCCTTACTTTTGGGCCAAATTTCGTATATATACAGTATATATATATTATATACTTTGCTCTTTAAACCAGAATCATTCACAAATACATGGAGGATTAGAAGCAAAAGAGAGTTTGATAGAAATATGGAAAATTAGATAGAAACAGGTATTTAGAAGGGAAAAAAACGATAGATTTCTGGTAGTGCTTCGTCATCTGGTAAATATCAATATCAAAGGTGTTAACTTAAAAAAGGCCCACATAGTGCTTTACGAGACATTAATATCACGGCTGGTTACACATTCGAGTGGGGCGTATTTTCTCTGAAGAGGCTGGGATTCTAAAAAACACAAACAGTTTTCTGTTTCAAATCCTAAGTGCCTTCAGCTTGTTGGATGGGAGCTAATCTGATTTACAAACACTCGCCGTCTATATATGTATGCACGGATATCTAACTAGTGCGTGTGTGTGGTCTAGCGACCATCTTCACATTTGGTAGCTATAACATTTTTAAGACGATAAATCAGTTATTATTAGAACTGTCACTCGTGTGGCAGAGAAGCGAAGCAGGTCCTGCAATAAACCGAATTCTTAGATATGGATGGGTGCACTCAGCTGTGTGCCGCACAGCAAGAACAACAACATAACTATCCGATATATTGGTCTTTCTTTCTGTCTCCAACCTTGCTCTGTCTCCTCCTCCAAAACTCTGTAGTAACCACTTTCGCATTCCTTCCACTCAAAAGCATCAAAGCACTAGAATTTCCGTTTTTACCAACGTTTTTCCCCCAGACGTCATAATATGCTCGAACTGATTATAAAAAGGCAAAAGTCTCGTTAGCCCGTCAGCCGGGCTAAGAGTAACGCTATCTTCCTCTCGTGTTTGTTGAAGCACAAAAGCACTTCTCACAGCAATAAACCTTAGCAACATTCTACGAACTTTCTTCGATTATAGATATTACTCTAGTCCACCACTTTCCAAAGTAGGTTCCGCTGTAAAAGGTGCCTTTTGATAAAATTTAATAATAAACATGTGAGATCTTGGGCAGAAATGTTGCCATAGTTTCATGTTCATTTGAGGTTTGTGGCTAAAATTCGATTAACGAAGACTGGAAACTCGTCAGAAAGATTGTACCTGTAAATCAAATATCCAGCTTTTCCCATATTGTGTTATATTGATTATACTTGAGGATTAACTACGTTAAGTGTACATGTGTCAGTGGAATACCCAACCACTTATACGTTAATTCCGGAGTTGGACGTTCAACTGATTGAACGACTGAATGTTCATCGTCGAAATCTATGAAGGATTCATCACCATTAAGTTTGTTTTAAAAAAAATATGAATACATTCTCTTTAAAGCAATTTCTCAATTCATTTAATGTCTTATTAAATCTAGTGTGGTAGGGATTACCCGTATGAATCCGCAATTTTTGGAAAATCGTATCAAGGTTCTACGCCAAAGTAAGTTTTTAAACAGATTATTTTGTATCAAGTTACCGGTGGCGGTTTCAGACGGGTTGGTATCAAAAGTGTTACCGGAGAATAGATCAGAAGATCTAACGTATTTATTCGTGTCTTGTTTTTCTATTTTCTATTTTTATCATTGCAATAATTCTACCATAGAAACACAGGCCAGCCGTTATTAAACTATACAAGAGTTTCTTCCACAACAACAACAACAAAATGGAAGCGAAAAAAATCACACCAATGACGAATATATGAAAAATGGATATGAAATTATTGCAAAACAGAGCTAACTCGTTTATTTTAATCAAATATCTCTGAAAGAAAAAAATTACTTCGCCCACACACAAAACGTCTTTAGAGATGAGCCAACGAACTAAGCCTTTACGAAGTAGTTTAAACTGCTAAAAATAGCAAACAAAAGTCCTCTAAATCCAACTATACAGTTTTGAAATAGGGAAGGACTCAATGCATATTGTAGTTTATAGATACCTTTCTACCCTTAAAAGACGGAATACTATGTTGATCCTGGCGTAAACAAGAGACTCTTTCTAAATATCCTGCAACCATTACTTACCATATACACTTTTCCTTGTCAATCATATGACCTTTTGTTCTGACGCTGTTATGCATTTGAATTATCGTTTGTTGGTCCTTGCACGGGTTGCACAGGGCCCGGAACTTACCATGTTCATACAATAATAATTTCTAATTTGGGCACAGGGCCAACAATTTGTGGGTAGTGGAAAGTGGATTACATCTACCCTAGTACGTGACTGATACTTTATTTTATCGATTCCGGAAGTATTAAAGGCAAAGTTGACCTCGGCGGGATTCGAAATCAAAACAGTGGGTAGTAACTAAATGCTACGATACAGCCAAATTATTGCTCTCTGTATAATACAATTAACCATGATTTCTATTATAGGCACAAGGCCAGCAATTTGGCGGAGGGGAAAGTCGATTAAATCGCCTCCAGTACTTACTGGTGCATTATTTTATCGACCCCGTAAGGATGAAAGGTAAAGCCAACCGTGGCAGGATTTGAGCTACAAAGCATGGAGTCTGATGATATTAGCCACAATGATTGACTCATATAATACAACGAACGTTATATATATAGTAATTACAATACACGTGGGACTGTACAAAGTTATATAAAACCGAGTCGGGAGGAAAGGACAATATACAACAGACGGATTAAAATTGGCTAAAACATGAAATAAGTCTAAACCTATTATAAAACATGCAATAATTAATACATGATATAAAACACAGGAAAAACATTTACGGTTACCCACTAAGACATGGTGTAACTCACTAGTAAACTCAAGTCATAACACTCTATATATCTGCATGCTCACTATTCTTTCCGGGGATCACCGAAATCCCTTGGAATATTCTTCGGTGGGTTCATCGATAGAAGAACCCACATCTTACGAACAAAGGACTTTATATACTTTCATATATTTTTTTCGTTGTTAAAGGTAAAAGTCTATCTTCTGAATGTTCCCAGTCCATCCATGTATTGTGTGGATCTCTCTCTTCCAATTCATGAAGTAAACTAAGCCATTATATTTATTAGATCTCACAACCCTATATTTATACGAATCAGTTTCGTTTGTCGTTTAGAAGTTTCTGACAGGGGTGGGGATGGGTTGTAAATCCTAACACTTAAACGTAAGTATGGCTTTGTAGGTAAGAAGTTAGCTTCACAACCACGGGGTTTCGGATTATTCACTCTTACTGCGTGACACCTTAGGCAAGTGTTTTCTACTGCAGTCTTCAGTCAACCCTTGTGACCGTAATTTGCGAGATGCAACTTCCAGAAGCCACCCCCTTTCGCTCACGTGAGTGTATGTGTACGTGCGCGCTTATATCAGGTAACAATGCTTCGATCAAAAAGACCGATAAAATATGTACTCGAATCGGTATGGTCGACGTTAAGGTGGTGCTCCAGCATGGTCATGAGTGAAGCCAGTAAAAAAACATATATGAAGGAAAGAGGAAATATGATTGCATGATTACGAATTACATTAGTGGGGTTAATAAATACATAGAGAGTGTATTATTGACACGGTTAACCCGAAGTTTCTCTACAAGATGTTCAACAGCACAACAGCTACTAGAGTATTTTAGAAAAATAGAACAAATATGGAAATCAATAAGCATGATATGTCATGAGGTTTCCTGCCTTGATCATGACTGATTATGGGTTGGCACTTGGAAAGTGCCTCTCCAAGCACTGACCCTGAAAAGGTGTTTTGTGGACGACCAGCAGTCAACCACCCTTGCATGCCAGTTTCCCCTCTCCACGTCACTAATGTTGTTCAAGGGAAATGTATAGACCGATACAGCTTGGCTCATGTATCGTCGCAGCTCATATATATATATATATATATATATATATATATATATATACGCCATCTACACACTATATATGATATTGTCCAAGGGAAAACCCGACATAGCATAGCACCATTGCCATAGCAACTTATTTTTTTTTACAGCTGAGTGGAGTGAAGCAACGTGAAATAAACTACAATGCTCAAAGACATGAGTTCGATTCCCGGTCCGGGAATCGAACTCACGACCTTACCATCATATGGTTAATACTAACCACTAGGCCAATCTCCTTCACAAAAGCCAACAAGCAATAGTGTCTATGGAGCTCTGTATTTAAAATACGTGTTAGTAGAAGAGAGTGGAATGGTTTAAGACTTGGTGATTTCACTCCAAGAAGTCTTACATAAAATGTTCGTGACTGATATGAAGACTCATTTAATGCAGGAATTCCGAGAAGATTTTAGTTAGAAATAAGGAAACTAGCTGTCTTTGATATCACTTCCATTATAATGACATGAAGAATTTTAAGAATTTATGCAAAAATTTCACACGCATGGATGTGTCAGTATAACTATTCGTGTGTGTGTGTGTGCAATAATGTGTGTATGCAATAATGTGGGTGTATGCGTGTATAACTATGTATGAGTGTGTGTAACTATGTGTACGCCTATGCGTGTGTGCACATGATTGCATGTGTGACTGTGTGTGTGTGTGTGTGTGTGTGTGTGTGTGTGTGTGTGTGTGTGCATGTGTGTATACATTTGTAAGTATATGTGTTAACGTATACGCGCTTGACTGTTTATGGATGTGAATGTGTGAAAGTGTATGTACGTGTATGCAAATGTATGAGTGCGAGTGTATACGAGTGTGTGTAAATGAGCATGTGTATGCATGTATATGTGTGTGTGTGAGTGCGTATTTACGTGTATGCATGTGCATATAAAGCTTTATCTAAGTCTCTAAACTATAATTTTATGTACACCATCCATTAAGTCGTCTCGAGTATATATTGCCGATCCTTATTTTACTAATCCTTAATCGATGATTAGTTTAAAACTATAATCCCTAGAAAAACTCCAGAGATCCATTGAGTCAATGTTTAAGTCCAGCTGATAAGAGAGAAGGTTTCCGATACTTTAATATCTGTCAAGTCACAACACTTTTGTATTTACGAAGACCAGAGGTCAAGACATTTACACCCGTCAGTTAGATGCTACAGTGAAGGCACGTAGACCGGTGATTAGAATATTGGACTTACGACCATAAAGGTGTAGTTCTGATTCCTGGATCGGGCGGTGCGTTGAGTTCTTGAGCAAAACGCTTCATTTTATATCGCTTTTGATGATAAGACTGGGATCTCTATCAATAAAACACACGAGAAACTTCGCACGAGGCCAGCTAAACCTGCGTAGGTGTGAGCTGTAAATTTCATTTCCATATATACCACAACAGGCGGTGAAATGGAAGTTATTAAAGCGTGGACCAAAATGCCTGGCGATGTTTGATCGGGTTCTCTACACTTTGATTTGAAATCCCGCTAGAGTCAGTAAAATGAAGTATCAGTTTATGGTTGTATCTTGGTGAAATTGTTAGAGCGTCTGGTGAGATGCCTAGCTGTATTTGTTGCGGTGCCTTGCATTCTGAGTTCAGCTGATGGTGTTGCCTACTTGGATTACAGACGTAATCTGTTTAATCCCATTACCTGGTCCTTAGCTGTATCAGTAGCAGAGTCCACTCTGTCACAAGCTTTCGGACATGGTCTCCGTTTTAAGGATACCTTCCTTCCACTCTCTCAGGAGTCGCAGAGACCATGTAAAATCCATGGATGCTACCCTTCCAGCCCTGAATAGACAGTAAAAAAAGATGCATTATTCTGATAAGTATACTGATATAACACACATAACATGTGCTAATTACATATTTCTATACTACTTTAACTCCTCAAATGTTTTAACCGTGCACAGGGACGGTTCTGGCATCTGCACTATACATTAATGTATTACTCATTCAACGCTGAAGCCATTTCTTTTGCCTGCAGAAGTGCGCTCATATCCAAAGGTAGAGGTAAAAGCTGGGCTGCCAGTCTTCAATTTTACATGTATTCCGTTGTAAGCCGCCCTGTAGTACCAACTTAGAGTAGGGCGAATTCTTCTTGGAATGTTAAGTCATATTGATGCAACGATGCACCGGGGACTGAATGCGAGCCTCAAACCTCTCCTGGCTGTATGCTCTAACATTGTCCATTCAGTCATCCACGATTTCACAAACCTTACACCAGGAACCTAATATAATTATATAATGTTTGCAATGAAAAGCGAAAAGAAAAAAATTATATAATGAAAGTAAGGTGAAGGGAAAAGGTGCAGCAAACTACACCTCGGTGTAGACGGTATATTTCAGCTGTGCTCTGCGAACAAATTGGCTAAAGAATGGCCGCAGAGAACAACCAACGACACCTGCTGCATCAGCCATAACGCCCCACGGGGTTCCTTCCTCGGGCAGGTTATACTTCTCCCAGTTTTGCGGACAAGTACTATTTGTCTATACACAGTAGGTAGATATTTTTTTTCGTCTGTAAACAGATTAAAAATTATCGTAAAATGTATCAATACTAAATATAAACCAGCAGCAGTAATATAGCGTAGAAAGAAAACTAAAATTTCCTCATTAATAATATATTGCGGTGAATATATCGGTAGAGGGTCGGGCGTATAGAGTTATGGCCCTTGCCATTCTGAGTTCAAATCCCGCCGAGGTTAACTTTGCCTTTCATCCTTACGGCGTCGACAAAATAAAGTACCAGTAATGTACTGAGTAATTGCTGGCCTTGTGCCAAAATAATATATTACAAGCTTGTTAGTTTCAAATGATTATGTAATATAAAAATGTCATTGAAAAAATGGCGGTTAACTTCAGGAATCTAATAATGATATAATTAATGCATTAACTTAAAGAAGCGACCGGCTCGTGAAATTGGCGTGGAAGTTCATGAGAATTCCACAGACATAATTCCATAACAACAAGACTATCCCATATATATTATCACATAGATTACCACACTGTTTTATATATATTATACAACAAGACTATCACATATATATTATCACATAGATTACCACACTGTTTAGAAATAATTGTTTCTACTTTTGGCACAAGGCCAGCAAAATATCCAGTGCATTACTGGTACTTTATTTTATCGACCCCGTATGGAAGAAAGGCAAAGTTAACCTTGGCGGGATTTGAACTCAGAATGGAAAGGGCTGTAACTCTATGCGTCAAAGTATGGCGTCCGACCCTCTACCGATACTACCAATATCGCTATATTCTGATAGTAACAATTATTTCTAATTTAGGCGCAAGGCCAGCAACTGGAGGAGAGAGAGGGAAGTCGATTAACTTTACTCCAGTACTTGACTGGCACTTTTTTGTCCGTCCCAGAATGATGAAAGTTGACTTCAGCCGGATTCGAACTCAGAACATAAAGAGGAGGCGTAAGTAAAACCCGCAAAAATTCTGCTAATCCATCGCCCTTCAGATACCAATAAGGATTTCTAAGTTTTGCAGAAGGACTGCATTAAAAAATTTTTTGGGGAGAAGATGATTATATGAACTTCCGTACAAGACTGGTACTTCATTTTATCGACCTAGGACGGACAAAATGCAAAGTTGACCTTGGCGGGATATAAACACTGAATGTAAAGAGCCTAAACAAATACCAGAAAGCATTTTATCTGATGCTCTACAAATTCTGACAATACACCACACTCTTATAAGAATGAATGTGATGGCAATGTACTTCAATTGTGAACGTCGGCGGGATATGAACTCAGAATGTAAAATAACACGTGTTTCATCTGACGCCTAATCCACTGCTTTAAAATGGAATTTCTTCTATTTTTAACTTATCAAAGAACACACCCTCCTTATCTTATTCTGGTGACCTCATCATCCTGAAAACGATCCACCCATAAGTGATCATCCTGTATATTGCCAATGCTTTTATTCAAAGAAAAAGAAATTTTGTTGCTAATTTTATCTTATTTAAACAACATACTCTTTTACTGCGAATGTGCGTGGTATTGCGGTTAGGATATTTAGTTCATGGTCGTAAGGTCATGGGTTTGATTCATGTCAGCGTGTTGTGTCCTTGAAGAAGATACTATAATTCATGTTGAGTCAGTCCATTCAGCTGGTAAAAATGTGTTGTAGCTTGAAGCCAAAGGACCAACCTTGTCATATGTTGTGCCACGCTGAATCTCCCATTGGCAGTATCGGTAGAGGGTTGGACGCCATGCTTTGCAGCATAGAGTTACGGCCCTTTATGATCTGAGATCAAATCCCGCCGAGGTTAACTTTGCCTTTCATCCTTACGGGGTCGATAAAATAAAGTACCAGTCACACACTGGTGTCGATTTAATTGACTTTCCTCTCCCCCAAAATTGCTGGCCTTGTGCTTATAGTAGAAATCATTATTATGACGAGGATCCACGTATTTGTGGAATGATCAGCCATTTGTAAATTAATTTCACAAACAAACTGTTGCATTGTTCGAACAACTGGAACGCTCGTTGTCGGATCTGACGGAGATCCAACTACTCTTTTAGGTTATTCAACAGGCCTTTTTTTTAAATTCTAACTATTGGGCGGTGAATTGGCATGCTTTATGATTTCTTTCCGGTTCTCCGTGCTTTGAGTTCAAATTCCACTGAGGTCACCTTTGCCTTTCATCATTTCGAGGTCGATAAATAAAGTTCCAGTCCAGTATTCTCTCTCTCTCTCTCTCTCTCTCTCTCTCTCTCTCTCTCTCTCTCTCTCTCTCTCTATATATATATATATATATATATATATATATATATATATATATATATTTCTCTCTCTGTGAAATTGGCTGTGTTGCGATATGAAAAATGATATGCCTTGCCTGCCCGACATAGGCCATGTGTAATGGCGACATCAGTACGACTCTAAGAGCTCAATTTACTTCGACTGAGAATCGAAATCGAGTTGCAGTTTTGGCTCTACGCTTGTCTTCATTCACCACTGTCCTTTATATTATTCATGGGTTTGACCTCCATCGGTTCCGACGACAACAATTCTAGTTGTCCGAGCAACAGAAAATCCTGCTTGTGAAATTAACGTGTAAGTGACTGAGCATTCATCAGGTACATGTACACTTAACGTTATTCTCAGGTTGATTAAGCGTGACACATGTGTGAAAAGGCCAACCACTTGAAATCACAGGTACAACTCATTATTGATAGGGGAGTGAACTGAAGGAACGTGAAAATAAAGTGTCTTGCTGAAGGACATAAGACATTACCGTCGGAAATCAAATTTAGGAAGTTAGGACCTTACAACAGTAAGCCGAACACCCTAACCAATAAGCCACGCGTCTTCACAATATCTAATCTAGACATATATCATCCATCTTGCATTCTTGGAGAGGGGAAAAGCAACAACAACACCGGGATAGATGATGATCCTCTTGGACAGGCTGAATGTTATAGTGACAGCATGACGGCGGCACAGTGCGTGTGAGGAGCAGGGGGTACGGCACGAGATAGACGGCTTGTGGTTACACATCTGACAGGGCGGAAATAAACAGAATGGGGGTTCGTGAAAATGAGACAGGAACAGAGTGATGGCAACATTTTCTTTCTCTTTATTATTTTTTTTTTACTTTTATCATCCCTCCCTCCATTCTCAACGTCCCCCACCCCTCCCCCACTATTATTATTATCATTATTATTATTACTATTATTATTATTATCATCATCATCATCATCATCATCATCATCATCATCATCATCATCATCATCATCATCATCATCATCATCATGATTCCTCTGTTTTTATATATTATTTCACGCTTTCTTAGCCAGATCCTTAACAAAAGATGTTCTCGGAAAAAAAAAAAAGTATAAAATGACAAAAACAAAAATAAAATAACCCCTCCCCACCTCCCCCCTCTCTTCTAAAAAATTCTGCAGTAGTCAGCCAAGCATGGTATTGTGTGTAACCTAATACATCATAAACAGTAACATCATCATCATCATCATCATCATCGACAACAACATCATTATCAACAATAATATTACCACCAACACCAATAACAACAACAACATCAGCTCCTCCGCCAATATCATCAACAATAACAAAAACATCATTACCACCACCACCACCACTACCATTATCCCCAATAATAACATCACCACCATCGCCTACATCAACAATAACATCCCCCCCATCGCCTACATCAACAACAACATCCCCCACCATCGCCTACATCAACAATAACAACACCCCCCATCGCCTACATCAACAATAACAACACCCCCCACCATCGCCTACATCAACAATAACAACACCCCCCACAATCGCCTACATCAACAATAACAACACCCCCCACCATCGCCTACATCAACAACAACAACATCCCCCCACCATCGCCTACATCAACAACAACAACATCCCCCACCATCGCCTACATCAACAACGTCCCCCCACCATCGCCTACATCAACAACACTAACGCCATCAGCATTGTCATCAATGCCACCACCACTGCTATAATAACATTGTCAAAAAGAAAAAAATCATCATGACCACCATCAGCATCACCACCATCATCATCACCACCATCATCATCACCACCATCAGCATCACCACCATCATCATCACCACCATCAGCATCACCACCATCATCATCACCACCATCATCATCACCACCATCATCATCACCACCATCATCATCATCACCATCAGCATCACCACCATCATCATCACCACCATCATCATCAGCACCATCATCATCACCACCATCATCATCACCACCATCATCATCACCACCATCAGCATCACCACCATCATCATCACCACCATCATCATCACCACCATCAGCATCACCACCATCATCATCACCACCATCATCATCACCACCATCATCATCACCACCACCATCATCATCACCACCATCAGCATCACCACCATCATCATCACCACCATCAGCATCACCACCATCAGCATCACCACCATCATCATCACCACCATCAACATCACCATCATCAGCATCACCACCATCATCATCACCACCATCAGCATCACCACCATCAGCATCACTGTCATCAATCTAATATCATTAACAACGTTGTCAACACCATCACCAACACCGTCATTGTCATCACTACAGTCACCATCATCATTAACCACATCCCACCACCATCGCCTCCGCCATCATCATTAACCACATCGTCAAAGCGTCATTACCGCCGCCAACACCACTAACACCAAAGTCAATCACCACATCATGACCACTACCACCACCACCACCACTAACACCACCACCACCACCATTACCACCACCACCACCAACACCACCTCCGCCACCACCACTAACACCACCGCCACCACCACTAACACCACCGCCACCACCAATACCACCACCGCCACCACTAACACCACCACCAACACTACCACCACCACCACCACCACCACCACCACCACCACCACCACCACTAACACCACCACCAACACCACCACCAACACCAATACCAATACCACCACCACCAATACCACCACCACCACCGCCACCACCACCACCACCACCACCACCACCACCATCACCACCGCCGCCACCACCGCCGCCACCACCACCACCACCACCACAATCCCCATCAACCATCTTAACTATCTCACCATATGTTTTAGATAAATAATAATAATGACGTTTTGAGTGGATTTCAGTCAAAGACATTCTGGTATCACACACACACACACACAGACAGACACACACACACACACAGACACACACACACACACACACACACAGACAGACACACACACACACACAGACACACACACACACACACACACACACACACACACAGACACACACACACACACACAGACACACACACACACACACAGACACTCACATTCAGACACACACACAGACAGACAGACACACACACAGACAGACACACACAGACACACACACACACACACAGACACACATACACTCACATTCAGACACAGACATTTCCAGTAAATTCATAGTTATAGAGTTGTTGTTAATCGCAAACTACGTGACATGAAGCAGATAAGAAAAAAGAAACCCATCACCTGGATAGACCGCCGGTCTTATATTAGGTGACTTTCCCTGCAACTGATAATAGTTTAGTTGTGTGTACGTATATGTGTGTAACATTTTTGGTTGACTATTCATACATTATTTTAAATCAACATCCATACACACGTATATATATATTATATATATTTACAGCAAAGAGTTACGGCCCTTTATGGTCTGAGTTCAAATCCCGCCGAGGTTAACTTTGCCTTTCATCCTTATGGGGTCGATAAAATAAAGTACCA
This sequence comes from Eledone cirrhosa, assembly GCA_964016885.1. Classification (NCBI taxonomy): domain Eukaryota; kingdom Metazoa; phylum Mollusca; class Cephalopoda; order Octopoda; family Eledonidae; genus Eledone; species Eledone cirrhosa. Next base: position 100,554,249 of record OZ024742.1, on the reverse strand, counting down.
GTAATACACTGGGATAAGTGCTGGCCTTGTGCCAAAAAGTAGAAATAATTATATATATATATGTATGTGTGTTCAATACCAAGACAGAGTATGATATATATATATATAGTTTTAATATAGAAGAGCTTCTACAGGACCAGAACTGTTTCATTCGTGAGAAATCATCAGGGAGCTCCCTGATGATTTCTCACGAATGAAACAGTTCTAGTCCTGTAGAAGCTCTTCTATATTAAAACTTTTATACTCTGCTATGTATTGAGTACCTTACTTACTGTGGTCACCTCCGATTCAACCCTGAATAACTTATATATATATATTGGTAAACGGAAAAGAAAATGCTGACAAATTGTTCCCAGTGAAAAATAGTTTAATTAGGAATAAGTAAAAATTAGTAATAGTATTGGTTAGTATTCAGTTTTGGTTTTAAGTATTATCGGTTGCGCATTTCTAATGCTTTTCAAAAATAATTTGGGAACAATTTGTCAGCATTTTCTTTTCCGTTTACCAATATATCATAACTCGTGTGTTACACCTCTATTCTTTTAAATATATATATATATATATATATATATATATATACTTGGGGAGGGTCATATTGTTATACTATTGCCAGAAATAATAACAGAACACACTCACTGCTTGGTTGGTTTTCGCTTCTGTATCTTTTTCTGTTATATATATATATATATATATATACAATTATAAATGAGTAAATGTATATATATATATATATATACAATTATATATACATTTACTCATTTTCAGCTGAGTATACTGGAGCAACGTGAAATTAAGTGTTTTGCTCAAGAACACAACACGCAACCCAGGAACCGAACCCACGACATTATGATCGTAAGTCCAACACCTTTGCCACTAGGCCACGTGCCTCCACATACATTTGCGGAGTAATATATATTTTATTGTTAGATAGTCCATTCTTATATTACAACTATTAGTTTCACCCTAACATGGTTCTTCAGGTAATATGGAAGTAAAATCTATCGTTACACCGTCATATACATCTTCTTTAAAAATCATGATCGCAAACCATTGTGTTAAGTGCTGGTTTATTTAATCTATTAAGTGCTGGTTTATTAAATCTATAAGACGTCATGAATGTTGTATCTCTTGGGTATCTATGTCTGTGTTTGTTTAAAGGGTTTAATGAACGTGTCTGTGAGTTTGTGCGTTGTTCAAATGCTATGACGACGGTAAAATGGTAATTTATTAAAAAAATAATTGTTTCTACTTTAGGTACAAGGCCAGCAATTACCCAGTGCGTTACTGGTACTTTATTTCATCGACCCCGTAAGGATGAAAGGCAAAGTCAACCTTGGCGGGATTTGAACTCAGATCGTAAAGGGACGTAACTATGCTGGAAAGCATGGCGTCCGACCCTCTACCGATACTGCCAATCCACACAAAAAATAATAAAGGCTGTTAAGAAGAAACTTTTGAAGACATCCATGAGCTTGGCTGGTCAGGCTTGTGGATCCAGCCGGATCAGTTAGAGACGGTTGCTTCTGACAGGACCCGCTGGAGGGAGTGTTTGAGGACTCTGGCCCTCTCGGGCAAAGACAAATAATAATAATAATAATAATAATAATAAGAAGAAGAAGAAGAAGAACGTATAATCTGATTTCAGTGTCATTTTGTGCAAGTGTTACTACATACCATAGCCTTGGACTGACCCAAGACATGTGGGTAGGCTGAAACGTTTTTAGAATTCCGTCCGATGGATTACAAAGGGCCAGCCGTGTCCCGCCGAATCTTCTTCCACACCCCCTAAGAATATACATATCTGTATAGTCGGAGACACTTACACGATAGCTACATGAGCAGGTTGCTCCGTTGATCGAACAACTGGAATATTCATCGGTCGAAACTGACTGAGGCCCATTCCTTACACGTACGCGCATGTTGTGTGAGAGAATATGCATGTATGTATGTATGTATGTATGTATGTATGTATGTATGTATGTATGTATGTATGTATGTATGTATGCATGTCAGGGTTGCGGGTGTTATATCAGAGTTTTCCTTCTAGAATTCTGCCAATGATGTTGACTTGTTCTTCTTTTTGGTAAATATCATCTTGGTTAAGAGAGTAGGACTGGCTTTGTGCAGTGCCTTTGCTCACTATAAAAGCTTCACGGCACAGGCATTGCTTTATATCTGGAGATCTCTCTGCACTTGTCGTCACATGGTACCATGGGCCCAGCACTATGTGTCAATAATTGTCACAAGTGTAGTGTTTGTACCAGAGTTTTCAAGTCGCTGGCTGGACTAAAAAGTCACACTCGTTCAGCGCATCGGTAGGGGTTCTCCTACATGGATATAAAGTAGTGGCCGTACTCGAAAACGAGTTAGCAGCCACCATCCAATGTATATGTGCAAATATGTGTATATATAAGATAAACATGCAATGTGTGTGGGATGAATTTATCACCAAGCTATTGCGCTGTATAATTGAACAGAGTTTAATTTCCCGTTACTGAAAAAAGAAAGCGACTATAACTAATTGTTGAATACAGGCGAAACTTGGAGGAGTGTATATATATATAGGCATAGGTTAAGTTTAACGTCCTCGAAAATGAAAGTGGATTTTCTGACAAGTGAATGTGTTTGTTGTTTTTTTTACAGTGAAATTTACGATACACTCTTTGTTTATTTACAACAGGTCTCTATAGTGATATGGTGTTAATTAGTATTGCGTGTGTGATTATTTTCTCTTATATATATATGTGTGGGTGTGTATATGTGTTTATATATATATACATACAGACACACATATATATACACACATATACACACCCACACATATATATATAAGAGAAAATAATCACACACGCAATACTAATTAACACCGTATCACTATAGAGACCTGTTGTAAATAAACAAAGAGTGTATCGTAAATTTCACTGTAAAAAAAACAACAAACACATTCACTTGTCAGAAAATCCACTTTCATTTTCGAGGACGTTAAACTTAACCTATGCCATATATATATATATATATATATATATATATATATATATATATATATATATATATATATATATAGAGAGAGAGAGAGAGAGAGAGAGAGAGAGGAGAGAGAAAATAAGAAAAATAAGACTATTACTGACACACCATAGTGGTAACTAAAACGTCATCAGCAACTCCAAAACCATGACTAACATCATCAGTAACACCAACACTATCATGAACCTTATTATCACCAATACCATCATTT
>OZ024742.1:100533514-100536014 GCA_964016885.1 Eledone cirrhosa | reverse complement strand
ATATATATATATATATATATATATATATATATAGTGGAAGAGAGAGAGAGCTATTAACTAGTAAATAGAGGATAGAAGGTAGTTCAGTCAAAAGTACATTGAGGATAATAGAAGTACGCCATCGGGTTGAATAGCACGATAGGAAATGTTTTGACATTTGACAACTGTGTGTATAGGAGTTGGTGAGACAGGTAAGGTTATCATTAAGACTATGTGGACAGCACTGAATGATTTTGTGAGGACAGTTCACATCGGAGACACGCCTTTCTAATCACATTCTAATGCATTAAAAAGCTTACAAAATTCTTTTCCCTATGTCTCTTGATAACATTACTTGGCAAGAATTTATGTATATTGTCCATAATCCTAGACCTGAAAGTCAATCTAAGAATAGGTTGAGTCGAACAACAAAACAAACACATTATTATATACAAATAATACAAAAAAAAAATACGATAACAAAAAAAGAAACAAACCAAAACCATGTAGTACAACATAAATAATAGAAGCAACATCAAGAACAATGGCAAGTTGCATAAATTGTAAAATGTCGGCAAAGGAGGTGTTTACGTGTAAGATATTGTTAAACCCAAGGCGCCATTTGATCTACAGATACAAGAAGGCCTATTGCTTCTCTGAGGACTTGTTTATTCTTTAAATGTAAACCTTCGGGTTAGATAAGAGGTTGCAGGGAAGGAGGAGGTCTGTCAGTGATAGAGACACGTTATAAATGTACAACCCTGACTGAGAGAAATGTGTGGGAGAATTAGAATTTGGTGGGTGTGGAAAAAATAATGTTTTTAACGAGAGACAAAGAGATAAGCGAATTGGGATGGCAATAATAGAGATAATACTATTATTGGTGATAGTGGGGTTGGTGGTTATGCTAGTGTTTGCTAAGTGATGGTTGTGAAAATGCGAGGTATATTTATTTTTATTTATTTTAGTGAGGTGATTTTGCCGTCTAACTAAATTATACAGGGAAAAAGATTGAAAACAGGCAACTAGATAGATAGAGAGATAATCTATTTAAATAGACCCCATAGAAATAACAAATTAGACAAGAGATAGATAGATAGGCAAAATATATGTATGTGTCTATATAATCACACACAGAGAAAGTATACATAGTTGATATTGTATGTGTGAGTCAATACGACAGTAATCTCAGCCTACAAAAACTTATATATATATATGTATAAATGGGGGAGGGGGCCACACATATTTATATGTAGTCCGTGTTCTGTTCATGAAAAGGCTTACAGATAATAATTAAAGTACTCAACACGTCAAGGGCTAGAGAGTGTGTGTGTATATATATATATCAGCTAGATGCGGGGTTTCGATTTATCGTAGGCGTCTCTGTCTACTGTCTTCAAGGGCATTTTACTTGATTTTTCCAACTATTATTAAAGTCATCTGTGTTGGGACGACAACACTTAAAATTTATGTATGTTTATTTTAAATAACTACATTGTTAATTCGCTTGAAGTATCGGTAGATGAACAGATATAAAGCATAAATATAGTTTACATCCCTTTATATTGTGAGTTCAAATCCCGCCCAAATCGACTCTATATTTCCTCATTCCGGAATCGGTAACACAAATATCGGTTAAATATTAGAAAAGATCGATGTAATCAACTATTCTCAATACCAACATTTATGGTCCTGTGTTGATATTGGAAATCATTATTTTATTTCCCCTCCTAAAATAATTGATGGGTTTTTTCGTTGGTTTCGAAGATTAGCATTCATTTATTCGATCAAATGAATGTCCAATACGTGAATTAATACATTTCACAAGCACGAGTACCCTAACGAATCAGCGTAACAAAATGTGTGTGATAAGATTAGACCTATGAATTAGAGATACAATCCATCCGACGGGCTTCCATGTAGTTTCCGTTTACCGAATTTCACTCAAAAGACAGATTAAGTCAAGGCTATGGTAAAGATACTTGCACAAACTCTCACACTGTGGGGTTGAGCCTGGGATCTCATGATTGCGAAGTAAATTTCTAAAGCAATTCGACCATGCTGTGCTCGTGTAGTATTGAAGCATCTGTACAGCGCAAACGCAGGCGTGCTATTCACGAAAGCAATGAAAACCTTAAAGGAAAATATTTTATCATTACAAAACGATCAAAATGGTGAATTTATTTCAGATATTTACACTATCAGTCAATTTTCATACATTTAAAACTACCAACACACATTTTGTGTTAGGTGGCTGTTGAGACATCCGATGAGACATCTGGACTGACGTTTTCTTCCGTAAAATCGTACATCGTACATGAAAAATGAAACCCTGAAATGTGGCATGCCTAACACTGCGTGATGTGGCTTTCACCATTTTGTCCATGGGACCCAGCCGAGATTTGCTATCGAAAAGTATAAAGTGTGTCTATTTTTGTTCTTTTTCTTTTCTTGTTTATATATTGTTTTCGTGGCGCATAATTGAGAAATTGAAGCATTTTTTACTATAAAAAAGATGCTG
>OZ024742.1:100521752-100533314 GCA_964016885.1 Eledone cirrhosa | reverse complement strand
GAAAGTTTTTTGGAGGAAAGGGGGGATTTCAAGATGTTTAATCGAATGTGTTATGGCACTTGAACTAAAAGGATTATTATGAAGGACATCATTGTTCTTATAAGCATGAATTGTTGCTGCGACACTGTCACCATTAAGATAATACAACTTCAGCTTTGCATTCAAATCTATATTAACCTCTAAAAGAAATGAATAAAACCCATATATATACCGATAGAGAGAGAGAGAGAGAGAGAGAGAGAGAGAGAGAGAGAGAGAGAGAGAGAGAGAATGAGAGAGAGAGAGAGAGAGAGAGAGAGAGAGAGAGAATGAGAGAGAGAGAGAGAGAGAGAGAGAGAGAGAGAGAGTTTATCAATTAGATTAACAGTACTATACTTCAGGTTATAAAACAGTTGTAAACAACGATCCATTCATTATGGTGAATTTCGTTTACATGCAATGAATATATAAATAAGAGCTGGAAGTATACGTCTAGCTAACAACAAACGCACACGTCTACACCTGCCTATCTATTTAGCTTACTATCTGTCTGTCTGTCTATCTATCTATCTATCTATCACTCTATCTATCACTCTATCTCTCTAGCAAATGTGCGCGGCCTTTCAGCGGCACTTTGCGCGACTGTTTGAGCAGAACGACGGTGAGCCGAACGGGGCAATGGACTTTAGTTCATACCTCGACGGCCAACAACTGATTCTTTTTTCAAATACCACTTTGGAAGAAGAATCAGGATGGAGAGAGAGGTGCTGTACCCCAGCAAGTTTTATGAAAGGTGGGTGAAAGTGGCGAGAATGGCCCGAGTGAATGGGCCTTCTCTCTATATCAGCCTGTAGATTGAGGAAAAGGAGGAGGAGAGGAAAGGAGTACAAGCTCTTCGTACTCCTGAAGATGAGGGTTGCACATTTTTTTTCGGGGGTATGTGTTACCCATATAAACTGTCTCCCTCTATTGGGGAAAATCGACTAACTTTTAAATTCCATCTGTGATAACATTTTACACGTTTTTATTGTATGTAAACTTCCCGCTTTGTATTTGTCCCCTTCTTTTGTGCCCCTGTGGCTAATAAAGAAATATATCTATCACTCTATCTATCACTCTATCTCTCTAGCAAATGTGCGCGGCCTTTCAGCGGCACTTTGCGCGACTGTTTGAGCAGAACGACGGTGAGCCGAACGGGGCAATGGACTTTAGTTCATACCTCGACGGCCTGCCGCGTCTCTCGAACACGGACGCCGAGTTCTGCGAAAGACCGATCACGGACACTGAGATACGGGACGCTGGGCCGCTGCGGGAAACGCAAGTCACCCGGTCTAGATGGTCTACCCTACGAATTTTACATAGGCATGCCGGACTTGTTCTCTGGCGTCCTCAAAGCCGTCTACTGCAATTGGCAGCAGAACGGGAGAATTCCCAGTTCTGCAGGCAAGGGCGTAGTAACGCTGATCAGGAAAGACGAGAACAAGGGGGACGAAATTAAAAACTTCAGGCCCATAACTCTGCTCAACACAGAGTTAAAGATTTTGGCCAAGGTGCTAGCGACGAGGTTGGCGCTTATCGTCGAGAACCTGGTAGAGAAAGCGCAAACGTGCAATCCCGACCAGGTCCATACAAGACAACTTCCACCTCATGCGATACATCATAGAGAGGGTGGGTAGTAAAACCGGCTTCGGTGGGGCTCTGATCAACTTGGATCAGTCTAAGGCATTCGATAGGGTCTACCATCGATACTTGGAAGCGGTTTTCAAGGCGGCCGGTTTCGGTCCCGTGTTCAGAGGATGGATCGAAGCGATTCACACCAGCATCTGCTCGAGGGTCAAGGTGAACGGCTACCTATCGGAGCCGTTCGCAATCACGCGTTCCATTCGACAGGGATGCCCTCTCTCCTCCATTCTGTATGTATTGACTCTAGAGCCACTACTGCGGAAATTGGAGCTGTTGCAGGGCATCCCCCTCGAACCGGGACTGCGCAAAGCGGCGTCGGCTTATGCCGACGACGTAACGGTAATGGTGTCGAGCACCTCGGAAATCGGGGTGATCGGCAACTTACTGAAAGAATACGAAACGCTGACGGGAGCAAAACTAAACCCAGACAAGTCTGTCGGTTTGCAGCTCGGTACGTGGAGAGGCAAACCGAGGACATCCGACAGCGTCGTTGGACGCTGGACGGACGGACCGGTGAAATTGCTCGGGGTCTGGTTCGGTCCAGACCTCCAGGTGGAGAAAAACTGGAACGAGGTCACGGCCAAGGTGTTTGCACTCACTCAGAAGTGGGCAGAGTGCAAACTGTCCTTGAAAGGTCGTGCGGAGGTGGCGAACACTTTCATAGCGTCCGTCATCTACCACCGCTTGACTGTCGTGCCTTGTCCCTGTGAAGACCTCGCCAAGATGGAACGCATGCTCTTCCAGTTTCTGTGGAAGAAGCAGGCTGGTGAGGAGATCCGTCTGCTGTCAGCACCCTTCCAACGGAGGGCTGGGAATGCCGTGGCTGATGATGCGCAAACATGCGCTGAGGCTGCGGCATCTCCAGGTATTCCTCACCGACCCCCAACCGGTGTGGGCACTGTTTGTGAGACAGGCTTTCCTACAGCTCATCTCGCTAACGGAGCTGCAGTCCTGGGTGAAGAAAAGACCGAAAACGATGGGCGCCTGGCACATTGAATGCGCTCAGGCGCTCACAGTCCTCTGGCAAGCGGGCGCAGCAATCAGTGGAGACTCCACTTCGACATTCTATAGAGGGATTGTACGTTACAAGGGCGACGACATGCTCGGAGAGACTCTGGGCGTCGAAGACGATGAGCTCACCAGTCTGTTTGGTAGGACTTTCCGCCCAGGACCTATGGACAACTTCCAGAGGTCCCTGGCCTGGCAGTGCTACCGAGGAGCTCTACCGGTTCGTGACAAGATCTACAGGCACGGACGCCCCGGCAGGGATCCTTCCAAGAGGACGTGTCCAAGATGTGCGCAGGACATTGAAACAGTTCTGCACGCAATTGTACACTGCCCGGGCGTAACCGACCTGTGGAACCATGCAGAACAACTGCTGTCGCGTATGGGACAAATCCAGTTGACTGCCGAGTCCATAGTAAGGATCAAACCGCCAGCCTCTTTCAAAAACGAAAGAGAGGCGGTTTTCCTCTGTACGGTGGCTATGGTGAAAGAAGTTATATGTTGGACGAGGTTGAGAGGACTGAGGACAGATGCCTTTCTTTCCGGACAACAATTGATTCCCTTCTTTAAGTATCACTTTAGAAGGAGAATCAGGGTGGAAAGAGAGGCACTGCACCCCAGTAAATTTACTGAAAGGTGGGTGAATGAAGCGAAAATGGCCCGAGTGATTGGGCCTTCTCTGTTTATAAGCCTGTAGGTTGAGGAAGATAGCAAAAGGAAGAAAGGAGCACTTGCACAACACGCTCCTGGAGTTGAGGGTTGTTCTATCGACGGGGTATTAAACAACCCATTTGTGGAACTCCCCCCTATTGGGGATTTCGATTGTTGTAATTGTTTGTTTTTATATTTTTTACACGACTGTATGTAAAATCCCCGGCATGTCTTTGTGTTGTCCCCTTTTCTTGTTGCACCCTTGTGGCTAATAAAGAAATCTATCTATCACTCTATCTCTCTATCTATCTAACTCCTTGTCTATCTGCATGCCTACCTTACTATACTTTAATCTATGTTCTTTTTCTCTCTCTCATATATATATATATTATACTTGGGGAGGGTCATATTGTTGTAATAATATTGCCAGCAATTCTGGCAATATTATTATTACCCTCCCCAAGTATAACAATATTTGTTTCGACACACGATTTCATATAAAAAACCTTGCAAAACAAATTCATCGCCGTCATAATATATATATATATATATATATATATATATATATATATATATATATATAAATATATATATATATATATATCGGTCGAGAGTTTAATTCGTTTTGTGCGGATTTTGCAAATTTTTGCAATAACTACACATACTGAATTCACTGGCCAAAATAGGGGTTTTCTCCCCTTAGAATCTCACATGTGCTTTCATAACCTGCGAGATTCTGGCGCAAGAAGAACAAAAACCCGTCGAGAAAGCAATGCCTTGTTCGATCATTATACCAAAAGCTTATTTTTTATAAGCAGACAGTATTATTGATTTAGGTGTTACAGAAACCCAATTTCGGAGTATTCCATCTTCGCCGAGGGTCCGGGTTACTATTTCAATCATATCTCATTTTGTTTGACCCGTTTAGCTTGTTCGCTGTTTTGGCTCTGGTGGTTAATGGCTTCTTAACCATCATCTCAGCGTGTATAACCATTTTAAATTATGTTTATAGCTCTGGTATCTTCTTAATATCCACGGACCGCTTGTCTGCACAATACGGAAGTTGCGTTTCGCTAATTTCTACCCGCCGAAATGCGATTCTCGCTAAATTTATATATATATATATATATATATATATATATGTGTGTGTGTGTGTGAGAAAAACCACAGACCCTCCATCTCAACTCTACTTTTGAAAAGCAGAAGAACTGCGAAACCGGTAAAGGAACCAAATAAATATATATATTTAAAAAAAAAATAAGACTCGTTGCATTTTCGATTTCATCTCTTTTTCTTTATACTTTCACTCGTGTAGGACACCTCGGTTATTTTTCAATTTGTAAAAAAAAACCTCACTTTCTAATATATATATATATATATATATATATATATATATATATATATATATATATATATATATATTTATATATATATATATATTAAAATGTAAGCTATCGCCGTATTTTGACTAAAGAAATTAAAGAAAATTATTTAGCCTGATAGTGGGGTTAAGAACCCTCGGAGAAATGGAAAAAGATGAGTATTGACGTACATATACTTCAATACTCATCTTTTTCCATTTCTCCGAGGGTTCTTAACCCCACTACCAGGCTAAATAATTTTCTTTAATTTCTTTAGTCAAAATACGGCGATACCTTACATTTATAATTTCAAACCCGCTCGCTGTTTCGAAAATATTCTTACTTTATATATATATATATATATATATATATATATATATATATATGTATATATATATATATATATTATCCTGGCACCCGATGAGAGACCAGTTTTGAAACGACTCCTCTATTATAAAGTAGTGGCCATAACTGGACCCTAAAACCTAAGGTCGCGCATACAAGGTAAATGTATGGAAATTTAATTATACTCTATATACAGGGTGTCCCAAAAATGTATACACATTTCAACAGCATTCTAATAAAAGTGTATGTGTATGTATAACGAAGCCAAATTTTAAATATTTGACTTATTTATTTTAGTTTATTTTACATTACTCCGGAGTAACCAAACCAACCTGCGCACTTCATCGAGTGCTCCAATCTGCATATTATGGTATTGGTATACAACCAACATATACTCAAAATTTATATATATATATATATATATATATATATATATGTGTGTGTGTGTGTGTGTGTGTGTGTGTGTGTGCGTGCTCGCGCGTGTGTGTATAATTATTCATTCATTCATTCTTTGTATGTCTATATAGACGTAAAATATGAATGTAATATATAGATTAACAAAACGTTTGACTCAGAATTGCCAGATGTATTGAATAATTGTTTCTACTTTAGGCACAAGGCCAGCAATTACCCAGTGCATTACTGGTACTTTATTTTATCGACCCCGTAAGGATGAAAGGCAAAGTCAACCTCGGCGGGATTTGAACTCAGATCGTAAAGGGACGTAACTATGCTGGCGTCCGACCCTCTACCGATACTGCCAATCCACCGCCTTGTATTGAATAATGACTTTCGTTTATACTCTCAAACATATTGGCTTATCGAGCTCCGTCAGTTACGACGATGAGTGTTCCAGTTGTTTGATCAACGGAACAGCCTGCTAGTGAAACTAACGTGCAAGTGGTTGAGCATTTTACAGACATATGTACCTTTAACGTAATTGTCAAAACAATTCATCGTAACAAGGCCGGTCTTTTGAATTACAAGTACGTTCCAGTGCTTCACCCTCGCCGTCTTCCGGGGCAATGTGTTCTCTATACTGTCGGCCGAGGCCATGTGTCGGACGACATATTAGGTAGGAGATGGATGGTAGTCTTCAGACATAAGGGTTAATAATGCTGACACACACACACACACACACACACACACACACACACACACACACACACACACACACACACACACACACACACACACACACACACACACACACACACACACACATACATCTATATGTATGGTACATGTTCAGATCTGAACAAATATAAAGATAGACAGTATGAAAGACAAGTAGTTAGACAGATAAATACGAGGCTCGTCTGAAACATCGATAGGCTGACCAAGATACTCTCATGGAATGACCAAATGTGATTTATTTTTCAACATAGCCTCTGGATAGAAACAATGCTTTTATTAATAAGAAGAGATGAAATTAATGAATTTCATTAAGATTTCACAGCTCTACCATCACTCCTTCATACCCAGCCTATGAATGTTTTAGCCGACCTTCGTAGAAAAATAGTAAAGAAAATATATAACATGGTCGTTGGTATTGCTAGAAAGAACAGTCAAACCTTTGTCAAATCACATTCTAACGTGTTGGCATATGTGTAACTGAGAAGCATAAGTTATTTATAGTGTGGTTTCGTAGCTATGACAACTCCACCCTACCCAAGGGTAGACTGGTGGCAGAGTAACGATAGGTGGTGATAATGGGTGTGAGGAAGTGTAAGGGGAACGGGGTCAATAGTACTTCAGGCTGATCACCTAAATGAGAGATAGATAGGGAGAGAGAGAGAGGGGGGTGAGTATGTGTGTGAGGGGAGGCGTGAGAGAGAGAAAAGGAAGGGCGACCCTACGAGAGTTGTTAGGTAGGAAATGAGATTTACTGGGCAATGGAAGAACGAGAGGTGTAAAATGTAGGAAGATAGAAAGGATAAAGAGACAAAACACACACACACACACACACATTTATATATAGATCAAGAATACAAGGAACAAACAAATAAGACGATGCATTAATAGAAAGTCTTATATATATATATATATATATATATATATATAGGGAGTCTAAAAAAATGTTTACACACTTCAACACCATTCTAATCAAAGTATGTATACATTTTTGGGACACCCTGTATATATATATATATACAGAGAGCCACACAGACGCATTCAAATCGAGAGAAAAACGGAAGTAGAGAAAGAAATATGAGAAAAACGGGGACAAGTAGATATTGATATACATGTAGTTACCCACATGCACACACATAGCATGGCCGCACTCTAATGACTGAAAAAAAGATATATAAGTAATACACACTCACACACTCACACACACAATATATATATATATAGCACCACCTTGTTCGCATATGCACTCATTCTTTTCAGAAAGAAGAGGTGGAGGAGATAATATTTAGAAGTTTAATTAAAACACTTCATCACCAACTGAGCATACGGCTGGTCTGGTGGTGGCACAGTAGAAGAGAGAGAGAGAGAGAGAGAGAGAGAGAGAGAGAGAGAGAGAGAGAGAGAGAGAGAGAGAGAGAGAGAGAGAGAGAGAGAGAGAGAGAAGAGCGACACTACATAAACCAGAAAAGAGCAGCGACAGCAGCAGTAATATCAACATTAATAAATAAAACAAATGCCAAGTTTCTTGAAAAAAAAAAAATAGTCGCTGCACTCCCTTGTTTGTGGGGAACCCTCCTCTCTTACTAGCTTCCTGTCGCCTTTAACTCTTAAATCTATCCAGTCTCTCCTCACACACTGTCACCGTCAATTTGGGGACAGCCTAAATGTCATTGTTAGGGAAATGGCAAATGTTAGCTGCCATCTTGAAGTCTAAAAACTCTAGAAAAAAATTCGATTAGGGATTTCTAAATTTCTTTGTCTTACTTTTATTCTCTTTTCTTTTTGTCCCCTCACCCCGTTGCTGTTATTATTGCATGACTGTCTTTCCTTCATACTCTTATTTATTTATTCATTAAATCAGTCTAAGCGTCCGTGTAAAGTTGGTAAGCTATGACAGACTGAGAAAAGTATCTAATACCCCTTATATATAAGAAACAAAGACAAGAGAAAAAAAAAACAAGACAAAGAAAAAAAAAAGGTGGAAAAGGATAGATAAAAAACAGTTTAATGTTTGTGTTGTTAAATCTTTTCGCATCTTCCATGGAAGATCATTTTTATGGTTGGTGGATCCTTGAAAATATATTACACCTTCAACCTTCGAGGCCTTTTTAAGACTAGGTTTAAAATGTCCTCACTGTCTCTCGGACTGGTAATTATGCATTGGAATAAAAAATGCAATAAAGTTTGGGGCTTGTTTGTTTCGTCAATATATTTGAGTAAACGAAAGTCTAAAAAGTGTCGGTGAGACGACAACCCCGACAACAGCAGCGACGGCAACAATAAAAATAATAAAAACATCAGCAGCAACAATATATATATATAAACAGTAACAGAAAACAAAAGCTAAAAACAACAAAATGGCCGCCATCCGATCTCACATCCCTCCATATTGGCAGGGTTTGAGACAAAAAACAGAAAAGAGTGTTGGAGATAGAAAATCGTGTAAAAGATGATGGTGTTGATGTTGGTATCGGTAGAAGTTGTAATAAAGTAGCATTAATGTCAGTGTTGGTAATGGTAGTAAATGAGAAACGAGGATAAAGAAAAATAAACAAAGAGATAAGAAGAAAATAAGAAAAAAAACAAGAAAAAATAGAATAAAAATGAGAAAATACAATAAAGATAAGAGCAAGAAAAGAAAAAAAAAATGTCAAAGAATGAAAAATGATAGAATAATATTGTTTTCTGTTGATTAGGCACAATAACGTTTATGTAAGGAGAAGTAGTGTACTAATTTGAACAAACTATTTTATTGATGTCTAATTTAAGCATAAGCCCAGCAAATTTTAGGGGAAGAGCAAAGATGGTTAAATTAACCCCTTAACGTGACTGGAGCTTTATTTTATCAACTGCGAAAGGATGAAAGGCAAAGTTCACCTGGGCAGGATTTCAACTCAGAAGAAATATCGTAATGACATTTTATCCGACACTCTACCAATTCTGGTAACACACCACTCGTACACAGATCATTATATTAAAAAGTTTAAAAGTTTGTATCAAATCCGGAGACTCCCCAGACAGGAGCTTATCCTAGCTTCATTGGCGGTAAATGATTGATATTACAAAGCTTTTCGCTAGAGGGGGCTCTAATCCATCGTAGACATAACTTCCTGCTGGCACTCATTTTTAGACTAATACACTAGAACAATATAAAATGAAGTGTTTTGCCCAAGAACACAACCTGCCGCTTGCAACATTGCAATCGTGAGCTTAATACCCTAACCACTAGGTCGCGCACACGCCTTCACTATATTACTGATATACATTTCACAGACCCTAAAACAACGGGCTATATATTAGTGCTGCTGCTGCTGATGATGACGATGAAATCTTACTGCTGTTACCACACACACACACACACACACACACACACATGTATATTGCATCATCCTACACCTGCTTAGAGTTGGGATGTTGAGTGAAAATATGGGTCCACCAAGTACAACATCTGCAACACAGACAGTAGTAACCTGCAGTGGGGAGAGAAATAGAAATAGAAAGAGAGGGGGGGGGGAGAAAGAGATAGAAAGATAGAAAGAGAGAGCAGCAGAGAAAGAAATACAGAGGGTTAGAGAGGTAGAAATAGAAATAGAGAGGCAGAGACAGATAGAGAAGCAAAGAGAGAGATAGTGAGGTAATGATAGAGAAATATAGAGAGGCAAAGAGAGAGATAGGGAAGCAGAGAGAGATAAAGAAGCAGGGAAAGAGAGAGAGAGAGAGAGAGAGAGAGAGGGAGAGAGAGAGAGAGAGATAGAGAGAGAGACAGACAGAGAGTGAGTGGGAGAGAGAGAGAGAGAGACAGAGAGAGAAAGAGAGAGAGTGGGAGAGAGAGAGAGAGAAAGAGAGAGAGAGAGTGGGAGAGAGAGTGGGAGAGAGAGAGAGAGAGAGAGAGAGAGAGAGAGACTGTTTGAACGTCAGTGCAAGAAACAACAGATTGATTCTATGGACAAAAGAGAAGTACCGTGCTGCCACAGTGGGGGACCGTGGGGGAGGGGGGGGGGGTAAGGCTAGATGAAGTAGAACGATATTACTGATGAGGCTAAGGATCAGGATGCTGATGGCGCTGGTAGTAATGGTGATAATGGTGGCGTTGGTGGTAACGATGATAGTAATGATGGTGGTGATGATTTCAATGAAGGGAGCAATGATGATAATGTTAATGATGCTGGTAATAATTATGATGATAATGATGTTAATGATGATGGTAATAGTGATGATTTCTCCAAAGTGATTAAAGTAGAAGAGAAACCAAAGTCCCTGGGCTAGTCTGTGTCGACAAATATAATTTAGTAAAGTTTACTAAACTTTACTAATTTATACATTTAGGTAAGTTGCTTTACACGAAATATCAGTAAGTTAAGCTTCCCCATTGGAGGACGTCCGAGAGAAATGTTACAAGGCAGAACACGACTATATCAAACCAATTGCAAGAGGAGGAAGGGCTCCTTTCAAAAATCAAGGGGACTGAGCGTTTTTTTTTTTTTAGGTGGCAGTGTCAGATATTCAGACCCTTTTCAAAACTTCGATGCACCGGCTTAACACATCATATTGTGGCCTGCAGGATCTCTTACCCAAATATACAAACTTCAAGTAATTAGAGTTAAGTGTCTTGTCCTTACTAATTCAGTCTTCATTAAAATACAAAATAATAATTCATGTAATGGGCGCAGACATGGGTGCGTGGTTAAAGCGTCCGCTTCGTAACCACGTGGGTTCTGGTTCAGTTTCACTACTTTAGCCTCGGGTTGATCACCACGTTTAGTGTGAAATTTTGTTAACAGAAACTGCAGAAGTTCACCGTAAATATATATATATATATGATAAGAAACGAAAGGAGATGTGTAAAGACATATATATGTCTATCTGTGTTTGACCCGAATTGGGCGGTCGATTTTTCGCTGTGCGGATGATTAGTTTAACCACCATCTCAGTGTGTTTGGCCTTTAACGTAAGTTGTAAGCTCTAATTCATATGATTTATCGAGCGCTTGCCACACAACTCGGAAGTGTTTTTCGTTATTCCTGAGCTGAAATTCGATTCTCGCTAATTTTTACTTTTATATATATATATATATATATATATATATATATATATATATATATATATATATATATATATATATATATATATATATATATATATATATATATATATATATATATATATTCATGCACTGATTCATTAAAGGGAGTAGGATAGCTGAAATGGATTGTTGTTCCAAATGTGTAATATGTACACGTAGATTGCTGGAAGAGATGTCGAATTGGCAAAGTCGTTAGATGGTCGGATAGACAGGTTTCGTTCCGGCTTTCTGCGCTCTAAGTTTAAATCCCGCCGAGGTCAACTTTCACTTTTTATCCTTTCGACTCCAGTCCAATATGGGGTCAATTCTTCCTTTATATCT
>OZ024742.1:100484252-100511752 GCA_964016885.1 Eledone cirrhosa | reverse complement strand
GTCTTGGGCGTGGTGGGAGGAAATGCAGCAATAGAAATCGTTAAGTTAAACAGCAACGTGATGAGATCTGACCAAGATTCCGCAGTGAAGAATATTTCCAGAGAGAATGTTTCTCAAAGGATTAACAGATTTATTAACCGAAGGCGAATAATGGAGCAGCCAAATAAATGAGTGAAAATTCTTGATGAAACATTCCGCTATTAGAACTATATAAACAGAAATAAAGGTGTGAGAGAGAGAGAGTGAGAGAGAGAGTGAGAGAGGGAGAGAGAGAGAGAGAGAGAGGGAGAGAGAGAGAGGGGGAGAGAGGGCTGAGGAACAGTAAAGGAGTAAGAATTGTGTGTAATTGCATTAAAAATCAATAAAATGATATATTATCAATAGCTTTACGATAGAGTTTTGTACTGTTTCGTTGTATTGTCGAGTGTTGTTGTAGTATTAAGTGTTGTAGTATTGTATTGTAAGTGTTCTTGTATTGTGCAGTGTTGTTGTATGATGTAATGTTTTGTAATAATTTTGTTGTTGAATTAAGTGTTGCTGCAGTAGGGGTTGTAGTGTTGTTGTGTAGTTGTGTGTTTTATGGTGTAATGCTACGTAGTGATGTTGTGTAGTTTTGTGTTTTACGGTGTAATGCTACGTAGTGTTGTTGTATAGTTGTGTGTTTTACGGTGTAATGTTACGTACTAGTGATGTATAGTGGTGATGTATAGTATTTTGTGATAGTGCTTTAGTGGTGTTGTGGTATTTTGTAATAGTGATTTTGAGATGTCGTATTGTGACGTTGTATAGTGGTGTTGTGGTATTTTGTAATAGTGATTTTGAGATGTCGTATTGTGACGTTGTATAGTGGTGTTGCGGTATTTTGTAATAGTGATTTAAAGATGTCGTATTGTGACGTTGTATAGTGGTGTTGCGGTATTTTGTAATAGTGATTTAAAGATGTATTGTGACGTTGTATGGTAGTGTTGTGGTATTTTGTAATAGTGATTTAAAGATGTCGTATTGTGACGTTGTATAGTAGTGTTGTGGTATTTTGTAATAGTGATTTAAAGATGTCGTATTGTGACGTTGTATAGTGCTGTTGTGGTATTTTGTAATAGTGATTTAAAGATGTCGTATTGTGACGTTGTATAGTGGTGTTGTGGTATTTTGTAATAGTGATTTAAAGATGTTGTATTGTGACGTTGTATAGTGGTGTTGTGGTATTTTGTAATAGTGATTTAAAGATGTCGTATTGTGACGTTGTATAGTGGTGTTGTGGTATTTTGTAATAGTGATTTAAAGATGTTGTATTGTGACGTTGTATAGTAGTGTTGTGGTATTTTGTAATAGTGATTTAAAGATGTTGTATTGTGACGTTGTATAGTAGTGTTATGGTATTTTGTAATAGTGATTTAAAGATGTTGTATTGTGACGTTGTATAGTAGTGTTGTGGTATTTTGTAATAGTGATTTAAAGATGTTGTATTGTGGCGTTGTATAGTGGTGTTGTGGTATTTTGTAATAGTGATTTAAAGATGTCGTATTGTGACGTTGTATAGTGCTGTTGTGGTATTTTGAGATAGTGATTTAGTGATGTTGTATTGTGACGTTGTATAGTAGTGTTGTGGTATTTTGTAATAGTGATTTAAAGATGTTGTATTGTGACGTTGTATAGTGGTGTTGTGGTATTTTGTAATAGTGATTTAAAGATGTCGTATTGTGACGTTGTATAGTGGTGTTGTGGTATTTTGTAATAGTGATTTAAAGATGTTGTATTGTGACGTTGTATAGTAGTGTTGTGGTATTTTGTAATAGTGATTTAAAGATGTTGTATTGTGACGTTGTATAGTAGTGTTATGGTATTTTGTAATAGTGATTTAAAGATGTTGTATTGTGACGTTGTATAGTAGTGTTGTGGTATTTTGTAATAGTGATT
The DNA here is from genome assembly GCA_964016885.1 of Eledone cirrhosa. NCBI lineage: Eukaryota > Metazoa > Mollusca > Cephalopoda > Octopoda > Eledonidae > Eledone > Eledone cirrhosa. Next base: position 100,509,835 of record OZ024742.1, on the reverse strand, counting down.
TAAAGATGTTGTATTGTGACGTTGTATAGTGGTGTTGTGGTATTTTGTAATAGTGATTTAAAGATGTTGTATTGTGACGTTGTATAGTAGTGTTGTGGTTTTTTTGTAATAGTGATTTAAAGATGTTGTATTGTGACGTTGTATAGTAGTGTTGTGGTATTTTGTAATAGTGATTTAAAGATGTTGTATTGTGACGTTGTATAGTGGTGTTGTGGTATTTTGTAATAGTGATTTAAAGATGTTGTATTGTGACGTTGTATAGTAGTGTTGTGGTATTTTGTAATAGTGATTTAAAGATGTTGTATTGTGACGTTGTATAGTAGTGTTGTGGTATTTTGTAATAGTGATTTAAAGATGTTGTATTGTGACGTTGTATAGTGGTGTTGTGGTATTTTGTAATAGTGATTTTAAGATGTTGTATTGTGACGTTGTATAGTGCTGTTGTGGTATTTTGTAATAGTGATTTAAAGATGTTGTATTGTGACGTTGTATAGTGGTGTTGTGGTATTTTGTAATAGTGATTTAAAGATGTTGTATTGTGACGTTGTATAGTACTTTGCTGTAGTGTTGTTCTAGTATTTTGCAACCGTGTTATAGTGTTGTAGTAGTGGTGTTGTTACAGTGTTGTAGTAGTGGTGTTGTTGCAGCAGGGTTTGCAATATTTCTGTTTCTTGTGAAAAACCTTTTTTCACAAGATTAACAGTGTTATGTCTGATGATGATTAATCGATGGAGGGTGGCGTTGTTAACTATTGTGTTTTGTGTTGGTGAGAGTGTATATGTGTCTGCGGATCTAGCTGTCGAAACGGCTGGAGCTCAGCCGTCGGGAACCTGATTTCATTAGTCTCGGAGGGCCTGTTAAGACCATCAACACTTGGTCTATCCTTTGCAATATATATATATTCTTCGGAGGCGTCGAAGGTGATACTCCAACATTCCATTGAATTCTACACATTAAATTATAGAATAAATGGCTGAGTATTCCACAGGTACTTTTACTATTGACGTAATTCTCCGGCAGATTCGACATGCCCCTGTTACAAAGCTGGTACTTTGAATGACAGAGACAACCCATTCGAGAGATTTTCTGACTTTACTATAACCAAGTTTCTCTTACAAGGCTTGGGTTGACCCGAGGCTATGCCAAAATACCCGTGTCCAAGATAATATGAAATCAGATCGAACACGGGTCCTTATGTGTAGGAAGCGAATTTCTTAAACACCCGGCCCTGTCGGCGCCAATATAGACAATATATATAATACATACAGACAACAGACACACAAACACGTACACAAATACACGCACATCCAACACATGCACAGAAAAAGAGAGGGGGACAACACATACATACAGAGAAAACACATACCCACGTATACAGAAATAACACACACACGTATACAGAGATAACACATACACGTATACAGAGATAGCACACACACATGTATACAGAGATAACACATACACACAGGGATAACACATATACACGTATACAGAGATAACACATACACATGTATACAGAGATAACACACACACACACAGGGATAACACATACACACGTATACAGGGATAACACATACACACAATACATAGATAGTGTGACGTATTTCAAGTATGTCAGTTATGTTAAACAATTCACCAGCGTGATTAATGACCCAACTACGGTGTCATCACACACACACACATATATAGATATATATGTGTGTGTGTGTATATATATATATGTGTATATATATATGTGTTTGTGTGTGTATATATATATATATATATACACACACACACACATACACACACATACATATACACGCATATATATATATATATATATATATATATATATATATATATATATATACATACATACCCAATACAAATCACTCCACACAAAATTAAAGACATACATATATACATACATAATATGGGCTTCAGTTTCACTCTTAAAATAACAGAAGTGTGTGACTGTGCATTTGTACGTGTGTGCGTGTATGTATGGTTGTACGTATGTGCGTGTATGTATGCTTGTACGTGTGTGCGTGTATGTATGCTTGTACGTGTGCGTGTGTCTGCTTTGTGTTTCTATCAGTTTCAATGACTGACTATATTTTCTGTTCATTTTCGACAGTTAGATTACGAGCCGCTTGTATTTTTTGTATATATATATTTTCCGTTATCTTTGTCCTGCCCCCCCCCCCACCTTTATATATATATATATATATATAACGAAGGAAATGTGGTAAGGAACCAGGTGGACCATAACGCACCAAAGTACTCAATACTTAGGGAATTAGCCGTCGAAACGGCTTGAGCTCAGCCGTCGGGGTCTTACTTGTTCCTATATATATATATATAGAGAATAGAATGAAACGAAATTTTATTTCTCACTCTTAGTACGGTACTTACTTAAATGTAAGTATGTATGTATATATACGTACATACATATATGTATACAGACGCACAGTAGTATGTATATACATACATGCACATATATATATATGCACGTATCGGTTTACCGAACATTTATAATGCTCGGTTTGCTTGTAAACAAACAAACATCCCGAATTACGCCGTACAGTGTTTAGGCAACCACGTCACCTTTTTGTTCAACACTGACACAGGAACGATGTACTAGTTTCAAGCTTATTAGCTATCGTCAGCAACGTATACCTTCCTGTCAGATGGTTGAACGTCTGAAAGTATATACTTTCCTTATGCATATTACCGGCTGAGCACCCTAATTTGCATATCGAGTGAGTTCAGTCGGCTGGGCGCACCGAAAGCGATAAATGGAAGGTATACAATGTAGGAGGTGAGTTTTATTGTAGCACAATATGTTGTTTAGACACTACCTTGCTCACAAGTGTCTTTTTTAAGCTTCATATCATGTCTCCCTATTTTATCTGATGAGAACGCAAATATCGTCCCTGGATGATATTTGTTTTTGAAATACGCATTATAAAATACATGGAACTTTTTTAACCATCTTTTAATTTCTTCTTATATCTTATATATATATATCTTATATATATATATCTTATATATATCTTATATATATATATATATATATATATATATATAAGTGGGAGCTTAGTAAAATCGAAGCTTTGGCTGTGGCCAAGCAAAGTCGACCTACAATAAGGAGTGTGTGTGCGTGTGTGTGTGTGTGTGTGTGTGTGTGTGTGTGTGTGTGTGTTTACGTATATATATATATATGTATGTGTGTGTGAATGTATATATATATATGTGTATGTGTATATATATATGTGTGAGTATGTATATATGTGTATATGTGTGTATCTATATGTATATGTGTGTGTGTGTGTATATATATATATATATATATATATATATATATATATATATATATATAATGTGTGTTTGTGTGTGTGTGTTTGTGTGAGCAGCATCTATATCTGTGAGTGTGACTATGCTGTGCATGTGTTAGTATGTATTTGTACGTGTGTAAAAGCATTAGTGTTACCGATATCGTGAGAACATAGAGGACCCTTTAACAACATCCGGTGTTAAACAAAAACAACCACTGACAAAACTATATTTGACTAGCCCCCCCCCTCTCTCCCTCTCTGCTTTAATTTTCACACTAGTTTTATTTTCTCTTGTTTTATTTGTTATTATCATTATTGCCTATCTGTGCGCCTAGTCTCACCTCCATCTATCTACCTACTTCTCTATCTATCTTTCTACCTATCTACATGCTAAACTATATGGCTACATATCTACATATCTACCTATAGAGGTACGTACCTATCTAATGGCGGATTATGGGATAGGGTGGAGGATGACTAGCCTGTAGTTATGACCCCCCCCTCCCTCCAATGTTTAAGAACCCAAAATTCAATTATTTTGCTAAATATATAAAACCGAAAGGTCCCGATGAAATGTTAAGCCATGGGGACCCTGCAAGCTTATTCCACCCACTTACTGCTTCTCATCTAATTTTGTAATGTTTTTCATCAGACCCTTTGACAACTTAGATATCGAATTAATAGCACTTTATTCAACAAATTGCAATTATGTTTTCATTAAGAAAAAAAAAATTAATTTAATAATGAAAGTAAAGGGAATTTAGTAGGGAGCGACAGACACCCCAGACTAGGCGGTATATTTCAGCTGCGCCTCGCAGGTAAAATGGCAGAGAACAGCCAGCGACAACCGCTCCATCAACCTGACTACCTCAAGTGGCTCTTTCCTCAAGTGGGATATACTCCTCCTTCATATATATAACCCGCCATTTTAATTTCCTATTCCTTAAAGAGGAGCTGTGTTCATAGACGTTGAACTACACTCCCATCCCTCAACATCCACCCAGCTGCTTTTCATTTGAATGGTGCCCTGCCATTGCGTGTCGATGTTTTGGAGGTATTTCTAAGGGGTTATAACTCTGGGTAACAAGGGACTAATGCATGTGTTTAAGATGCGGAGGTTGAAGACTTGAGAAGAAAGTGAGGCGTCATACGTCTCAATTAAAAAGCTGTGATATAGTCTGGATCTCTTGAATCTAGTAATCTTGCGACTAGGCCGAAATAACGGAGAACAAAAATTGACCAATGCGTGGTCATCCCGAATTTTGTTATCAGTGACCACAATGTCCAATGTTTCCTTCTTATTTAAAATGGTAGTGTTAATTGAGGGAGATTTGGCTGTTATCTTGTTCAGGTTACGAATAGATGACGCCTGTGGGCCAAAGGTCAGTAAGAATGAAAACTGATATCCATATTGCAGAGTGTATGATTAGATAAACCAATGAGAAATTTATTAAACTAGTCGAGGAGTTCGCTTCGCATTATTAGTTCCCAGGTTTGATCCCACTACGTGGCATCTGGGACAAGTGTCATTTACCAAAGCCCCGAGTCGACACTTTGCGAGTAAAATTTGTATACATTGTGTGTGTTTACACTGACTGTTTATTATGTCCTGTAACTTAGTAGTTTGACAAAAAAAGATCGATAAAATAAGTATCATACTTAAAAAGTACTCGGATCAATATTGAATAAATTCTTTTAAGGCGGTGCTCCAGCATGACCAGAGGCTAAAAACTGAAACCAATAAGATAGTGTGTAAGTATAGGGAGGGTGAATGAAGAAGTGAGGTTTCATCCAGTGGATTAAAGCGAGATTAGTACACAGCTAAGAAATGTATATACAAGTTGGTACAGGTTGTTTTCCTTCAAAATATCACACACAATTACAGGGTTTCATACTTTGGATAGATTCAGATAGAAAAGCAATGAACCTAAAACTTTATAAGAATAGGGGCCCAAAACAATAACAGTGATTCTAAGAACATTATGTTTGACAGTTAAGAACATAATGTTAAGAACATAATTGTTTCTACTTTTTGGCACAAGGCCAGCAATTATCCCATTGCATTACTGGTACTTTATTTAATCAATCCCGTAAGGATGAAAGGCAAAATTAACCTCGGCAGGGTCTGAACTCAAACCGCAAATGGACGTAACTTTATGCTGCAAAGCATGACGTCCGACCCTCTATCGATACTGCCAATCCAAGAACATAATGTTTGACGAATATGGTGTTTAGCAGTGAAAATAAGAACATTATTCCAGTTAAATTATTGAATTCACGTGATTGAAAATGTTTTCGCATTTTACGACTACGTCCTGGTGGCGGTAAGTCAAGTCAAGTAGACTTATGAACGTAACACATGGAAAAGGTTAGTTGGAAGTAGCTTTGTGAATGAAAGGTGGAGTTGGAAAGAAAGCAGATAGTAGATGTAGTGTGGTGTGGTTTGTGTGTACGCTGCGTTAATGAGTGACAGCTAGATGGATTATTATACAGGGTTAAAAACCTGGAAGAGGATTCTACGAAATTAGACGAGATGTGGTGGTGGTGAACTGAACATTGATCTATCTTTCAAATCTATTTACTTCTGTGTTATTTCTTTCCTCTCTGGTCACTTCTTCACTACCTTATCTCCCCTCCTCTTCCTCTGCCTATCCCCCCATCTCTCTCTCTCTCTCTCTCCCAAGACCTGCCAAGACAGGTGGAAAATCAATCTCTTAGGAAAAGCAACAATTTCCTCGTAGAAATATTTAAATCTTCGTCAGCATGTTTGTCTGTCTGTCCTCTCTTTCTCTCACACACACACACACACACACACATGCACGTACACACTCCAGTGGGGGTAATACTGTATAATTTGCAGAGTATTAGTGAGGCAAGTGAAGTGAAATAGTTATAAATAACCGAAGAGGGAAACCGGGTCGCTAACTCAACAGGCCGAGAACCTACTTTCGCTCTATGGCTATTAGAAGTAAAAAAAACAAACTACTCGTAAACCGTCTTCCATTGATTTATAATCGATCAGAAATGAACTAATAGTATAATTACCAACCGATATAGTACATCATAGTACAAACTATACTTGTATCCAGACAAAACAAATCAATCACAATAATGATTGCAGTTCAGCACGTTATTATAGATATTTAGGTTATCGAATTGTGTGTTCAAATTTAATCACAGTCTACTTTGATCCCTTCATTTCCCTTCGGTGTTCGATAATGTATGTTCCAATTAATATTGGAATATTATCAATATAATTATTGATGATGTTCAATTAATCGATTAAGCTATCATAGACCGTACCTGACGCCTTGACAAAATAATTCATCATTATTATGTGTTTGTGAGATAGGCAGCCAATCGGTAGAAACATTAGGCGTTAAATGCCTTGGTATTTATTCTACCTAACAATGCTCTGATTTCAAACCCAGATGAAGTCTCCGCGGTAATACTTTTGACATGTTCTCCAAAAGAGGGTGCAGATAAGATATACCGTATAGCCAAGTTGACCTACTCCCCATCTAATTTAATCTAAAAACCCGAACGGGGAGTACTATGAAAAAAGGTGCCCCAAAACGGGAGAAATGAGGCAAAATGGGGTTATTTTACATGATGAAAGTTATAACCATTTTCACAGGAAAAGACATCTCCCACCCACCCAAAGTGGGTGGGAGATCTCCCCGCCGGACGGAGAGAATTGACAGGTCTGCATTTATCCACTCTTTTTTTAAATCATTATGATATTGTAGATAAACTGACATTAGATACTGTTGTATATAGGAAAGATAAAAAGTAACAAAAAAAAAAAAAAAGGAACCAGATCATTTGCAGTAAAGTTGATAACCCGAGAAACTTGATATCTAGAGCAGTGGTTCCCAGAAACCCAGGTCACATTCATTCCCCTGCAATTTCAGTTTTCTCAATTCTTACCCTATTTTGCACTGTCATTTATTAATTTTTTATCCGAGTAAAATATTCAAATCTCAATAATTGTATAATCCAAAACAGAATGAAGTTTAAAGAAGCAGGTTTCGTGTTTGATAAAAGGTAGAGTTAAGTTAATAGTTAGGAATATTAGTATATAGTTTGACTAATCTCTTCAATGTACACGACTCTTTCTTAGTTTCTCTTCTTCGTCTGACTAATATTCCTTTGGCTAAACTTCCCCCCTTGGAATTTAAAATTCCTCCTCTGAGAGTCGGGTGGCCCCCGTTTGAGAATTCACTTCTTCTTCTTTTCGTATCTTCGAAGCATGTGGGTATATGACAGTTTCCCATTTCTTTACACAGTCCTTTGCATTATTATTGAATTCTGCGAGATCTTTTAAGCTGCACTGGTTGGGTAGTAGAGGGCAAACAAAGCAGTGCTGCATCGTATGGTCCTCCTCTCCGCATTCGCAGATGGTTGGGCCGGTCTTATAGCCCCATCTGGCCATAGCAGCTTTTGATTGACCATTCCTGTTCTCAGGCGGTTGAGAATTCACTAAGCGACAGCTAATAATAATGTTTGAGCTGTGAAGTCACAAAAGGAGGCGGGATTTGAACTCAACATGCACAGAGCCATATCAAATACCACATAGACTCCCGTCCCTCTCCCTAACAATTCTGCCAATTCACGTTCTTTCCCTCAAAGTACTACTTTACGACAGCGAAAGCATGAAAATAAAGTTAACCTCGGCAGGATTTGAATTCAGAGTGCAGAGAGCCGGAGCAAATACCGACTTTCAAACGACTCTGTGTATTCACCGCCATACAGACTATATAAAATGGATTTAAATAAAAAAAAAAATGAGATGACTCGCAGTAAAGCTGATAAAGCGAGAAAGTTAATACCTAGAGGAAGGCGACAGCTAATAATAAGGTGTGTGAAGCAAAGTCGCCTTTATCGACATTTTATCGACAAAATGTTTGAAATGAGATTTCAATCTTGACACTTCAGTTAAACCCATTCGGACAAAGTAAAAAAAAACAACAAAAAAACAAACAAACAAAAACAAAACAAACAAACAAATATCGCGGACATTTCAAACGATGAAAGCTGTAAAAATAAATCTAAGCTTAGGTATATTAGTATTAGGAAACTACTCCAGTTTATAGGAAAGAAAGGAAAGGCTAGCAGGCGAGCTACAGATCTATTCTTTTCTCGAACATAAAATACATGAAAGAAAAAAATTCAATCTTAGCGAACCAGATTGGCAATCGTATTGAGAAGGCATGGTTGTATATTGAAGTTTGTCTCGCAACCACATAGTTTCTGTTTCAGTTCTACCGTGTGACATTTTAGGCAAGTGTCTTCTAATATAGCGCTCGCGTTTACAAATGACTTGTGAGTGAAATTTGGTTGACAGAAACTGTGGAAAATTATCGTATATATAACCTGGGTTAAATATCGTGCAATACTCCCTTATGCACACAATTGAATTGCCCAGGAGTGGCTGATGAGGAAGACAGATACTTTTGTTCATTCGTTCTACGTATTTCGTTTTCTTTCATGTGCAACTTTCTTGGATATATATATAATACACACATAAAATAAACATTACTGAGGTCGATACGATCTACTAAATCTCTTCAAGACTGTGCCCCACCATGGCTGCAGTCTAATGACTAAAACGAGTAAAATAAAATAAAAGTAGTTGTCTAAAATATGCGATTAACATTAGAGGCGAAAGCAACATGATATGGGCGCCTTTTAGTACAAACGTATACTCGAAAATATGCATTATAAATCTCAAAATCTTATATACCAACGTTCTGAATAAAATGATGGATTGTTAACAAGCCGATGAATTGACCGAGCATCTATTTGGTCACACGACGTGAGAAAAATTGCAGCCAAAACACTGCTTTAATTCACAAATTGAAGCAAGTTAATCCTTTCGTTACCCCTTTCGATAGCAAACCGCCTCGAACAAGTCCTAAACTATTTTCAAGTTTTTATATTCATCTCAAACCTTCCACCATGTTAAGAGCCTTTGTTAAATTATGTACCATACATAACAATTATTTCTAGCATTGGCACAAGGCCAGCAATTTAGAGGACGGAGAAAGTCGTTTATATCGACACTAGTACGTACAGGTACTTGATTTTATCGCTCCCGAAAAGATGTACTGCAACGTTGGCCTATGTGGAATTTGAACCCAGAACGTAGAAAACTATGACGAATACCACAAAGCATTATGACATTCTAACGACTGCCAATCCACAACCGCCCTTACCAAGCTTAAAATTAAAAAAGTTACATTACTAAATCCTTTAAAATTTCTGATTATTTTCAAAATTGAGTCTGCAACAGTGGAGAATTCCGGCGTTCTTCGCCTCCCGACCACATCCCTTCTCACTGCCATCGGAGCGGAGCTGACTGCCCGCAAAGTGCGAACCCTGCGAGGTGGAGTGACTATTCTAGCGCGTTTCTCTCATCGTCCTTTAGGGCAATGTATTCTCCATCCTATCAGCGGACAATACATTACGACAGGAGTAGGGTGGTAGTCTTCAGACGAAAGGGTTAATAATGCTGACACACACTACACACACACACACACACTCACATTATATTATTATCCACCATAAGTAGTGTCTTTCATTAGAAATATGGTAACAAAAGTGTTAAAGAATACTTAGAATGGAAAGATGTCAAACTATATGGAATATGTCGAACATTCCAATATAAAAGTTTCAGTTGATGTATAAAGGCGACAAACAATATAGTTATGTAAGTGATCCCAAAAATTCAAAAGAAAAACATAACGACTCACTATTGGAAAATAACCTGCAAATTTTGACAGAAAATATGTTTTAAAAAATCATTAAAAAGATTACAAAACAGTAAACATAATAATAATAAGAGCAACAACAGCATTAACAACAACAGCAACATTATAATGATATTTTCATGCAATATCAAAACTAAGATTTCATTAGAAGTAAAACATCCACACACTAATTTCTGCAGAGGTACTACACTGTCACATTTTACTAAATGCCATTTCAGAACTAATTTTATTATTCTGAGATTATTTCTAAATAATTAAATTTGTAATTCTTCAATAGAAGCAAGATATGATTATCAAACCATAAAATATAAGTTTTATCTAACAGAAGAGGGAAAATAAAGAGGATAACAACAGTTAATGAGATGTACTTTAGTTTTGTAAAATTTTGAATGTTTTTTTACATCAGTCGATGATAGCAAATTTTACGTTTAAATTATCAGTGTATAAAGCTAGTGTGTGTGTATGTGTGGTGTGGTGTGGTGTGGTGTGTGTGTGTGTGATTATATAATAAACAACACACTATAATTATTCCATCACCAAAGGTTTCAAGAAACTAGATTATCCTTACAGAAACGTTCAGTCCGTTCATCAGATGAAGTAGTTTCTTAAAACCTTTGATAATCGAATAATTATATTGTTTTTACGTAATTGAATAGCTCTTTACTATACATAGAAATACTTAACACACATACTAACGTATTTCTTCATTGTACTGTCTTGTTCTTTCTGTTTACGTTTTACACATACATAGTTGATTATCCCGAGAATGAGTAATCAGTAGCTTAGTGTTGTCTGATGACCCTGTGAGCACACAGCAGAAGCCCCAGAGTAACAAAACTCAAGCTTGGCCTTTATTAATTTTATTAACACTAAAGGGTGACCCTGTGATAAGCAGGTGAAACTCAAGAGTTCCTATTTACCCATAATAAAGTGAATATTTAAACTACTTCGGTATTAAGTACTCTTTTCTATTAGCCGCTAACTACAAAAGGAAATATATATATATATATTTTTTTTTTCAGTGTGGTCTACCCTTGGTGGTGTTTCCGAAGAAGACTGTCTGATCAAACCTATATATGAGGTCTGATAGTATACAGTTATATAACTGCTATAGATCAGACAATATGTCAATATGATCAACCCTCCGAAACGATCGTAAAACTGTGGTACGAATAGGAAAAATAACTCGACTTTGTTGTTATTATTTTCATTGTTAAATTAATACCTAACATATATATATATATGTATATAAGCTTGTCCCAAAAAATGTATACACACTTTAACAGCATTCTAATAAATATTGCCTGACAAGTAATCAAAGTGTGTGTACATTTTTTTTTGGGGGGGGGGGGGGGCATCCTGTGTATATATATATATATATATATATAATCCCGCCGAGGTTAACTTTGCTTTTCATCCTTACGGGGTCGATAAAATGAAGTACCAGTGATGCACTGGTGTAATTGCTGGCCTTGTGCCAAAAGTAGAAACAATTATTACATTCTATCTGAAAGTGCTAGGAGTGATGGGATAGCGAGAATTTAACTACTGCAACCTGTTTGATTTACGAATGCCATGAAGAAAGATGAGGAATGAATAACCGAGATGGGACATTAGACAGCGTGTGTTGCAGGTAAAGATTCCTGTAGTTAGCTGGTAGTGGTCTGAGTCATCGTGAATATTAAGTGACCTACCTACCCTAATGAAACAGCAGCAGGCAATATGACTCATTAGGCAGTAGTAGTTTAATGTCTTAGCCACCCATTCTTTCTTTCATTTTACCAACTAGTCTCTCTCTCTCTCACTACACCTATTCCTCTGTCAGTGTATGCTTCTCTCTCTCTCTCTCTCTCTGTATATATATATATGTGTACGTGTGCGTGTGATACGCATGTGTGTGTATATGCGTTTGTGTGTGTGTGATTACACATTCGTAAAAGAAAGCTAATACAAATAAAGAAACCAATAAAAAAATGCCAAAGTAATTAACTAAAGATAATTGAAGAATGTATCGCTGCCAATAAAATTCTCTGGTATTAATTGTAACGGCCTGGCGTGGGCGTCCGAGAGTGTTACAGTGGCATTGATTGTAACGGCCTAGTGTGTGTGTGTAGGGGTGATGGTGTAGGGTCAGTAATTGGAACAGCCTAGCCTGGAGAGTCTGAGAGTATTACAGGGAGTTTAAATGTCTGCGTTCCCCAGACTGACAGAATGAATCCTCTCCCGAGGAAGGAGCTCTGTGCGACAGAATGGACATTGCAGAGAATATCGCTGGTTGTTTTCTGAAGCAACCCTTTCGCTATCTTGTCAACAGGGTGCAGATGTGATGTAATCGCCCAGGCAAGGGAGTAGGATTTGTTCCTTCCGTAACACTTTAAAAAAATTCTTTTCCTCTCACCACCCACCGAAATTAGAACTATATGGACAAGCTTTCATTTTAGTTACTAGAGTAACATATTGTCGACTATAACGTCGATAGTTAATTTCCTTTCATTCGCGTTGTGCTGTGTCCTTGGTTAAGACACTTCGATATCAAATGACCAGGCTATCTTGCTATTAATAGTTGGGTTAAATTTCACCTATGTAGAATGTTTGGAGACGGATAAGATTCACCCAATTACTTTATTTGGATTACATATATAAAAACTAAGTTTTCATGATACATGTACAGTTCGTACGACCCAATGGATGATAGGATTCGAACATCGCTTTCTTACATCGTTATCCAATCGATTCCTACATATACATATCTCTTAGGTTACGGTTAATTGAGGAAACTAAGTTATTGTCATTGCTCTCCCTTAAAAGAGGAATGTATTAGAAAGTTTACCCAAAGAATAAACCGTCTTACAAGAACTCCACTAATATCAATACGGATTGGCAATGTTATGTAATCAAGAAGGGAGGAAATGGAGATGAAATGAGACAGAGTAAAAGTGGAGTATAATAGAGATGAAACAAGAAGAAGGGTCTGAAATGGGCGGAAAGAAAATAATGGTTTCGGATTTAGGCACAAGGCCAACAATTTTTGGGGAAAGTGAAAGTCGATTAAATCGATCCCAATGCATTATTGGTACATTATTCTATCGACCCTGTAAGAATGAAAGCTAAAGCTAACCTTGGCGGGATTTGAACCCATAAAGTAAAGGGACGCGACTCCATGCCGCGAAGCATGGTGTCCGACGCTCTACTTGAAAACTGTGTACATTTTACGTTTTATTGTAAGTTTAGAAACATAGAAATGTGTGTAGGTGGAGTGGATGTGGAAAGCTTAGATAAGATAGGATGAAATGGTGATATATCGGTAGAGAGTCGGACACCATGCTTTTGCAACATAGAGTTACGTCCCTTTACGGTCTGAGTTCAAATCCCGCCGAGGTTAACTTTGCCTTTCATCCTTACGGGGTCGATAAAATAATGTACCAGTCATACACTGGGATAATTGCTGGCCTTGTGCCAAAAGTAGAAACAATTATTAAATGGAGTGGGATAAATAAAATGTGTTGAAATACCATGAACGGGTACGTGGCTTCGCACACTACCAGCCTTGTTTTGGGTTTAGTAGTGACACATTTGTATCTATAATCTTTCTTCAGACTGTTTCCATTCCTGACTTGACAAATCTGTTAACGGCTGGAGTGTGAGTAAACACTGTAAACATCAGGACTACGAAATTGATGCTTGGAACGTAGAACTCTTTAAATACTTAATATTTAAAGGGTGTAGATATAGCATTTACTGGATTAGAATTGTAGCAATACAAAATTAAGGCATCTAGATTAATGTGGAAGAGTGAAGACACACCGGGGAGATGTTTAGATACCGTAACTGTCTGTCATTTGTAAATTTACAAGTAGAAAATAAATTGTTGGGAGGAGGCCATAGGGTCTAATTTACTATGACTTACAATACCCTTGCAAATACATATTGCTGAGGATTGCAATGTCGGACACTGCATGACAGTTTGAATGTAGATCCGAAATTAGACGTGTTGAGATATTTACTGCCGGACTGCTTCAAAATTATATTGAGAAAATATATGCCTCTGTACAGATTTTGTGAAACTAAGAGAGAAGCATTTATCAGAGTATTCTGTGATGGTCTTTAAACATTTTTGTTGAAGTAATGAAACCAAGAAAAACTTTTTGAAGACTTAGATGAAAAATACTTCATAGCTGATCTATTGCTACAGAGTTACAGATAAAAGATGTGATTACCAAAATACTGTATATAAGCTTATCTAGCATTAAATCAGTCATGACTAACCAAAGCTTTGCACATGGAAAGTTGCGTTCCAATGTGTAGGCATAAGCAAAATGTTTGGTAGAAGTCTAGAAGTCACCCAAGACTACAGGTCTCCTCTCTTCACACTACCGATGTTGCCCCACCCCACTAAAAAAGATATATGAACAAGTGTAACAACTCGGAAATTTGCGTTTTGATACATTTATAATTTGCATAAGAGAAACCCTATAGTTCACATTGATTGCTGATAAATGGAAATGATTAAAGATAAGAATGACAATAAAAGAAACTAGTTTTAGGATATAATTAAATATCCAGCATATATATATGTACAATAACACAGGATTAAATTTATGAGTAACTTTGGAAAAATAACTATTTACAGGGATAAATGTAGGGTTAGAGCCCAGGACCTTGTGATTGGAAAGCGAACTTATTGTAGTAACATGACAGAGATAGTAAATGCATTGTGTGTATGTCGATTTATGTTTGTGTGTGTAAATTTTAAATAATTACAGGCACATATATATATATATATATATATATATATTTTATATATATATGAGGGAGGGTGAACTGAAAAGTTGATAGACTGAATAAAATACTCCCATGAAATGACTGAATGAGGTTTATTTTTCAACATAGTCCCTGGAAAGAAACAATGCAGTTATTAATTAGAAAAGTTGAAATTAATGCATGCAAGATTTCGCGGCCCAGCATCAATCCATCCTTTATAATCAGTCCAGTTCAGCCGGCTCTCGTATATATATATATATATATATATATATATACAAATGCTCAAGGTGTATAATTATATAATTATTGTTGATGATTAACGAAGGAGAGCTTGAAATCCGTTTATGAAGGTACGTGTCTGAAACAGCCATGCATTTAAGCAGAAAACTTTCAAAGACGTTGTCTATGAAACTCCCAAATACAACCAGTAGAGAAAAGTTCTGAACCCAGAAATACAACGGGAGAGTCCATTATATATATATATATATATATATATATATATATAGTTCTTCTGTATGTATATGTATATATATATATATATATATATATATATAGTTCTTCTGTATATATATATATATATATATATATATATATATATATATATATATATATATAGTTCTTCTGTATGTCATTTATTGTTAATATACTTCAGTGTTGTCTGTCAGCTAAGGCAGTGTGAATATTGAAGAAAGTAATTGGAGGATAATATTTCTTAAGCAAGTCTGAACGTTAGATGTCCGGTAACAATATATTTTAAAGCTATATATAGTTCATCAAGTGCTATTAAATGTTAGAAATGCATTGCTTTAAGACATGTTTTTGTTGTTATTTATATTGATTTTTAACACGATCAAATCGAGCTCAGTACCTCATGGTACTTTATTTTATCGACTCTGGAGGATTATTTTAAAGGTATGAATGATAGTCCTCCGTCGTTTTCGTTCGATGATGAGCATTGAGTAGTTTGATCAATTGAACGTCCGACCAGTGTATTAATGTGTAAGTGGTTCAGTATTCCGCAGACACTTGTAGACTGAATGTAAATCCTAGGCCGAGTCATTGTAACAAGTTACATATACAATCAATCCGACGGACTTTCACGTAGTTTCCGCCTACCCAGTTATACCCACAAAGCATTGGTCGAACAGGGGATTTGGTAAAGACACTTACTCAAGATGTTACACTGTGAGATCGAACCCGATTACCAACTTCTTACCAACTTCTTAACCACTCAGCTATGCCTACGTTCACAGGATATGGATAAGAGTAGATGAAATCGAACCCAGTGTATCACAGCACTTTATTTTATCGATCCTGGGCGGATGAACGTCAATGTTGACCTTTTCAGAAATTGAACTCAAAGGGAAAAGAAACGTAACTAAATCCAGTAAGACATTTTGTCCGACGCTCTACCGATTTCTGGCCGTTATTTTGTTGTTAATATTGTTTAAAGGAAAAATTATACTTGGCACATTTAAGGATGCAAAAAGTTAATACGACAATACGACAATACGAAATCTGTTATACTCCCTTGAGATATTACATCCATCGAGTAAACCAGTTGTCTATGTATCTATCTATCTACTATATATATATATATATGTATATATATGCATATATACATATATATATATATATATATATATATATATATGCATATATATAGATGCATATATATATGCATATATATAGATGCATATATATATATGTATATATATATATGCATATATATATACATATATATATATATATGCATATATGCATATATATATTTATGCATGTATGTGTGTGTGTGTGAACGTGTGTGTGTAAGTGGCATATAAATATACACATAAATAGTGAGTTATACATGTTCAAACAGATCCAGCTAAAGATAAAGGCGTGTTAGGCGCAGATAACAGCAACAAAAGCAAGCATGCATTTAAACAGACTATTGCTAAACTCGTGCACTCACTGCAGCAATAGTGTGCACGCGTCAGACGCGAGCATCGAAAATACCCGCCCAGAAACAAACGTTACAACACACACTTTCACACACTCATATACAGGCACACATACACAAACATACAACACACGCATTCATTCAGACACACGCTGACATAAACATACACAGAAACAAAACGAAACATACTTACACATTTCTGCCCCCCCCATTCACACACACACACACACACACACACACATTCACACACACACTCACACACACACACACACATATATATATATATGACACCGACACACGTGTAAATTGTTAAGCGAAGCCAGAGGAAAGAAGTGTGACGTGACTGTATGTTTGAAGTTGTGTGTTCATATATACTATGTGCATTTCTCTATGTGTGTGTGTGTGTGCGTGCGCGTGTGTGCGTGTGCTTGTGTGCATGCGTGTGTGCGTTCGTCAACTGATACATTAATTGATGCAGAAAGATGAGACTGCGAGTTGTATGGTGGTGGTGGTGGTGGTGGTGGTGATGTTAGCTATAGTAATATTCTCTGATGGCGTTAGTTATAGTAATTGTTTCTATTTTTGACACAAGGCCAGCAATTACCCAGTGCATTACTGGTACTTTATTTTATCGACCCCGTAAGGATGAAAGGCAAAGTTAACCTCGGCGGGATTCGAACTCAGAATGGCAAGGGCCGTAACTCTATGCGTCAAAGCATACGTCCGACTCTCTACCGATACTGCCAATCCACCACCATTAGTTATAGTAATATTTTGTGATGGTGTTCGGAGGAGATATAGCTATATTCTGTGGTGGTGACAGTGGTGTTGGTTGTGTTAGATAAAGTAAACTTTTTGTGTTGTGTTCTTGGTATTAGTGGTGATCTTAGATATAGGAGTATTTTGTGATGGTATAAGTGGTAGTATTGGTGGTGGTGGTAGGCATAAAGATAACCATTAGTGGTACATATAGTCATAGTCTTTGGTGATGTTGATGCTGGTGGTAGATATAGTAATATATGGGGGTGTCGTTAGTGGTACGTATAGGTGGCGTGTTCCAACAGTGAATCTCAGTAGAAAGAACGCAGCGTCAAGAACTGAAAAGGATTGTATGCATACAATTACACATTCACTATCGGAATGGATCTCCGTCATTTACTAAAAATATATAAATTTGTATACCCCTATACGCAGTATAGCCATTTTAATGTTAATAAGTTGGTCTGTAAGGACAAAATGTAAAAAAGAGCAGAAAAAGCCAGAACGGTTTTGGTGTCTTACGAAGAAACTACATGGCTATTAGGTTTGGTTTAGTTTGAGGTAAACGCCTTTTGCTCAGAGGTTGTTATGCGGGATTGCTCTTAGAAATGAAAGAATCTGAGGCGGCAGAGGTGATATCTCGGTGTAGGTGGGATTTTCCATTCTTTAAGATTCTTAACCCGCACCACACTAATTTGAAACAATAATTGCTTTAGAAACAGAATATGCTCCCTTATATATATATATGCTTACATCTCACACACGTCGGACGTCTGTACCTTTCGCTCATGAAATCCACCCAGCTTATGCTGACCGGACAACCATGTTGCTTGTTTATTTTCCTATCTTCGGTTTGCTTTTATCCTTCGATGTTGTTTACTTGTCTCCCTCGCTTTACGCGAATTACTGGTCCCAATAACTTTTTTTAGTTATTGCTCGCACCAACCAGAGGTATCTGATTTTTAATGCGATGAAATACCAATGATGGTTGGAAAATCACTGACGAAGGACTATTTTTATCATATGTAACCCATGTGCAACCACGCAGTATTCTTCTTCCTTCTCATGTTATATATATACACATACAGTGAAATTACGTTATAACGAAAAATTCACGGGGTATAAAAAATTCGTGTAACGAAAAATTCTTTGTAACGAGATCGACCTAACATATCGAGCGTGTGGCCGGGGATTGAAAAAAAATCGTTATACTGTAAAATTCTTTATAATGGTTTCCTTTATAACGGAATTTCACCTGTATATATATATATATATATATATATAGGGCGGGAAAATTCCCGATATATATATATATACATATATATATATATAAACAAAATCAATAATTCTTTTTCATTGAATTGTATTGAAAGACCTTATTTCACGGAGCCCTGGGGTTCGTCATTGGACTGCAGTCCTGTTGGAGCACCACCTTGTATAGTCGATCATATCGGTCCCAAGTCAGTTTATTTATTTGTTTTGTTTGTTTTGTCGAACCACTAAGTTATGAGACACACAGACACAAACACGTGGACACATGGACACGACATAGTAGAGGAAATATAAAGAGCACCATCTATATATCTCTCTTTAGATGCCTAACTGGAATAGATCTGTGTGAGTTGGTACTCTATATCTATGGTGTGTGGCTGTAATAGAACTGCGGTGATATATACAAAAGTTCTAACCTCAATGTCGGTTGCAACATCATAGGACACCTTAATGATGTCTAGAGCGAACAATTCTGCTCAATCTTAACATCAACTCCAATTTCATCCCCCTCTCTTTCATTTTCTCTCCTCCTCTCCCCCTCATTCACTTTCTCTCCTATCTCCCCTCTCTTTCATTTTCTCTCCTCCCCTCCCCTCATTCACTTTCTCTCCTCCCCTCCCCCTCATTCACTTTCTCTCCTATCTTCCCTCTCTTTCATTTAAACTCTTATCCCCCTCTCTTTCACTTTCTCTCCTATCCCCCCTCTTTTTCATTTTCTCTCCTATTTCCTTACTTTATTTCATTTTTATTCCCTCTCTTTCATATTTCACTATCTTTTAACACCCATTTCTCTCTCATTCTATGTCTCCCTCTTTTCACCCATTATATGTATCTCCCTAGTCACCTCTCTCTCTCTCTCTTTCTCTCTCTCTCTCTCTCTGTCTTTCTCCCCACCTCACCACCTCCGTTATATGCGTGTGTGTATGTATGTATGCATATATATATACATACATACATGTGTGTGTGTATATATATATATATATATATATATATATATATATATATATATATACATGCATACATGCATACATGTATATATATATATATATATATATATATATATATATATGCATCGCAGCCAATTGGAATAAACAAGCCAACTTTAACATGTTTCACTTGCACTTATTATTTTATATATATATATATATATATATATATATATATATATATATATATATATATATATATACACACACATATATACACATATAATTGTTCACCTCTCACTCGTTTATATCTCTCCTCTTTCTCTTATAGTTGCTTATTTTAAACAACACGTCTAGCTCAAAGAAAGTCCAGACCTCCTTACCATCTCGTCTTGTTTTCCTGTACCACACACATACATATATAGATACATACAGACACATACATATATAGATACATACACATCTAGATACATACAGACACATACACATCTAGATATATACAGACACATACACATATATATACATACACATCTAGATACATACAGACACATACACATCTAGATACATACAGACACATACACATATAGATATATACAGACACATACATATATAGATACATACAGACACATAGACATATAGATACATACACACACACACACACACATATAGATACATACAGACACATACACATATAGATATATGCAGACACATATACATATAGATACATACAGACACATACACATATAGATACATACAGACACATAATAGATACATACAGACACATACACATATAGATACATACAGACACATACACATATAGATACATACAGACACATAGACATATAGATACATACAGACACATACACATATAGATACATACAGACACATACACACATAGATACATACAGACACATACACATATAGATACATACAGACACATACACATAGATACATACAGACACATATAGATACATACAGACACATACACACACGGTAGGACACTCAGACACTTTGCTCGGCTATCTTCATCAATTTATAAAGAAATCAATAGAAAGACACACGCTAGCATGTACACTTACACATACACATCTACACTTACACATACACATGTTGTACACTTACACATACACATGTACACTGGCACTTACACATACACATGTACACTGACACATACACATACACATGTACACTGACACATACACATGCACACTGACACGTACACATGCACATACACTTACACATACACATACACATGCATACGCACACTCACACAAACACATACACTTACACATACACATACACACTGACACATACACATGCACACTGACACATACATCACACATGCACATTTCACTTGCACACATACACATACACATCACACATACACATACACATGCTCACTGACACAAACACATGCACACTGACACATACACATACACACTGATACATACACATCACACATACACATCACACATACACATCACACATGCACACTGACATATACACGTCACACATACACCGACCGTGTGTGTAGACAGCACACACATCACACATACACATATCGTGTGTAAACTGCATACACAGACCACGTACACACATCACACGTACACAGATCATAAGTGTAGACACCATGCACACACCATATATATATATATATATATATATATACAAAGCATGTGTAGGCAGCATATACATACACATGCTCGTATGCACACACACACACGCTCGTATGCACACACACACACATACACATCACACGCACACAGATCATGAGTGTAGACACCACACACATTCACACGCATTCACGGTCATGCACGCAATCTTTCATGCATGCGTGCTTCCTTTCCAAACACGGAGCCCGGTTATAGCAGCTGAATCGTATGAGAGAGAGGTAGAGAGAGAGAGAGAGAACGATATATAGAGACAGAGAGAGAGAGAGAGAGAGAGAGAGAGAGAGAGGCAGAGAGAGAGAACGATATATAGAGACAGAGAGAGAGAGAGGTAGAGAGAGAGAGAGGTAGAGAGAGAGAACGATATATAGAGACAGAGAGAGAGAGAGGTAGAGAGAGAGAGAGAGAGGTAGAGAGAGAGAGAGGTAGAGAGAGAGAGAGGTAGAGATATATATATATATATAGAGACAGAGAGAGTGAGGTAGAGAGAGAAAGATATATAGAGACAGAGAGAGAGAGGGAGAGAGAGGTAGAGAGAGAGAGAAAGATATATAGAGACAGAGAGGTAGAGGTAGAGGTAGAGAGAGAGATATAGAGACAGAGAGAGAGAGAGAGAGGTAGAGAAAGAGAGAGAGGGGTAGAGAGAGACAGAAATATATATATATATATAGAGAGAGAGAGAGAAAGAGAGAGAAAGAGAGAGACAGAAAGATATAGAGATAGAGAGAGTGAGAGATAGAGATAGAGAGAGAGATATATAGTGACAGAGAGAGGTAGAGAGAGAGAGAGAAAGATATATATATATAGAGAGAGATAGGTAGAGAGAAAGAGAAAGAGATAGAGCGAGAGAGAGAGACAGAAAGATATAGAGATAGGGAGAGAGGTAGAGAGAGAGAGAGAAAGATATAGAGATATAGACAGAGAGAGAGAGAGAGAGACAGACAGACAGACAGAAATATATATAGAGATAGAGAGAGGTAGAGATAGAGAGAAAGATATATAGAGATAGAGAGAGGTAGAGAGAGACAGAAAGAGGTAGCAATAGAGAGAGAGAGAGAGGTAGCGAGAGAGAGAGAGAGAGAGAGAGAGAGAGAGAGAGAGAGAGAGAGAGAGAGAGAGAGAGAGAGAAAGATATAGAGAGAGGTAGAGAGGTAGAGAGAGAGAGAGAGAGAAAGATATAGAGATAGAGAGAAAGATATATAGAGATAAAGAGAGGTAGAGAGAGAGACAGAAAGAGATAGATAGATAGAGAGAGAGAGAGAGAGAGAAAGGTAGAGAGAGAGAGAGACAAAGATATATAGAGACAGAGAGAGGGGGAGAGAGAGAAAGAAAGATAGAGAAAAAGAGAGAGATTGAAAGAGAGACAGGGTGAGAGTAACAGACAAGCAGATTGACAGATTAATAGACAGACATAACTAGAAGACAGATCTCTCTCTCTCTCTCTCTCTCTCTCTCTCTCTCTCTCTCTATATATATATATATATATATATATATATATACAGCGAGGGAAAAGTGGTAAGGAACCAGGTGGACCATAACGCACCAAAGTACTCAATACTTAGGGTAGTAGAGTGGGTAATAGGAGTAAGTAAGACCCCGACGGCTGAGCTCAAGCCGTTTCGACGGCTACAGAATTAGCCGTCGAAACGGCTTGAGCTCAGCCGTCGGGGTCTTACTTACTCCTATATATATATACATATATATATATAGAGAGAGAGAGGGGGGGGAGCAAACCGGGTGAATGATAGAGGTCAGTTAGATTGGTAAGGTCAGATAGATAGATAGATATCTTTATTTGCCACAGGGGCGTACAACAATGGGACATTACAAGACGTGACGGCGGGGGTTTTACATAAAAATCATATAACTTTAACATTAATAAATAACAATAAACTATATATAATAAATAGATAGATAGACAGACATACTAATAGGTGGGTAGACAGTTAGCTAGTTAAATAGATGGATAGATAGGTAGATAGATAGATAAGTAGATAGGTAGATAGATAGGTAGCTGGATAGATAGGTAGCTGGATAGATAAATTTCTTTATTAGCCACAAGGGCACAAAAGAAGAGGACAGTCAGGCAGATAGATAAATAGATAGATAGTCAGGTAGGAAGATAGATACATGGCTAGATAGTCAGATAGATAGATTGACCGAGGGTGAAAAGAATGAAGATAAAAAAGGATATAGGAAAATAGAAAACTAGACAATAGGGTGTGACAGAAATAATGAGTAAGAAGGAAAGGGTGAAAGAGACAGTATGTCTAAGATAGATAGATAGACAGACTGAACCCCTTTATCAGCCCCCATATGAAATGAACAGAGATATGGAAAGAAGGAAAGAAGACTGAACTAGGAATGAAAGTAAGGGAAGGACGAATTATTGAACAAATTCAAAAGGATGCTATGAAGAGAGGGACTTTTGTTATTTAAACATGAACTGTGTAACTTAAGTTTTTTAGGGAACGAGGGAGGGAGTATATGAAGGGATTATAATGTATTTGTAACATCCCTGCCTTTTTCCGAGAACAAAATAGAAGGACTGATACAGACAGATATCATTATTAACTTTGATTGTCTACAATAAAAATGACATACACACAAACAGTATATGTGTTTATATATATGTATGTGTGTGCGTGTATTTAATACACACACACAATATATATATATATATATATAAAATATTAAAAAAATAATGAATAAAACAAAGAAACAGTTCCTTATATTAAACAAAAAAAGTTCATTATTTTACAATCGTTTCTAGGACATATATGTGTTAGAATTGGCATGCATATTCAAAAGATCTATGTACAAAATTATATATGCATCTCTTCTTTCCATGATATCCGGATTACATAGAGTTCTTCATACGGATTGGACACTACCGTAAACTTTTGGTAGATTTATCTACACATATATATATATATATATATATATATATATATATATATATATATATATATATATATATACATAATTAAATACACACACATATATCCATATATATACACGCACACACACATACACACACATATATATATATATATGTTTAATATAGAAAAGCTTCTACAGAACTAGAACTGTTTCATTCGTGAGAAATCATCAGGAATGATATCTCACGAATGAAACAGTGCTAGTCCTGTAGAAGCTTTTCTATATTAAATATTTATACTCTGCTATGTATTGAGTACCTTACTTACTGTGGTTATCCCCGATTGAACCCGGGATAACTTACCTATACACACACACACACACTTATATATATATATATATATATATATATATATATATATATATATATATATACACACACACATGTATGTATATGTTTGCACTTGTTTTATAGGAAAGTGTAATACATATAGTAAACATGCACTGAATGTAGGACTCAAATACTGTGTATAAAATCATAATAATATTCATTTATGAATGGTGATGGATTACTTCGATGTTTCGTCGATACTACTGGCTCTTAAAAACAATTTTGAGAAGCTAATAGTATCGGCAAAACTTTGGATTGGCAGTATCGGTAGAGGGTCGGACGCCATGCTTTGCAGCAAAGAGTTACGGCCCTTTATGGCCTGAGTTCAAATCCCGCCGAGGTTAACTTTGCCTTTCATCCTTACGGGGTCGATAAAATAAAGTACCAGTAATACACTCTGGATAATTGCTGGCCTTGTGCCAAAAGTAGAAACAATTAATTAATTATGTATGCATTCTGTAGGCATATATGTAAATATGCAGGGTCAACGTCTGAGTTTGTAGCGTCATAGGTTTGTCCTATAATATGGGACCTTTTTGTCCCGAATAAAATAACTTCAACTTAGTTTGGTAATCTGAAAATCTAGTTTTCGACATCTTGCTCTGACAACACTAAGAAACTTGTTAAAGCCTTCATTTTCCTACTACACAGTCCACACACCCATACGAAATGACGCGAACGATTACAGACCTACAACCTTTATAAACCCAAACGGGGAGTACCATGAAAAAAAGGGCCCCAAAACGGGGAGAAATGAGTCAAAATGGGGAATTTTTACATAATTGTTTCTACTTTTGGCACAAGGCCAGCAATTATCACAGTGTATCACTGGTACTTTATTTTATCGACCCCGTAAGGATGAAAGGCAAAGTTAACCTCGGCGGGATTT
>OZ024742.1:100449252-100451752 GCA_964016885.1 Eledone cirrhosa | reverse complement strand
AGGAGCCACGGAGAAGTATAAGACCCTCATAGAACTGGACATGAAAGGAATTTGCCCATTATACAGGAGCAAATCATGGACTAGCTTAGATAGGACTAAACATAAGATAGAGAAAGCCACCTCATGGTACGACAACCAGAGATACCAGAGTGGCATGTTCGTGGACGCTACCTCTGGAGGGAAATTAGCTAACCAGTGTAGAAAGGCCCTGATAAAGACCCTCTTAAAGATTAAGGTGGTAGAAAAGCCAGGAACCACCATAAAATCCCTGATCAGCAAAACATACCCTTTTAAGAAAACCTACTGTACTAATAGGAAATGTATCATATGTAAAGTAAACCCGCGGATAAACTGTAAAACTAGAAGCGTAGTCTATAGCATAAGATGTACAGAGGGTACTTGCAGAAACATGACAACAACATACATAGGCGAGACAGCTCGTAGCATAGGTGAAAGGATAGACCAACACTGGGGGGAACTAAAAGGACGAAAAAACGGTTCAGTACTATACGAACACGCCCGACAACAACATGGCGGTAACATAGACAACATAGAAATTAAAATAATATCTAAACATAGAAATGACCCAGCAGATAGGCAAATCAGAGAGGCCAGTGAAATAGAACTTAGAAGACCAAAGCTAAACAGAAAAAATAAATGGAATAACAACAACACCCAAACAAACAATACTGACCTAAGAGAAATATAAATAAATAAATATATACACAAGCACAATAACAACAAACACATATAAACACACACTAGTAAACTAAGATAGAATACAATAACCAAAACACAGTCACCCACACGCGAACACATATCAAACACTATACACACACGCAAACGCATGCGCAGAGAAGAAGACAAAAATAAATAAATAAATAAACAAACAGATTAAATAAAGATGGCGTAGACATACAATACAACAGGAGAAAACATAATAGCACCACTGACGATGTTGCAGATGTGCAACGAAAGAACTTTGTTAGATTATATATATATGTGTTTGTGTCTATATTATATCTGTATTTTTGACCGTCCATCAGTCAATGGTAAACATTGAGGACCGAATAAATTAACTGATATAAAAGATACAGAAGCGAAAACCAACCAAACAGTGAGTGTGTTCTGTTATTAATTCTGGCAATATTATTACAACAATATGACCCTCCCCAAGTATAACAATATATATATATATATATATATATATATATATATATATATATATATATATATATATATATATATATATATGTGTGTGTGTGTATATAACGAAGGAGTTGTGGTAAGGAACCAGATGGACCATAACGCACCAGAGTATTCAATACTTAGGGTAGTAGAGTGAGTAATAGGAAAATGTATGACCCCGACGGCAGAGATCAAGCCGTTTCGACGGCTATTTCTGTCGAAACGGCTTGAGCTCTGCCGTCGGGGTCATACAGTTTCCTATATATATATATATATCCCCCCACTCTCAAAAGCGTGTACCTAATAAACCTTTATTTGTCTGCCTCTCTGTTTTGTTCCCGTATAAATTTGCACTATATATATATATATATGTATATATATATAAATGACAAGTAAGTATGTTTTGAAATAGCGAGCGAGTTTGAAATTAGAAATAGAAGCTTTCACCGTATAAATAAAATACGGCGAAAGCTTCTATTTCTAATATATATATATATATATATATATATATATATATATATATATATATATATATATATAAATATATATATATATATATATTTAATACATTAACAGAGAAAGCTTTAAGCAATACTCTGACTGGCTTCCATCTCACTCAACAAACATTAGGATATACCTTTTTATAATCCCAATTTTACGTTTGGGTGCTAACTATATGTATTTTGCGGATAGCCAGTTGTATTATTTTATATGATATATATATATATATATATATATATATATATATATATATATATATATATATAAATAAATGGAAAAGAATGAAATGAAATGAAATTTCTCACTCTTATTACGGCTGATACTTAAATGTAAGTATGTATACGTACATACATATATGCATACAGGCGTACTGTAGTATGTATATATATATATATATACATACATGCACACATATATATATATGTACGTATGGGTTTACCTAACATTTATTATAATGTTCGGTTTGTTTGTAAACGAACAGTCCGAATTACGCCGTACAGTGTTCGGGAACCATCATCGCCCTTTTGTTCAACACTGACAAAGGAAGGATGAACTAGTTTGAAGCTTATTAGCTATCGTCAGCATCGTATACCTTCCTGTCAGATGACTGAGCGTTTGAAAGTATATCCTTTTCTTATGCATATTAACGGCTGAGCAGCCTAATTTGCATATAGAGTGAGTTAGTCGGCCGGGGTACCGAAAACGATAAATGGAAAAGAATGAAATGAAATATCATTTCTCACTCTTAGTACGGCTGATACTTAAATGTAAGTATGTATACGTACATACATATATGCATACAGACGTACAG
>OZ024742.1:100439252-100446752 GCA_964016885.1 Eledone cirrhosa | reverse complement strand
CGAAGACAAATTTTGGTGCGCTTTCATCAGAAAAATACAAAATTTGTTTTATAAATGTTGAGTTACCCGCAGAAGAACAACCTTGACGGTTGGAGGTTCGCTGCGAAAATTACTGCTGGAAAACAAACCCGTCGAGGCTATAGAACGCAAGACTTGTTGACGAAGTAAATCCTTTGTTCTGTCGTCAAAGGCCATTAACTTGCAGACCTCTGCAAGCAGAATTTGCCTATCTCGGATTTACAGAAACCTAGCGCGATTGTTGTATGTTATTTGTAATGTATACTGTATGCTATGCGTTATGCGTTATGTGTTGCATTCGATGTCCACGCGATGGTCCAAGTCAGTCAAAATCTTTTCCTGAGTTCAGTTTTTTTCGTTGCTATGGCAATGCGACCAGACTGTCGGTCGCTATATTTGATTTGCAAAGTTATCTAAACGTATTGTTATAACATATATATATATATGTGTGTGTGTGTGTATATATTAGGATTGGTGCTCTGAAATAGCGATGTATACATGAATGTATGTATACTATATTTAGCAATACGCCGCATGTTTAATTAAAAACATTTCGAAGACCGTACGCTATCAGTTTTAAAGTAGTAACATAGTCACTTACTTACTTATTTTCGGTAAAGGCAACTGAGTGTGTGGTCTTGATAAACGCTCACAAGCGAGAAACAGACTGTCTGTCAGCCACTCTGTTGTTTTTGCTGAGAAGTAAGTGACATAGTCACTACTTTAAAACTGATAGCGAATGGTCCTCTAAATGTTTTTAATTAAACATACAGTATATTGCCAAATATACTGTACATACATTCATGTATACATCGCTATTTCAGAGCACCAATACTAATATATATATATATATATATATATATACACGTTATGTGTGAAACTCCAATTCTCGAACTTTCCGAAGCGCCAAGGAAACAAATTTATACTAGGATGTAGGATGCTCAGACGCACAAAATAACTGCAATTGCAGTAAATTACTACGAAAATAGTTTATAAAGTTAAGGTAAAGGCATTTAGAAACGGCAAAATATTGGAATTAATATATAGCGCAAAATTGCTCACCTTAAGATGGCTGAAGAGGCGTAGAGAAGCTGTTATCTATTCGTCTTACGTAACTTTTTCCGTGTCCAAATTTACACATATATATATAAACACACACACACACACACACACACACACACACACACACACACACACACACACACACACACACACACACACACATATATATATTCAAAACTCCTCAAATCTAGCCAGTATTTTACTGGTGCTTTATATTTTCGATCTTGAAAGGATGAAGAAAGGTAAAATTTACCACGGCGAAGTTTGATCTTAGAATACAAAGCATTGTAACTAACATCATAGACACACTCACACATGAATCATAATTGTGCGTGTATATATATATATATATATATATATACTAGCTGACGTACCCAGCTTCGCCTGGGTAAACAGATGAATTGCTTTTATTATCAGTATTTATTTCGAGCAATTGTCAAAAAATGACACAATAATAAATATAAAAGATGTCCGCCAATGCAAAAAAAGGTCCCTATTTACTCCCTTAACAACTCTGTGTATGTTAGACTTACAGACAGGCACACAGACAGATAAACTGCGTGGCGATTGTGGAACGCCGCACGTACACACACATACACGCATGGAAACGCGCACACGCACGCAAACTTACACACGCACCCGTGCACTTACATACACGCACACACTCACAGATGTTGATAGTTTTTACTTTCTGTGGAACGCTGCACGCACGCACACACACATAAACATACGCGCACGTACATACACACGCACACACGCACACATGTTAATAGTTATTGCTTTCCTTCCCCTCTTATTTCCACACACATCACACACACATATCTCTAAACTGACACATATACATAGTGTATCCAACACACCGTTCACTTTGCCTCTCTGTTTCTTACACTCCCCTCTCACTCCCTCATTGGCATTATGCATATTAATTTAAGTTTGGCGTCATTGAGGTGGGCGGAGTCGTTTGAAACCTATGAACCAATGATAATCGTGAATTATGACACACGGAATACTGACATTGTTGACATTAATATATAGATATATGTATGTATATAAATATATATATATATATGTATATATATATATGTATATATAGATATGTATATATATATGTATATATATATGTATATATAGATATGCATGGATGTGTATATATATATATATATATATATATATATATATATATATATATACATATATATATACACATCCATGCATAAATACACGTGCGCCTGTGTGTACATATGCGTTGGCGTACGCATGGATTTAGGTTTGCGTATTCATGTATAATGTTACGCGTGTATACTAATCTGAACATGTATGTTATTGATAGTAAATATAAAAATATAAAATTATACAATAATTATATATCTTATAATTAGCGATCAAGAGAAATAATTGATTGCAAGATCGTATTTAATTTGAGTCATTTAAAACTGGTCTAACTTTTAATATCTATTGACGTACTCACACATGCCATTGTAATCTAGTAGCATAAAAACGATTGTGTGTGTGTGAGAGAGGGGGAGGGAGAGAGGGAAAGAGAGAGAGAGAGAGAGAAAGAGAAAGAGAGAGAGAGAGTATGTGAGAGAGAAACAGTGAGAGAGAGAGAGAGAGAGAGAGAGGGAGAGAGAGAGGGAGAAACAGAGAGAAAGAAAGAAAGATATATATATATATATATATATATAGAGAGAGAGAGAGGGAGAGAGTGACAGAGAAAGAGAGAGAGAGGGAGAGAGAAAAAAAGAGAGAGAGAGAGAGACAAAGAGACAGAGACAAAGAGACAGGGACATAGAGAGAGAGAGAGAGACACACACACACACATACACAGACAGACAGCGAGAGAGGAGAAGAGTGTGAGAGAAAGAAAGAAAGAGAAAAAAAAGAGAGAGAGAGAGACTGGTTGAATAATTGGTGACGTTCGACAGAAACCCACATATGTTTCCAAACAAATGTATATAAAAAACAAAACAAAAGAAAAAAAAAGAAAACCAAAAAAACAACAACTCGGAAATACAAAATCTATTTCAGTTGATGTACCAGTGGGAATTTCCATAACT
The DNA here is from genome assembly GCA_964016885.1 of Eledone cirrhosa. NCBI lineage: Eukaryota > Metazoa > Mollusca > Cephalopoda > Octopoda > Eledonidae > Eledone > Eledone cirrhosa. The sequence continues at coordinate 100,443,615 of OZ024742.1, read as the reverse complement.
AAATTATTCCTGTAGATTATGAAATAGTTGTAAAAACTAAGACATACATGTATGAAGTAGGCGGATTGGCAGTATCGGTAGAGCGTCAGACACCATGCTTTTCAGCATAGAGTTATGGCTCTTTACGTTCTGAGTTCAAATCCGACCGGGGTTAGCTTATCCTTTCATTCTTACGGGGTTCAATAAAATAAAGTACCAGTAATGAACTGGAGTAATTGCTGGCCTTGTGCCAAAAGTAGAAACGATTATATTGCAATAGCAAAGGTGATCGATTGGCAGTATCGGTGGAGCGTCGGACACCATACTTCGCGGCAGAGAATTACGGCCCTTTATGTTCTGAGTTCAGATCGTGCCGGGATAGATAAAATAAAGAACCATTGAGTACTGGGGTCGATTTAATCGACTTTCCCTCCCCTTCAAATTGCTGGACTTGTGCCTAAAGTAGAAACATATATATTGCAATCGCAAGCATGTTCGAATGGTAAAGGTGTTCGCTTCACAGTTATAAAATCCCGACTTTGTCCCTATTGCATGACCTCTTTGACAAGTGTCAATTAGCATCTCTTAAAGTGGACCCAAACCTTGTGAGTGAAATTGGGTGAACGGAATCAGTTTGGTAGCCCGCTAGATGGACTGTACTTGTAACTTACATATCACAAGCAGTAGTCACACAGACATAAAGATCTTACATGTTAACAGTAGCACTCGAGAGCGACCTTACATATATATATATATATATATATATATATATATATATATATATTAATAAGAGGAATTCCAACTTTGTCTGATTTACTCGTTTTATTTACAATCCTTTAAAATCTATAATGGTATTATAATGAAATAGTATGATAGAATATTAAATGTTAAGTGTTAATTGAACAAGTACTTTCATGCTTTCGCAATCTTCAGGTTCATAATGTGTGGTGACAGTCAAGTTTGCAATGTTCAACTGTCAGTTGAAAATTGCAAACTTGACTGTCACCACACATTATGAACCTGAAGATTGCGAAAGCATGAAAATACTCGTTCAATTAACACTTAACATTTAATATTCTATCATACTATTTCATTATAATACCATTATAGATTTTAAAGGATTGTAAATAAAACGAGTAAATCAGACAAAGTTGGAATTCCTCTTATTAATCTAATCTTCTATACACAATCATACACACCCGTGTATATTTATCTATCTATCTATAAACATATCTCTCTCTCTCTATATATATATATATATGTGTGTGTGTGTAAGGTCGCTCTCGAATGCTACCAGTACAACCTATCTCATGGTCGGGTCGTCGGTGACTAAACCGGCTACCCCTCTAAGCTTGCTTGTGAGGGGTAATATTTGGACACCGTGCGGGATGAAATATAAGACCCGGCGAAGGGCGGAGAAACTCAGCAGAGTCAACGACCGTCCAAATAGTATTTTTTTTTTATACGAAGAGGTTAAACTCCGAGGAATAAAAAGCTGAGGGGTGTCGTTGTATTTTCCGTGGCAAACATTTGCACCGAAGACATGTGTCGTCAGTTCCCAAAAGTGTTGTTGGTTCTACACAAGCCTTCACCACTTAAAACAAAACTTTGTGTGGGTAGTTCAACATCAGTTCACTTTCTCACATCAACTTTTGTTGGACACTCATACGTCGGATATCGACGGGAGAGTCCATCATATATATATATATATATATATATATATATATATATATATATATATATATATATATATATATATATATATATATATATTTATTAAAATAACAGATTAAAGTTTAAGCAAAGAATCGCTGCTTTCACCCTTAACGGGATCTTCTGAAACTAACAAAGTCAATCTGTAAACGCAGAAGTGGATATTTCAAAAAACGTTGCAACCGGAGGAAGACAGGAAGACGATACTTTGGTTCGTGGAAACGTTCCCTGGCAAAGAACGGGAAAAAACGAATATAATACGTCATATGTGGAGCGTGGAGAACAATTACGCGCAAAGACAGAACCACGTTTATGGTATAAAAGAAGTCGTAGACTAATGTTCTCTTAGGTGGTTCATAGAGACGTTATCTGGCAATGAACGGAAAAAACGAAGATAATACGTCATATGTGGAGCGTGGAGAACAATTGCACGCAAAGACAAAAGCACGTAAATGGTATAGCTGAAGACGTAGACTAAATTTTAACTAGGAAACCGAATGAATCTCCGCTTCAGAGTTAAGAATAAAGTAAATAAATACAATACAGAGGTAATAGAAATTAGATAAATGCATACACACATTCAAATACGTACATACATAAGCATACGCAAAACACTTGCCATAGGTATACAAAACCACGCACATATAAATATGTGTGTGTGTGTGTGTGTGCGTGTATACAAATAAATAATTAAATAAACGTATATAAATAAATAAATACTTATATAACAAGCGCACCCACATACCTACATGTAAATACACAAATGTTCGAAGACGTAAGTCAGCCAAAACATGAAGTACACATATACACACACCCTACATACGTACGAACCCGCATACACACGCAGACGCAAAACTCCCGTATACACATAACCAAACCATATGTACCAGAAAATATAAAAAGTGTATACGCCACAACATAATCAATCAAATATTCGTATGAGAAAGTATACGTACCTACACAAAACATACAGGTAATATATACTTACCTATGCAAATAAGTAATGGTATAAACAAAACATATACTTAGCTACCACATCAAGACGTAAAAAATCCACGTATAGATCGTACTATCCGTTAGGATATAATGTGGGGCTGTAATACAGGAAAGTTTTGTGCAATTTATGTTTACAAGCCGAAATTGCCTCAGATTTTTTGTTTAAGATGTGGTCTGTGGCGTAGAGGATTTCCAGGGCCTCAGCGGCGCAGAGGTCACATGGTCTTTTATTTCCGTTATACGATCTAGCCCTAGCTAGGATCTCCCAGTGTAACTTAAATTGGGTGTGGTTGTCTTTTAGACTCCAGATATAAGCTGAAAGTGACGTCATATTCCTTCTAAGAGGGTAACGAAAAGAATGGGTATGCATGTAAAGACGCTGCTTGAATCTATTGGCGGTTAACCCTATGTAGGCCCTACGGGACGTGGGTGTTTCAACCTTACATTTGTAGACAATTGTTTTTCACCGCTCCTATTAATGACGTATTATATTCGTTTTTCCCCGCTCTTTGCCAGGGAACGTTTCCACGAACCAAAGTATCGTCTTCCTGTCTTTCTCCAGTTGCAACGTTTTTTGAAATATCCACTTCTGCGTTTACAGATTGACTTTGTTAGTTTCAGAAGATCCCGTTAAGGGTGAAAGCAGCGATTCTTTGCTTAAACTTTAATCTGTTATTTTAATAAATATTTGCTCTACGGTTCTTATATATTTGACATATATTTATCCTTATCGAGCCCTCTTTGGATTTTAGTCTTCAAATTTATTATTATTACTATGTATATATATATATATATATATATATATATATATATATATATATATATATATATATATATATAAATTCAGCGAGAATCGCATTTCGGCGGGTAGAAAAAGCCAAACGAAACGCAAAAATCAGAATTATGCTGGCAAGCGCTCCATAGTTAAACACCCAGAGCTAAACAATATGTTAAAACGCCATACAAAACTGAAAAAGTGGTCAAGAAAGCATCAACCACCTAAGCCGAAAAGTAAATCAAGCTAAACAGGTCAAAACAAAATAAATGATAAAAAAACAGACCTGGAATTGATGGTAAAATCCAAATGCAGGGTTTCTATGACACCTAAATCAATAATACTGTCTGCTTAAAACTTTAAGCTTTAGGTATAATGATCGAACAAGGAATACCACGTTATCAACAGGTATTTTGCTCTGTACCAAATTTGTGAATGACACAAAGCTTCGTAAAAGCACATGTGTAATTCACAAGGGGAAAAACCCCAGATTTTGGCAATTGCATATATATATATATATATATATATATATATATATATATATATATATATATATATATATAGTGGTAGAACACTGGAAGGTAATATCCGTAGTGGTAGACCACTCAGTCCATGGGACGAGTTAGGTAGAAGTGGTTACACAACAATTAGTTCCCCATACCGAGAACAATTGTTTCACCTTAGTGGATCCTCAGTTCTCGGTATGGTGAACTAACTGTTGTGTAACCACTTATATATATCTATATATATATATATAGGGTGAGTCTCTAATTGTTTGGAAGGGAGTCACATTGAAGAGGTAAAAAATTAGATGTTGTCTTCCTGTTTCTTCTACAACAACTACAACGGCACGCGATGGGGTCCACCCACAGCCCCGGCGGACAGAATGGAGAAGGCGTT
>OZ024742.1:100424252-100434252 GCA_964016885.1 Eledone cirrhosa | reverse complement strand
AAGTTTCAGAAAGTAGCAAGTAATTTTAGACAGAACAATACCCATTAAAACTGTTTCAAAGATTGAACAGTTCTTGACAAGATGTTTGTGTTCGTTTGGGCGTGTAGATATAGGCATGTTAGAGTGGTTAAGAACCACGCATCGTAATTATGGGGTACTGTTTTATCCCACTGCGGGGAAACTTTGTTAAGCTTTTTCTTTTTACTATAGATCGATCGACGCCGTTTGAGCGAAATCGGGTATGATGGATTTTATATATAATTAAAAATTACAGCTTTGCCACATTTTCTCACTGATTCTACTTGAGAGCTCATGTTAATTAAACAAGTGTATTTATTATGGCTAAAATAAAACTAAGGATAATTCTGGAATCAAGAAAACATTATTCTATGATGTAACATACGTTTAAAATATATTAACAAATAGGAGAGAAAAAGAAATAAAAAGATAAACGATGAGAGAGAAAGAGAGAGAGATAGAGAGAGAGAAGGGGAGGGGATTGGAGGAGAGAGATGAGGGAGAGGGAGTGAGGAAGAGAGAGGGAGGGTGTGTGTGTGTGTGTGAAAGCAAAGCGGTAGGGTACTAAACTCCACACCTTTAGCTAGATGGTGTATGTTAGCTGCGCCACACTGAAAAGAAGACGAAAACATTACCGCGGAGAACAGACAGCCAGGTTTCCTTCCTGAGGTAAAATGTTCTTATCCTAATTTAGCGGAGGAAAACGGCAGTCCAGGGACCGGAAGAAACCGAGAGTATTGATGATGTATGTATGATGTAACCCGTAACTTCTGATGGAATCGTAAGAAACACCGTAATGACATACGGCATTCCTTGGACTTTTTTCAAACCCACCCTGGTGAAGCCCATCTCCTCTCCAGGTCTGAGCACAGCCGATTTCTTCCAGAGAAAGAGAAAGAGAAAGAGAGAGAGAGTGATAGAGAGGAAGAATCGACTCTAGTTCTAGACTGGTACCTTTTATCGACCTTTTATCGACCAGCTTGGCATGTGGTTAGAATGTCTCAAGAAAAAATCGCGGGACAGATTTTACGCAGAAAACCAACCGGCAAGAGAGCCAGAGGTAGACACCGAACAAGATGATTGAATAACATCGATGGGCTTGGCTGGTCACGCTTGGGGATCTAACCGGATCAGTTGTAGATGGTTGCTTCTGACAGGACCTGATGGGAGGCGTTTGAAGACTCTGCCCTCACGACTCTCTCAGGAATAAGTGGGCGAAGAAGAAGAAGAAGAAGAAGAAGAAGAAGAAGAAGAAGAAGAAGAAGAAGAAGAAAAAGAAGAAGAAGAAGAAGACCTCGAATGGATGCAAGGCAAAGTTGATGATAACGTGCATTAAAAGGGAACGGTCAGTCAACATCTGGTATTTTATGTTTCGTCTTGTCTGTTAGCCACAAATGGAACCTATTTTCTGACGAGGCACATTTTCAGTTTCGGTTAAGTTGTAAAACACGAAGAGGAGGTTGATGGTGTGTAACATTCATTTGATAATTAAGTGATAAAGGAAATGATCGAAGACCAAACAGAGGAATTATTTCTGCTAAATTTCATTGATTTATCATTTTAGTATAACATCATCGATCATGTTTCATTTTGTTGCTACCTCCTTCCAGTCTCCACCTACACGTACTTTACACAAAGATATACATAGGCAACGAGATATATAGAACATACATACATACGTACATACATATATACATATACATACATACATATATACATACATATACACATCTACACGTACTTTACACAAAGATATACATAGGCAACGACAGATATAGAACATACATACGTACACACATACATATATACATATACATATACATACATACTTACATACATACATACATACATATATACAAGAGAGGGGGGGGATGGGTGTTTCAAGAATAAAAAATGTAAGAAATTTCAATTCTATTTTAAACCGGAAATTATTATTTTCTAAAGCACGTGGTTATTTTTTTCTGAAAAGACAATTTTGTTCTTAATTTTTCTTTTTTTAATGATGGTTCTTTGTAGTGGTGAGTGCCATGTAGCCACAACACACATACACACACATTACAGTTAGGATGTTGGGCTAAAAATCGTAAGTTTGTGAGTTCGATTCCCGGATCAGCTGATACGTTTGTCCTCGAGCAAGACACTTTATTTCATGTTGTTCCAGTCCACTCAGTGGGCTGAAATAAGTTGCACCTTTAATTCAAAGAGCCAGCCTTGTCACACACAGCTGTGGCGTGTTCCATGTCTAAGAATTACGTTAAGGATACCCGTGTTTGGAATGCTCAGCCACTCACACGTTAATTCCACTGGAACACCCTCTTTGGAAGTGATGAAGTTCCAATACACACACACACATGCTTGCACACACACACACACACACACACACACACACACACACACACACACACACACACACACACACACACACACACACACACACACACTCACTCACACTCTCTAAATAATATAGTTCTGCATGAATAGTTTCAATAAATTTTTATCATACAAATGCGTAAAGGATGAGAGCAATTTTCCCCACAGTAGGACGTATGGCCACTGTATAAAAAAAAAAAACTAGTGTTCCGTTTACTTTTAGTATTCAAAGATGTCATTAATATATAAGAGCAGGCAGTCGCCGTGCGGTTTAAGGAGTGCGTTTCGAAACCACGTGGTTTCAGGTACACTCCCACTGTGTGACACATTGAGAAATTGTCTTCTGCTACAGCCTTAGGTTGACCAATACTCTGCGATGGCAATTGTACAAAGCCCATCCCATCATATCTATCTGTTATGTGTGTGTGTATGTGTATGTGTGTGTGTGTGTTTGTTTTTGTCCCATGCCATTGCATTTCGACAAACAGAGATCGATAAATTAAGTACTGGGATAGATATAATCGACTAAAAACCCATCAAGGGCGTTTCTCCAGCGAGGTTGCAGTCTAATATCTGAAATCAGTAAACGAATAAACGAAAGGAAATAATTAGTTTAAGACAACAGTCACCAACTGTTTTTTTTTATCATTCCTGTAATGTTATATTCTTATTTTGTAAGCTTAAAACTTCACCGACTGACCGCTCATGCGTCTGTCTATTCCTCCTTCTAGCAATGTGACAATACTCCCTCACAAGTCTCCGTATACACTTTACATTTGGCAGAAGCACACAACTACAAACAATTCATTATAACATTCTTTACTAATTTTATCAAAACTAGAGAGAGAGAGAGAGAGAGAGAGAGAGAGAGAGAGAGAGGAAAAGAAAAGAAATATACCCGTCATATCAACCATTCTCCAGCATTATCTCTTGGTTCCATGCTCTGTACTGACGAGTGTTTTAGTGGTTTGATCAAGAGAGCAGCCTACTTGTGAAATTAATGTGCAAGTAGCAGAAGATTTCACAGGTACGATCTATATAATTTATATATACATATTACTCTATCATATTGTACTCCCCGTTGAAAGATGTATATAATGACTCGTCGAGAGGTGCCGTCGTGACATACAGCGTGTCCTGGGCACATTTTGGCAGTATCGGTAGAGGGTCGGACGCCATGCTTTGAAGCATTGAGTTACCTCCTTTTATGATCTGAGTTCAAATCCCGCAGAGGTTAACTTTGCCTTTCATCCTTAGGGGCTCGATAAAATAAAGTAGCAGTAATACACTGGGATAATTGCTGGGCTTGTGCCAAAAATAGAAACAATTAAATCTGACGGAGCTCATCACCTCGCTATGGCTGAAAACAGTCGATTTCCTCCAAAGAAGGAGAGAGTATAAGTATAAAAGGAATAATAGAAGAACCATCCCTAGTACTGAACAGATAGTTGTTTTATTGAACACGAGAACATGAAAAGCAAAGTTGACCTCGGCACGATTTGAACCCAGAGATCAGTTTGAGCTCGAACGAATACCGTAAAACATTCTATCCGACGTTCTAATTGCTGGGCCAATTTACCGCCTACGTTGAAGAATGATAAGAATATTAACGATCTGTTGTAATTCCACTTATTGTGTTGATATAATTTAGAAAACTTTATTACATCGTACACTAATAGATTTTAATCACTTAAAGTGTTTATATTTATCTAAAATCTTTCGATTATAATTCTATATAAGAACCTTTAAGTTACTTTACAAATACCAATTTTAGGTGAAAGTTATATTACTAAATCCGTCAAAATTATTAATTATTTTCAAAATCATTTGTATGGCAATATGGTATCGAAAGGGTTAAGACATCCGTCTGTCATGATGTTGACAAGTAGATCAAGTAGCATTGATCAGTTATCGATCACTGTGTGTAAATACTGTAGTTTACGCACCTGTGTATAATGATGTTCTACCAATGTTCCTTGCCATTAGATTTAAATTTCTGAATTATGTGTTTGATACGTTCATTTGTCATTTTGGAAGAATTCTTTCACACATTCTCTTACTGGCTTCAGTCATTAGATTACGGCTATACTGACGGCACCGCTGTAAAGGAATTTAGTCGATATCGACACCAGATTTTCCAAGTCTGGTATGTATTTCGACAATCTTGTTTTCTCTAGTCGTTAATCTAACACACATACACACACACACACACCCACATACACACATATATACACACACACACACTCATTCACTCACTGGGTTTCGCACATTATCAATCTAAATTTCACTCCCTATTCATTGGCCAATCCGTGACTATAATAAAAGACACTAACTCAAAGCATCGCGAAGTGGGAGACAACGAAACGAACTCATTAACCACAGCCATGTCTGCACCTTGTACAAGACAAAATGTGGAATTCAGTATATAAACCAATAAGTATTTATTTGTTGTTTACATTTTGTCATCTTGTCTTGTATTTAACAATATCCTGTACCACATGAAACCACATTAGCAAGATATTCTTGAAAAGTAGAAACCAGCACTAGGATTACATCACGTTACAAATGAGTCTTTTGCCTAATACTACAAAAAAAAAAAAAAGATACCATAAACGTTTGAATTAACAAACCACATGAAAGCACATTAGCAAGACATTCTCGAAAAGTATAAAATAGCATTATGACTGCATCACATCCAAAATTGAAGTCTTTATGTAGTGACTTAGCTCCGACATGTGAGTTTATCCAACGACTAAGAATTCGTGAAACAATAGCGATGTTTATCCAAGGGTACAGTGGACTAGTTAGATGCTGCAATTCTGTATGACAATGTTATGACAATACGAGAGCCGATAGCTTTCTAAATAAATCTGTTCCAAGTCGAAATCCACTGTAAATTGATGGAGAGCAGAATAAACTATCGTTTCATAAAGAATTTTCACGTGTATAACTAACTAAGAACATCTCTCAATATCACAAGGAAAATATACCTGTATGTCGTAAGATATAACTGAAATGCCTGGCTCTATATATGAAGCCTGTTATGGAGCTCGAAATGATAATTTTCCTTAAAACGCTACGTAGCGGGATCGAACATGGGTGATCATGATTGCGAAGGAAACCTGTTAATCACTCAGCTATGCTAACGTTCAGTGTTATAAATAGACAATAAAAGACGCCTGTAATTACTTGTACACAAGGAATAACAGGAATTTAAATAGACCATAGGTTTCAGCTGATGTAGATTAACTGAAAAGTAGGAAGAAAAAAAACAAAAAAAAACGATCGCAAAATCTGATGAAGGAAACTATTTCCATTGTTGATACTATCTGCCCGTCGAAATTCCTGGTAGGAGGAGGAGGGGGGTTAAATTCAGAACGCGTAGAGCCGGACCAGATACCGAAAAGCATCCATTCTGACTCTTAATAATACCATCAAACTCCCACCCCTCGATTGGTATTATATGTATCGACGCTGAAGGGATGAAACGGAAAGTTGACCTCGGCGGAATAGAGAGGGCCAGAATAAATAGCGAAACTTTTAATCCAACGCTTTAACGATGCTGTTAATTTGCCGCATATTATGAATGTTCTGTTAAATATTTGTTGAGTTATGTTATTAAAATGCTTATGAATCAAGAAATGTTTGTCACCTTAAACTACGTTTAGTTATTTTCTGGTTGTATAGAATTTGCAGAGATTTTTCTTAAACCACCAGTTGAGAATTTATTTATTATAAAATTGATGTAGGCTTTGTGAAGAACTTCTTAAAATTGCTGATGGGCATGTGCTTTGGGGAGTTTGGTTCTATATATAATGAAGTTTCCTGGGTTTAGCATTGAAATATAAGCTGTCATTCATTTACTAATTGACAATGTTAAAATCCCATTACTACACTCCTTTATTGCATTTATTTTATATTTTAACATTGCGATGTATCTAATGTGTATTCAATACACCTGGTTACTTATATACTTATTGAGCTTCAAATTATCTTCCTAACTCTTATTTCCTTGTAGTCCAGATGTTCTTCCACACTTGCCTATTCTTCAATTTTTATATATAGCACTGGTAACATTTTTGTTGCACTTAGCTTTATTCTGAACATAGACTATTGTTAAAAGACATCATATATGACTAATTATGTAGCCAAAAAATTTATAGATTGCGTGCTTCAGATATATCATGCCTTCTCAATGTTGAAGCCAATAGTGATTATTATGATAGAATGGGTTCCCCTATGGCAGTTTGGGAATGTTGCACTGTTACATCGAAACTCCTCAGTTTGCCACTTTCGCAACCATTCATCGTCAACCGTATCTCAGTTGCCGTCATCAGTATTTCACAATATATAATCATTCCTAATATACCGTATTTCCCCGCGCCGAAGACGCTTCGTCTCGAGGACGCACCCTAATTTTGACAATCCAAAATTTGAAAAAATATAATAAACAACCTTCGGCCTCCAGGACGCATGGTAGATTTTTTTAGACTTATTTTAGGAAAAAAGTAGCGTCTTCGACGCCGGGAAATACGGTAATTAATCGCCAAGATTTCTTTAATGACTTAATTGCAGATATAAAAGTGAGTCTATAACTTAATCTTGAAGGGACTGAATACATAACTACTGATAAGAGACAGCCAAATCTAGGTATAACAATTTAGGATAGAACTATAAAACATGTTTATCCAGGACAAACTATTAGCTTCAAACAATAACCTGGTTGCTATCAATCACATTATTGTCTGAAGCAATGGCAACGAACAGGGATAAATGGAGAAAGTATAGGTATTTCATGACATTTGGTACTCCGTTTAAAGATAAGATAATCTCTCCTTTGTACTCTGTTTAAAGCTTAGATAATCCTCCTTCCTACTCTGTTTAAAGCTGATAAGATAATCTCCCCTTCGTACTCTGTTTAAAGCTAATGAGATAATCTCTCCTTCCTACTCTGTTTAAAGCTGATAAGATAATCTCCCCTTCGTACTCTGTTTAAAGCTAATGAGATAATCTCTCCTCCATACTCTGTTTAAAGCTGATTAGATAATCTCTCCTTCATACTCTGTTTAAAGCTGATAAGATAATCTCCCCTTCGTACTCTGTTTAAAGCTGATTAGATAATCTCTCCTTCGTACTCTGATTAAAGCTGATTAGATAATCTCCCCTTCGTACTCTGTTTAAAGATGATTAGATAATCTCTCCTTCGTACTCTGATTAAAGCTGATTAGATAATCTCCCCTTCGTACTCTGTTTAAAGATGATTAGATAATCTCTCCTTCGTACTCTGATTAAAGCTGATTAGATAATCTCCCCTTCGTACTCTGTTTAAAGATGATTAGATAATCTCTCCTTCGTACTCTGATTAAAGCTGATAAGATAATCTCCCCTTCGTACTCTGATTAAAGCTGATTAGATAATCTCCCCTTCGTACTCTGATTAAAGCTGATTAGATAATCTCCCCTTCGTACTCTGATTAAAGCTGATTAGATAATCTCCCCTTCGTACTCTGATTAAAGCTGATTAGATAATCTCCCCTTCGTACTCTGTTTAAAGCTGATTAGATAATCTCCCCTTCCTACTCTGTTTAAAGATGATAAGATAATCTACCCTTCGTACTCTGTTTAAAGCTGATAAGATAATCTCTCCTTCGTACTCTGATTAAAGCTGATAAGATAATCTCCCCTTCGTACTCTGTTTAAAGCTAATAAGATAATCTCTCCTTCATACTCTGTTTAAAGCTGATAAGATAATCTCTCCTTCGTACTCTGATTAAAGCTGATAAGATAATCTCCCCTTCGTACTCTGTTTAAAGCTAATAAGATAATCTCTCCTTCATACTCTGTTTAAAGCTGATAAGATAATCTCTCCTTCGTACTCTGTTTAAAGCTAATAAGATAATCTCCCCTTTGTACTCTGATTAAAGCTGATTAGATAATCTCCCCTTCCTACTCTGTTTAAAGCTAATAAGATAATCTCCCCTTCGTACTCTGTTTAAAGCTAATAAGATAATCTCCCCTTCGTACTCTGTTTAAAGCTGATAAGATAATCTCCCCTTCGTACTCTGTTTAAAGCTAATAAGATAATCTCCCCTTCGTACTCTGTTTAAAGCTAATAAGATAATCTCCCCTTCGTACTCTGTTTAAAGCTGATAAGATAATCTCCCCTTCGTACTCTGTTTAAAGCTAATAAGATAATCTCCCCTTCGTACTCTGTTTAAAGCTGATTAGATAATCTCCCCTTCCTACTCTGTTTAAAGCTAATAAGATAATCTCCCCTTCGTACTCTGTTTAAAGCTAATAAGATAATCTCCCCTTCGTACTCTGTTTAAAGCTAATAAGATAATCTCCCCTTCGTACTCTGTTTAAAGCTGATAAGATAATCTCTCCTTCGTACTCTGTTTAAAGCTGATAAGATAATCCTCCTTCCTACTCTGTTTAAAGCTGATAAGATAATCTCCCCTTCGTACTCTGTTTAAAGCTAATAAGATAATCTCCCCTTCGTACTCTGTTTAAAGCTAATAAGATAATCTCCCCTTCCTACTCTGTTTAAAGCTGATAAGATAATCTCCCCTTCGTACTCTGTTTAAAGCTAATAAGATAATCTCCCCTTCCTACTCTGTTTAAAGCTGATAAGATAATCTCCCCTTCGTACTCTGTTTAAAGCTAATAAGATAATCTCCCCTTCGTACTCTGTTTAAAGCTAATGAGATAACCCCTCCTTCGTACTCTGTTTAAAGCTAATGAGATAATCTCTCCTAGTGATAATTATCTACCACTGAACAAATGTACCTGGCATCGAATTGTCGGTACCCATTGCGGTTCATCAAAAGACCAATTTGTGGCTTATATATCCTACCAAATCATAGGATCTCCATCGTATTCGACGATGACTATTAATTTGTTCGATCAACTAAACTACGTATTTGTTAAAATAACGTATACACGATTGAGTATTCCACAGACTTTAAAGTGCCTTTAAAGTGACACAGTATGTGAGCATTAGGAGCTGTCACAATTTCTCTTTACTCTTTTAGCTGAAACTGTACTAAAAAGGAAATTACTCACGGTGCCACTTGATGGGATCGAACCAAGGAATATATGAATACGAAGTAAGCTTCTTAAACACTCAGCCATACGCAGTTTTTAAGCTACAAGTGGGTTGGTTGCTACGAGGGTGGGAGAAGAAAACACCATGCAAGAGAAGAGATAAGGAAAAAAAAAAGAATAGAAAAGAAATAAAAAAAAGAAGAGGAGGAGGAAACAAATATGAAGCAGAGAAAAGAAATGAGAATATTTAAAATAAAAGATAAAATCAAATATTTGGGTGTATTTATTTAAATCGTGTGACCTAGCAGTTCGACAAATTCAGATCCATAAAATAAGTACTGAGGTCGAAGCAATCGACTAAATAGCTTCAAAGCCGAGTCCTCGCATGGCTGCCGTCAAATGACTGAAATTAGTAAAAGAATAAAATCACATATATATAGGGTAAAGAGCCCCTTTAGTTACTGAACATAGGATTTGCGGCAAGAGAGTTCCCTTCAGAGGCACAAGCCCGGGCAAGGTTGTTTGTGGAAGACCAGCAGTCGCCCATGCATACCAGTCTCCCCTCT
>OZ024742.1:100391752-100419252 GCA_964016885.1 Eledone cirrhosa | reverse complement strand
TATATATATATATATATATATATATATATATATATATATATATATATATATATATATATATATATATATATATATATATATATATATATATATATATATATATATATATATATATATATAAATGCTAGAACACAGCGTATATTAAGTTTGAGGTAAATGTAATGTGAACATATAACTATTGTTTTTAAGATTAGAAACATAGTTGATTTTTAATTTACAGTGTCTGTAATGATAGTATATCAGATGATGATCATGATAGTGATATCATTATCCATTAAAATGTTCCAAAATATAATTCATGTATTTCTCACCCCGGTTGAGCAACGAATGACCATAGTATGACAATAGTGTGAGGACAGCCACACTAACAACAACGAAACACGCACGCGCAAAACAAGACAACATCGAAAAAATTATCTAAATCTTTAAAAAATCCCCAAAGAACTGCATGGCGACGTTATTGTAATCGAAATTTCGATTCCTTCGTTATATAAAAAAAATAACTTAAAAGATATTTTCCGAAAACAAACAAAAAAAAAAAAGACAAAAAACAAAAAAAAATACAAGCCAAACAAAATTAGAAAAACCACACACATCACAACATAAACCACAGTATCGGATTAATTTTTTTCTTCTTTTCTCAAAAGTAATGCAAAAAATAGACTTGAAGAAAAAGTAAAAGAGGGTAAAGATAGAATTGAAATAGAATGAGAAGAAATGGCTTCAATTTAAAAAGAAAAATCCACTTTTTGTATTAAAACAAAGTTGTAAAAACCGGGACGGAAAAACAACAAAAAACGCAAGCTTGGAATTTTTCGCTAGCAGCTTGGACAGTTAGGTAGTCTATTTAAATTAACCAGAAATCATTCCAATAGTTTTCCGACTGAAGACTTTTCTAGAATTAGTTAGTTTTTTTTTTGTTGTTGTTGAAATAATCATATTTGCTATGCTTTGCTCGTTGTTTAGCTATATTATGTCTTTAATTGTAATGTGAGCAAGAACAGATAGATTTCCTAACACTGAGACAATAGCTTAATGGAATGTTTAAATAATCTTTCTTTCTCTTACACACATATATACACACACAAATACACTTTACATAAAAGGAGGAAGAAGACAACGTAGTAGAAAGAGTAGACGAAAAAAAGCAGTGTGGTTGTTTTGAGAGAGAGATGGATGGATGGATAGGAAAAGTTACTAGGTGTATGAGAAATTGGCTGATGTATGCAAAAGTTTATTCTGAATTGTTCCTTCAGTCACGAGTTAGGGGAAAAAATGATTCTATTGGTTAGTGTCTAATTGATTCAGTGATCTACAATGAAGAGTTTTATGTATCAGAAAGTGAGAATAGAACCCATTCCGTTATCTTAACCGAGAATACAATGTTGAATTCCTCTCCTAATCCACTGTGGTGTTTCGATTATTGGAGCATAGGTATGACGCACACACACACACACACACACACACACACACACACACACACACACACACACACACACACACAATGAAATGTTAAAGGAAAACAGTACAAGAGAATAATACAATAATAGTATATTAGTATAGTGTATAGAGCTTGTAAACGCTTCGGACGCTTGTCCTTCATCGGAAGATAGAGATAGAGAAAAGAGTGGACTTATGGGAGAGAGCAGAAAAAAGACAGATGAAGGCAAAAAAAGGGGAAAATGGGCTGATAAAAGAAGTGAACAGAAAACATATTTTGCTGCTAGTCAGCCATCGTTAGAAAAGAAAGATAAAAAGAGAACGGGCGTTGGCAGAGTTAGAACGTCGGATTGAGTTCAAATAACGTCGTGGTCAACTTTGCCTTTCATCCTTTCGAAGTTGATGTTTATCATACCAGTCTAGTACTAGTATAGATTCTCTTTGTATCGCTCACTTTCTTTGGAAAACCACTAAGATGATAATATTGCTACAAATATCAACAAAACTACCATAGCCAATAATTGGCAACAATAGGGCTACCTAACGAACAAGAACCAAAATAAAGCCAGCCAAAAATTTACATGCCAAGAAAAGATAGATTTAGGAATGACTGTGATTTCGGGTTCACTTCTACTGCGTGGTACCATGTGCAAGTAGTTTTAACAATAGCTTGGGGTTGACTAATCCCTTAGGAGTGAAATTTCGTAGACAGAATTAATATGGACGTCCGTTTTTTGGATTATTTTTTGCGTGGGCGCGACGCTTACGATTATGTACCGTTTGGCAGTCAATATGATCGACTAAATCCCCATAATGTGGTGCCCCAAGCTGGCCGCAGTCTAATGCCTGAAACAAATAGAATAAGCATACTCCACCATATATATATTTTTTCTTTTTTTTCAATGTTAAATTAATCTCTCTCTCTCTCTCTCTCTCTCTCTCTCTCTATATATATATATATATATATATATCATCATAATTATATATGTCCGTAACTGTGTGTGTGTGTGTGTGTGTGTGTGTGTGTGTGTGTGTGTGTGTGTGTGTGTGTGTGTGTGCGTGCGCGCGCGCGCGCATGGCTAAGAACGATTGTCTTGTGATTTCCTCAGAGCTATTTGCGATATGAAGCTATGATTAACAAGACAAAGAACTATTTGTTTATTCATCATCTTTCTAAGAGTTGCTTTCTCACAAAATATACAATTTTGAGCTTCATTTAATTTTTTTCTTAGCAAGAAATTGAAGAGTCTGCAAGAAAAAATTTCTTAAACGAAATTGGATAAAAGAAAATAATTGTTTAACAATAATTAAAAACAAGTAATTTATCATTTTTCGTATTTATATTTTTCTTATCTTGCAAGTTTCTTGTTAAAAGTAAGGAAATTAAGATATTTCAAAGTTAATGAGTATAACGATATATCTTTGTCTTTCTACTTTCTACACACACACACACACGTGTTCGTGTATACATATACATTTGTATATATATATATATATATATTTATATATATATATAGCGGCGATGAATTAGTTTAGCGAGGTTTTTTATATGAAATCGTGTGTCGAAACAAATATTGTTATACTTGAGGAGGGTCATATTTGTGTAATATTGCCAGAATTAATAACAGAACACACTCACTGTTTGGTTGGTTTTCGCTTCTCGCTGTCTTTTATATCTGCGATCTAACTTACTCGGTCCTCAATGTTGCCATTGACTGACCGACGGTCAAAAATAATACAGATACAATATAGACACAAACACATATATATAGTTTACATAATTTACATAAATCTTTCGTTGCACATCTGCAACATCGTCAGTGGTGTTATATTTTTTCCTCCTGTTGTGTTGTATGTCTACGCCATTTTTTATTCAGTCTGTCTATATATTTATTTATTTATTTGCTTGTTTGTTTATTTTATTTTGTCTTCTTTGCGCATGCGTTTGCGTGTGTGTATAGTGTTATGTTTGCTGTGTGACTAGTGTGTATAGTGTTGTGTCTGCTGGATGACTAGTGTGTGTTTATGTGCTTGTTGTTATTCTGCTTGTGTATGTATTTATTTATCTTATTTTATTTTATTTTATTTACTTATTTATACTTCTCTTAGGTCAGTGTTGTTTGTTTGGGTGTTGTTGTTGTTCCACTCATTCTTTCTGTTTAGCTTTGGTCTTCTAATTTCTATTTCACTGGCCTCTCTGATTTGCCTATCTGCTGGGTCATTCCTATGTTTAGATATTATTCTATTTTCTATGTTGTCTATGTTAGCGTCATATATATATATATATATATATATATATATATATATATATATACATATATGTGTATATATATATGTATATACATATATACATATACATACATATATATATATACATATATATATATATATATATATATATATATATATATATATATATATATATATATATATATATATATATGAAAATGTTTAACCCCGACGGCAGAGCTCAAACCGTTTCGAGGGCTATTTCTGGACTCCAGCAATAGCCGTCGAAACGGCTTGAGCTCTGCCGTCGGGGTTAAACATTTTCCTATTACCCACTCTACTACCCTAAGTATTGAGTACTCTGGTGCGTTATGGTCCATCTGGTTCCTTACCACACTTCCTTCGTTATATATATATATATTATATATATATATATATATATATATATATATATATATATATATATATATATATATATATAAGTATGTATGTATACGTACATACATATATGTATACAGACGTACAGTAGTATGTATATATATACATACATGCACACATATATATGCACGTATCGGTTTACCGAACATTTATTATAATGCTCGGTTTGTTTGTTTGTAAACAAACAAACAGCCTGAATTACGCCGTACAGTGTTTAGGCAACCACGTCACCTTTTTGTTCAACACTGACACAGGAACGATGTACTAGTTTCAAGCTTATTAGCTATCGTCAGCATCGTACACCTTCCTGCTAGATGGTTGAATGTCTGAAAGTATATACTTTCCTTATGCATATTAACGGCTGAGCAGCCTAATTTGCATATCGAGTGAGTTCAGTCGACTGGGCGCACCGAAAACGATAAATGGAATAGAATGAAACGAAATTTCATTTCTCACCCTTAGTACGGCACTTACTTAAATGCGCCCAGCCGACTAAACTCACTCGATATGCAAATTAGGCTGCTCAGCCGTTAATATGTATAAGGAAAGTATATACTTTCAGACGTTCAACCATCTGGCAGGAAGGTATACGATGCTGACGATAGCTAATAATCTTGAAAATAGTACATCGTTCCTGTGTCAGTGTTGAACAAAAAGCTATGCAAACACCGGGGGGCTAACGCCCTCTGGGGATGTCCAGCAGAAGCAAGGGGGACAACCGTCTATGCATTTGAGGCTTAACTGGCATTCGTCAGGACGGTGCCTCCCACCGCTTGCGACTGCTGGTCTAGAAGACAGCTGAGAATATATATTTTTCTCGTCTATGTAAATGAGGTGATTAATCTCATTTGCATATGAAGCTACATAAGTTGGCTCAACTTATAATAAAAAAGAAATAGGATTTCGCTTCAAGCACAGCTTTATACAACATGTATAAATATATATATATATATATATATATATATATATATATATATATATATATATATATATATATATATATATATATATATATATATATATATATATATATATATATATATATATCGTATCTCTGCGTGTTCTAAGAGGTGACTAAAATGGTTGGTGCCATAAAACATTGACACACAAAGGATTATGTAATCAGTATAAAGCCTATCATGAAGAAATGACCCTAAAACGTATATATTTGTTAAGAGCCGAGAGATGTTAGACTAATGTGTTTAAAACAACCAATATACCACTACATATATTGATCTCTAATTAACATTTCTAGAGAACAGTTATATCCGATTTCATCAGACTATAAATTACATAATGTTTATTACATTAGCTTATATCTCAGTTTATCGTATCGTGAACGACAGCGAATTTAAAGACAGAACATACAAGGACGTTATTATATACATGAAAAGGGCGGTGGATTGGCAGTATCGCTAGAATGTCGGACGCCATGCTTTGCAGCATAGAGTTACGGCCCTTTATGATCTGAGTTCAAATCCCGCCGAGGTTAACTTTGCCTTTCATCCTTACGGGGTCGATAAAATAAAGTACCAGTCATGCACTGGGTCGATTTAATCGACCCCCCCTCTCTCAAAATATGCTGTCCTTGTGCCTATATAAGAAACCATTATATACATGAAAACAATTTGGCACATCATTGTGATGGCACGCTAAGAAGTGTTTGAGGATTTCGGCTCACGATCGCGATGTCATGGTTTCACTTCTTTGTCCAATGCTGTGTTCTGAAGGAAAACAATTCACGTCGCGTTATTCCAGTCTAATCAGCTAAAATTGAGTACCAGCAGCAGTAGCAGCTGCAACAGCAGCAGCAACAGCAACAGGAGCAGCAACAGGAGCAGCAGTAGCAGTAGCAGCAGTAGCAGGAGCAGCAGCATGGGTTAAATCTGTGATGGAATGGTGCTCCGTTCTGGGTTAATTTGTTCTCGCAGTCGCTTAATTCAATGAAACCAGGTTAATGTCTGGCCTGATGAGTCCCCAAGTTTGGAGCAGACTATGTATTTGTAAAGCTCTAATACATAGCTCTCGAGACAGCAAATCGGCAGAGTCGTTTGAACTTCGGATAGTTTTCTTTGCTGTATTTGTTCTGTCTTTCTGCACTCAAAGTTCAAATCCCACCGAGATCCAATTTGCCTTTCATCATTCATAAAAAAGTACCAGTCCAGTACTAGGGCGATTTCTTCCTCAGTATCTCACTGTTACTTCCTCACTCTCCTCTGGAAGAAATTGGCTGTGTTCAGATATAGCGAGGAATGGGTTCCACCAGGTTTAAAATACCCGCGACACATTTTATGTCACTACGGCACGTCTACTACTCCACCTGTTCGATTCCTAGCTGAGCGTTGTGTCCTTGAACAAGACTCTATTACACGTTACTCTAGTTCACACAGCTGGAAAAATTAGTTGTGTCTGTCATTCAAAAAGATAGTCTTGTCAGACTGTTACACTGAGTCTCCCTGAGAACTACGTCAAAAGTCCAAGGCCTGTGTAATGCTCAGCCACAAGTAGGTTAATTTCAGAAACAGACTAATCCGGCTACTCCGTTCTTCGAAGAACTGGAACATTCATCGTTGGATCAGACAGAGATCCAACACACGCACACACACACACACACACACACACACACACACACACACACACACACACACACACACACACACACACACACACACACACACACACACACACACACACACACACACACACACACAGACACACACACACACACACACACTATAGGAAATGTAGCTTTATATGTTTAAAACTGTATGTAGGCACAAAAAGAATAAATAAAAACAAAAGAGAGCATTTGTTCGACACACCACCAGCTGACCTTTTCTTCTTTCTCGTTTTGTCAACAACACCAATCCTTTAAAAATAAACTACAGAAACTTTAATTGATAGCTCTAACTGTTTTTATTACTATCTCAATTATTTCTCGATTGAACGCAGAGATAAACACAGACACATACGTTTTCTAACTGACATTAGTATCAATTTCTTACATACGTATTATCTTTATTTTCTACAACCATCACGAGTAAGACTTCTAACAGCATCAACAGTACTGAAACAGACAAACAAGACAGCGACTATACTCTCTCAGTGCTTGCTTCATCACAACGGCAGTCCCCGTCTATCGTAATATGAAATTATCAGTACTGCTACCAGGGGCCTTGTTTCAGGGGGTACCAGGGGACAAGCCCCCCCCCCCCCCCCCTAACACACACTTTTTCAAACGCGTCTGTTTTATTCTTTTTTTATTTGATATAATAAATTTTTTTTAAAACTTATTTTTTTTGTATCTGAACTTCATTTGAATATATAAAATTTAAGTAGCGTAAAATGTTACTTATGTGGTAGGATCTGGGAAAGGCACCATAAGCAATTTATGCTCCTTTAAGAATCAACAAATGTTGGTTTGTCCCCCTCACATTTTAAAGGCAAACGAGGCCTCTGACTGTTACTATTACAAGCACTAAGGAAGGGAGAAAGAATGAAAGGTAAAAATTGATCTCGGCGGGAAATTGAACTCAGAACGTAAGGAACTGGAACAAATACAGTAAAACATTTTATCTAACGAATCAGCATATTCACTGTTGCTACAAGTGTAGCAGCAACGGCAGCAGCAACAGCAGCAGCAACGGCAACAACATCGGCATCAACAGCGGCATCAACAGCAGCAACAACAGCAATAACAACAGCAGCAGCAATAGCAGTAACAACAGCAGCAACAACAGCAGCAGCAACAGCAGCAGCAGAAGCAACAACA
Source organism: Eledone cirrhosa (assembly GCA_964016885.1). Lineage (NCBI taxonomy): Eukaryota > Metazoa > Mollusca > Cephalopoda > Octopoda > Eledonidae > Eledone > Eledone cirrhosa. The sequence goes on along the minus strand of OZ024742.1, from coordinate 100,411,373 downwards.
AGAACAGCAATAGCCGCAACAACACAGCAGCAGCAACAGCAGCAATGATTTTATTGGCCACTAGGGCCGAAATCATTAAATGCTTCTTATATAGGCATAAGACAAGCAATTTTGGGGGAGGGGGAAGTCGATTAAATTCATCCCTGTGCATTACTGGTACTTTATTTTATCGACCCCGTAAGGATGAAAGGCAAAGTTAACCTCGGCGGGATTTGAACTCAGATCATGCTGCAAAGCATGTTGTCCGACGCCCTACCGATACTACCAATCGACCGCCTTAATAATAAGGACAGTGGGAATTTACATAAAAAGGGTAACAAAGGTATATAACAGAGTTCTCAAATAAGAGAGACCACCAACCTGTGTTAATTTAATAATTCTATAGATCTGAGATAACTCCGTTCAAAGACACCATTGGCAAATGATTCGCTCACTATTCCTTCCAGCCTACCTTCTTTTCCAAGTGGAACTTGGAAATGTTGATGAGGTCATTGAGTGAAGAGGAATTTGTCTTCAATCCTTTCAGACTCGTCCACCACACATCTTTCAGCATATCTACCAGTTGGTAGGAAAACTGTCTGCTTTCACCGGCAGAATGAAGGCATACAACATACAGGAGTGGAATAAGTTTGCATGGCTGACATTTTCAGGATGATTTATGGTAGCATGCATATATATATATGTATATATATATATATATAAATAATATAAGATCAAAAGATGGTTAAAAGAGTTCCAAGTATTTTATTATGCGCATTTCAAAAACAAATATCATCATGAGATGACATTTGCGTTTTCGTCAGATAAAATAGGGATACATGATATTAAAGGTTAAAAAACACTTGTGAATAGTGAAGTTTTAAATCAACATATGATATGTTGATTTAAAACTTCACTATTCACAAGTGTTTTTTAACCTTCATATCATGTATCCCTATTTTATCTGACGAAAACGCAAATGTCATCTCATGATGATATTTGTTTTTGAAATGCGCATAATAAAATACTTGGAACTCTTTTAACCATCTTTTGATCTTATATTATTTATACTCCAGTCCTACAAACTGTAGAGTGCTACTTATCCGATATTTGCATTGCTTTATTGTACTACAATAAAACTTACCTCCTACACACACACACACACATATATATATATATATATATATATATATATATATATATATATATATATATATATATATATATATATATATATATATATATATCAAAGCAAGTATGTTTTGAAACATCGAGCGAGGTTTGAAATTCGTTAAAAATAGCTTTCACCGTATTTTTGACTAAAGAAATTTTAGCCTGATAGTGAGGTTCAAAAACCCTCTAAAAATGGAAAAGAATGAGTATTGACGTAATATACCATATTTACTGGTGCTGAAGACGCTTCGTCCTCGAGGACGCACCCTAATTTTGACAACCAAAACTTTGAAAGAAATAATAAACAACCTTTGGCCTCCAGGACGCATAGTAGATTTTTTAGACTTATTTTTAGGAAAAAAGTAGCGCCTTCGACGCCGGGAAATACGGTATGTTTGTATGTATGTATGTATGTTTTTCTGGTTTTATAATTTCACAAAGTTTTACCAATAAAGAGAGAGAGTCGGTTTCTGACATAGACACAAGACTCTCTCATTGGAATTTACACAACATCAACTAGGTAGATATGTATGTGTGTATGCATGTGTAGATATGGATGTTATTGTATGTGTGGATGTGTATGTTTTGAGTTGTATGTGTGCATGTGTATATGCTTTGTATCTGTACATGTGTATATGCAGTTATTAGATGCAAAATTTTTGGAATGTTTTACATATATTTACTGTTCCATTAATGGATTGTACTTGTGTATGTATGTATGTATGTATGTATGTATGTATGTATGTATGTATGTATGTATGTATGTCAGGTCACCAGTTGGTGCTACTGGTAACATGTATCCCAGTACAACCTGTCTAATGGTCGGGTCGTTGGCGACTAAACTGGCAACCCCACCAAGGTTTCTTGGTGAGGAGGGTGACTTTGGACATCCTCACCAAGGTTTCTTGGTGAGGAGGGTGACTTTGGACATCCTGCAGGACTAAAAACAAAACCTGTCAAAGGGCAAGGGAGCTCTTAAGAGTCAATGGCCATCCAAAATCACCGGGAGAGATGACCCCTTAGCCTTTGTCAAGGCAGAATTCTAGGAGAAGGAAAACTCTGATATAACACCTGCAACCCTGATGGTATCCAATGATGTTGACTTGTTCTTCTTTTTGGTAAATATCATCTTGGTTAAGAGAGTGGGACTGGCTTTGTGCAGTGCCTTTGCTCACTATAAAATCTTCACGGCACAGGCATTGCTTTATATCTGGAGATCTCTCTGCACTTGTCATCATATGGTACCATGGCCCTGCACTATGTGTCAATAATGGTCACAAGTGTACTCTTTGTACCAGAGTTTTCAAGTCGCTAGCTGGACTAAAAAGTCACACTCGTTCAGCGCATCGGTAGGGGTTCTCCTACATGGATATAAAGTAGTGGCCGTACTCGAAAACGAGTTGGCAGCCACCATGTATGTATGTATGTATGTATGTATGTATGTATGTATGTATGTATGTATGTATGTATGTATGTATGTGTGTGTGTGTGTGTGTGTGTGTATGTATGTATGTATGTATGTATGTATGTATGTATGTATGTGTGTGTCATGGACACCTGACGACAGCCCAGCAAATTCTCCCCACAATCCACAACTGATAACATAAAATGGAATGAATGTCCCAAATATAATGACTTTGGGTCAGTTAGAGAACACCATAGAACACGATTAAAATTACTGAGGGCAAGAGCCCTATGCCAAATGTTACTCTCCAGAACACAGCTCTATGCTAAGACGAGGTCCTTTCACCTAGGTCATATTTCTAATGAAAGACACTACTCATTATTTTCAAATAGTTTTATTAATATTCAAGAATTTAACTTTCTCATTTAGCTGGTGTTTGGAGCTTAACTTACAAATTTTTCCGTAAAATTACGATGGAAGATTTTTACATGAATATAAACCCTTTGAATTAACTGTGCCATAAAATTAGAAGCTGTTTCGGGAGGTCTGGTATTAAGAAAATTGGTGTTGTGGTACCTCCATCGGCTCCAGCCATGAGTGTTTCAATTGTTCTAACAACGGAACAGCATATTTGTGAAATTAACGTGCAAGAGGCTAAGCATTCCGCAGGCCAGCACACCTTTCTTTAACGTAGTTCCCAGGGAGATCCACTGTGAATCCACTGTGAATCGTAAACACATTTTTCCAGCTGTGTGGACTGGAACAACGCAAAATATAGTGTCGAGAATCGAACTCACGATGTTACGACTGTGTGTCGAACACGCTAGCTACCAACCCACGTACTTTCACAAAGTAAATTTACTGTGAAAGTACGTGGGTTGGTTAGATAATGTGGTTGTCACACCTTTATCGTGCATGGCATACTGGTTACAGCGCTGGGCTTGCAATCGGGAAGTTGTGAGTTCGATTCCCGGACCGGCGATGCATTGTGTACTTGACCAAGACACTTTATTTCACGTTGTTTCAGTAGAAATGAGTTACAATTTCATTGGTGCCAAGTTGTATTAGCCATTGCATTCCTCTTGGACAACATCGGCGTGGAGAGGGGAAATGGTATGTATTTACGACTGCTGGTCTTTCAACAACCTTGCTCAGATTTATGCCTCGAAGAGGAACATTCTAGTTGTAAATCCATGGTCATTCGTGACTGAAGGGAGTCTTTAGCACAACAGTCAATAGCATGCCGTTTTGAGATAATTTTGGATCTGTATATGGAGTTCCTTGATTGTATATACCTAGGTAGAGGTCTTCTTTTTGGGACATTAACATATTTCATATATATATATAACATTACTTTATATTTCGGCATTAACTCATATTTTTTAGATTTATCGCATGTTTACATTCTGACTAAGTCCACCTCAACCAACGCATCCGATTCCCAGCCCCACATGCGTTTTGTAATCTGTCACTGTAATGTCCTCTAAAAATAACATAAAATCGTTGGCAGTAATAATACTATCCGAATAATAACATACTACTACTACTACTACTACTAACAACAACAACAACAACAATAGCAATGATGATACATGATAACATGTCAACTTGTTCATCCTGTTTTTAATTAGAACCCATTTATTACATGTCCATATTTAGAAGAGAAGGAGTGGAGGTTCTTATTCCAACAATTAGTTGCTAATTATCATCTGTAATATAGGGTTGACTATAATTACTAATAAGTAAATAGATGGTCGAGGTTATGGGTTAGGTGGAAATAGTGGCGAAAATTATGGGAGAGTCTGAAAGAGTGATAAAAATAATGACAAAGCATAAAACATAAAAGATAACTTATTTTCGTGTCTGTAATTAAAAAGAGAATCGGATGCGTTGGATGGGGTGGACTTAGTCAGAATGTAAACATGTGATAAGCCTAAAAAACGGAAATGACATTGGAAGCAGAAAGCCCTAATTAATTGTTAATCCATAGGAAAGTTGTAATTTCTGAGTTAAACAACGGAATAGGGTTAATATCAATAATAATAATAAAAACAGCTGTGAACGCAATATGACCGAATGGTTAAGAGATTTAATAATGAGGTCTCAGGTTCGATTCCTCTAAGTAGCATCTTGAGAATGTATCATTTACTATAGACTCAGATAAACTTGTAACTGAAATTGGATACACGTTAACTGAAAGTTTGTCGGATGGACTGCATATCTAATTTAAAGGGACAGCTGTGTCATACGAAGATGGGCTGAAATTTTCATACACTGACTATGAAGAAGTGATGTTAAAGCTGTGAAATCTTGCATGCATTAATTTCAACTCTTCTGATTAATAACTGAAATGTTTCTTTCCAAGGCTATTTAAAAAAATAAACCTTATTTGGTCATTCCATGAGAGTATCTTAGTTAGCTTATTTTCAGGCGACCCTCGTACTGAGCGTCACGCAGAATCTCCTTGAAAATTAAGGTTAAGGGTATACACGTCTGTAGAATGTCCAGCCACTGGTTCGTTAATTTTAAGAGCAAGCTATTCCGTTGATGGAACACCTGCTACGGAGATTCTTCACACAAAGGAAACAGGTGGTGTTTATTGTGTGATTAGGTAGGTCACGATTTCTAATGATGGCAGGGACTATAGTAAAGAAAACAGATCCTGGCTAGTCCTCCACTGGGACGGAAATTTATGACTATCGGTTTCCCGAAGATCAGATTTCAGTTTTAGTTACAGGAAAAGGGAAGGAGGAGCAAGAGATGGAACCGAAAAAGTTGCTGAAGTTGTTTTCAAGGAAATTCAAAGACTCAAAATTGAGGATAAAGGTATTGGTATATCATTTGAGACCACCACCAGTAACACCATGGCAGCTCTGAAACAATTCCTCTTGTGGCTGGCTTGCTGCCATCACATTCTTGAACTGGTTCAGAAGAAAGACTTGGAGATATCTTTCCCACCATGTGATCTCAGTATCGCAATGTTCGAAAAGTTCCAGGACCATTGACACTCCATCAATAAGTCTTATAAAACTATTATACACACACACACACACACACACACACACACACACACACACACACACACACACACACACACACACACACACACATATATATATATATATATATATATAAATATATCTACACATATACACATATAAATATATACACACATGTGCACATATATACATACATACACATGTACACACACACACACACACACACACACACATATATATATATATATACACACATATGTTCATATACATGTGTATATTCATGTGCATACATATACATACATATATACACACATACATACATACATATGCATACACATACACATACACATTCATACATACATACATACATACATATATACATATATACATACATACATTTGTGTGTTTGTATCCCGTAACCTAGGGCTTTGAAAAAGAGAGATCATTTAAGTAGATCCCATACTGGGAGAAAAAATATTACAGAGGTCGATATAATAGACTAAATCTCTTCAAGAGGGTGCCACAGCATGGCCGCAATCTAATCATTGAAGCTAAAAAAAGAATAAAAGAAAATACACCAAGAAGGAAATGAACTATTTCCATAGCCGTCGACCTACAGATGTAAGATGCACTTATGCAGACATAACAGAATACCAATGTATCGGAAATGACGCAACTCCATAATGAGTTTATTCCAAGACCCACACTTATCTGATACCAATATGGTAGGTTGCCATTTTTTGTGCATTGGTTCGGTCTGGGAGGTTTCTTATTCATCTCCATCTTCCTCGTCGAATTTCTTGGCAAAATATTAGATTTTCCAGTGGTCTTTAATTTCATAGATTTTTCCATATTTGTTGTTGTTGTTGTTGTTGTTGTTGTTATTGGTGGTGGTGGTGGTGGTGATCGTTGTCTTGTTGTGTTGTTGGTGGTGGGCATGGTGTTATCTTTGGTGATGGTGGTGTTGTTTTTGATGGTGCTGGTATTGATGATGTTAGTGTAGTTAGTGTTTGTGTTGGCGGGGAGGCTGATGATGTTTAAGGTAGGAACGGTGTGAAGTTGTTCTATTTGGTAAAGTTCGATTTTGTGGCTGTGGTGTATGGTTTAAAAGACGGTTATGGAAATGGTGATAGTTGCGATGTTTAATGGTGTAGCAGTTGATAGTGGTGTAGACTTAGAGATGAGATGATGGTGTAGTTACTGGTTGTAATGGTGATTGTTCTAGTGATAATACAGGGTGGCCCAAAAGTTGCGATACATAAAACAAAATAATTGTTTTATATTTATTTATTTTGAATAAATTGTTTCTTATAAAACATAATTATTTTTTTTTATGTATCGCGACTTTTGGGCCACCCTGTAGTTGCATTGACGACGATGTCAGCCTTTATACATCAGATGGTGATGAAGCTGATGGTTGTAGTAGCATTGAAGTGGTGAATGAGATGGTAGTCAGGTGAATGCAATGGTAGTCGCAAGAATAATGTTTCACAAAATTGTATTACTGAGGTAGATAATATTTAGCTGTTGCTGGAACACAGGATCTAAATTCTTTCTTAAATTGACACAAGGCCAGCAATTTTGAAGGAGGGAAAATCGATTATATCGACTCCACTATATAAATGGTGCTGTATTTTGTTTTCTGTGGGGTACACAGACAGGCAGAGTTTAACTTATGCCAGAAAACCAAATGTTAACGCAGAGTTAATGATATAGCTACTTGCGTGTTTATTTATCGACCCTAGAAGTATGAAAGGCAAAGTTGATGTCGGGAGGATTTGAACTGTGAAAGACTCGGAACAAATGCTCCACCCTACATGGTATAAATAATTGTTTCTACTTTTTCACACAAGGCCAGCAATTACCCAGTGTATTACTGGTACTTTATTTTATCGACCCTGTAAGGATGAAAGCCAAATTTAACCTCGGCAGGATTTGAACTCAGATCGTAAAGGGCCGTAACTCTATGCTGCAAAGCATGGCGTCCGACCCTCTAATATGTCGATGATGATAGTTATAGTGATGTGATGGAAGTTTATTTGCAAGGGTGCTAGTAGTGGGGGTAATGTTTGGAATTTGGAATTGCAGTGGGGGTGGTGTGATGAAGGTTGTGATAATGGTGTGAGTGAAGCTAGAGGTAATCATAAAGATTGTTATGATGGTAAGTGTTGCCGGTGGTTGTAGACATTTATGATGTCAGTGATGGTAAAATTCTCATTACAAAATGTACGAAAATAGGTTATTATGCATATATAATTGGTTTTCGTGAACACACACACACACACACACACACACACACACACACACACACACACACACACACACACACACACACACACACACACACACACACACACAAGTTAATTTATGCCAGCAACCAAATGATAACGCGGAGTTAATGATATACCTGCTTGCGTGTTTATTTACATATGAAAATATATATATATATATAAACCAATGCATATAGAACTATATATATATATATATATATATATATATATATATTGATTGGTTCTACAGAATCAATTTCCCACTAGTTCATCCGGGAAACCTATATTTTTTTATTTTATTTTTGTACTTTTCTACTGAGTCGACGCCAAGTTCAATAAGACAATCCAATCACACTGATTCACTGACAAGATCTGCTCTTTTAATAATTCTAAGAACACATACGTTTGATTTCTAGATGTCAAGGTGCCAAATATATAAACGGTAAAATTCAAGGAAAATGTTAATATCACAATAAGTTAGAGCAAGGCTTCTCAAACCTTTATTTGATAGATAGACTTCATGTAATAAAATATAATTTTATGTAATAAAATATAATTTTCATGTAATAAAATATAATTTTCATTCACTTATAATTACAAAACATAACTAATTTACCGCTGTTTAATACAGTTTACATGGAAAAACAATCAGTAAAATATAAATGCAAACACATTTAATACTTGAATTATTATTTTAGCGAAAAGCAGTGAATGAGAAGAGTGGTTACAACGTTAGATAGAATCCTTTGCTGTATACGTTCAGACCCTCCACACTCCCTGTTCAAATCCCACTGGAGTCTACATTGCCTTTCCTCCTTAGGAGTACCAGTCGATTTTTCCCTCATCCTTCTTTCTCATTATCTTTTCTATCACTGAGGGCGGTGGATTGGCAGTTTCGGTAGAGGGTCGGACATCATGCTTTGCGGCATAGAGTTACGGCCCTTTATGATCTGAGTTAAAATCCCGCCGAGGTTAACTTTGCCTTTCATTCTTATGAAGTCGATAAAATAAAGTACCAGTCACGCACTGGTGTCGCTTTAATCGACTTTCCCCTCGCCCAAAATGACTGGCCTTGTGCCTATATAAGAAACCATTATCATTTCTATCACAGACATGAAGACACATAGGTTCAGGCAGATTTAAAGTGGCCAAAGAAACGCTGTATGTCAATAGGGCGCCTCCACGACTTCTCCAGGAGTTACAGCTCATACATACATTGTAATGGGAAGGATGGGTTTGATGGATCTTTTTTGTTAGGGCTCGACCGCTCATCCATTCGTTATCACTAGTGGCCATCATACCCTACCAGGCATTCTAATAGGTGTACGAGAGGAGGCTGAAAAATTCATAAGCTGACTATGAAGGAGAGATACTAGAGATGCGAAATCTTGCATGCATTAATTCTAACTCTTCTTATTAATAACTGCATTGTTTCTTTCCAGAGACTATGATGAAACATAAACCTCGTTTGTTGATTCCATGAGAATATCTTGGTCAGCTATGAACTTTTCAGCCGACCCTCGTACGATAGCTGTGAGCTACTGTACAGGATTTAGGAATTTCGTTACATAAGTTTCAATGGTGTTCCTTTTATAAGGCTAAATAATTCCGGTGTAGATGTAACAAGCTACACGGAATGATTAGTCTATTATGGATCTATGGGATGTTAATTTTAACTAATTCTTCAAATTCGCTACAAGTGTCACACATAACATTTGGATGTATAGGTGTATGGACGGGCTAATCTTGATGGAGATGCAGGGGCACCGTTGTGATATTCTGTTTTGGGGCACTTTATATTTAGCGGAGACCGTACCCTCTCCAGGTCTGAACACAATCGATTTCTTGGAGAGAGAGAGAGATGGGGTTGGGGTGGAATTGACCTCAGTACTGGACTTGCACTTTCTATCGACCTTGAAAGGATGAAAGTCAAAGGAGACCTCAGTTGAATTTGAACTCAGAAAGCTGGAGCATATACTGCAAACCATTCTATTCGACATTCCAACGATTCTACCCACGCACCGCCTTCTCATGAAACATATTTTTAAACACAATTTTAGGTTGTTGTTTTTTTGTGTGTAGTCGAAAAATATTTGGGTGTGAACGTATTAATACTGTATGCAGATAGAAAACATGAGCATTTCATCTTAAATTTCTGTCTGGTCAATCGGAGATATGTATTTCTAATGTTGGAGTCATGTTTGTCTATTTTATTACGATAATTCCCATGTAATGGTATATTTTCCACTTTATTATTGTATATATATAAATAACCATGTGTGTGTGGACACACACACACACACACACACTATATATATATACATACATATATACATACATACACAGCCACATATATGCATAAAGACACACACACACAGACATAAATACATATTAAGCAGTATGTATCCCGTTTAGAATATATACACTGTAGCAGAGTGTCGTAAGAAGCGATTAACGGGGTTGATGTCAGGAAGGGTATAATTTATATATATATATATATATATATATATATATATATATATATATATATATATATCTATATATACACACACACACACATATATATATATATATATATATATATATATATATATATATATAATACATATAATAGAGAAAAAAAACCCAACGAAGTTTCGTTTACATATAAAATATATTTATTGTGCATCGATCTGTTACACGATAAATATCTTTTATATGTAAACGAAACTTCGTCGTGACTTTTCTATTATAAACACTCTGCCTGTGCATAGAGTGCTTCATTTGGTACCAACACCAGTATTTCACTAAACAACCTACACTATATATATATATATATGCACACACAAACAGTATAGTTTCATCACTTTTGACCTTTTTACATGTTTATTTTTTCTGGCTTGTATTTTCTCCATTATTTTCTCGTTAGTTCCCCCACCTATCTTTTCATTTGCTTTCTTTTGCCGTCTTCTGTCCGCCATATTCACCTCTACTCTCCTCTTTCACCATCTTATATTTTAGTAACTTAGTAGTCTCCCCCTCTTCTCCAATTCTCTCATCATCCATTCCTAGCTCTTCACCATATAGCACTATCACTGCAAACATTCGCAATATTAACATTACCATTACTTTCACACCATCATCACAACTAAAATAACCGATAAACATTTCGCCACCATCAACACCAGCATCATCATCATCACCTCTACTACAAGTGCAGAGTAACAAGCAAACATTACCTGACACCACCAACACCACTACCACCACCACCACTACTACTACTACTACTACTAGAATAACCAATAAAACACCATATCACTATCATCAACAACATCACCACTAGAATAACCATAACCTCCCCCCCCAAACACCACACTACAATTGCCACGGGTAACCACTACCCCACCACCACCACCACCACCACCACCACCACAATTAGAATAACAAACACTTCACTTCAACACCACAACCACTACACTATCACAATACCACCAACAACACAGAAACACCTCACCAGAATACCATACCACCACAATCACACAATCACCACCACCACCAACAAACACCTCCCCACAGTAACACCACTATAACACGCCACTCCGCCCTACTCAAGCCCAATATTCGACTAAATTCTGGATTACATATCGCGATGTTAAATGGAATGGGCGGAGACCTTTGCACTAATGGAGTTAGTAAAATGTTCTTTTAGGGACGAGGTTTCGTATATCTGTAAAAGTATTTGGGGAAGTGTGTGTGTGTGTGTGTGTGTTTACAGCAGCAGGAGTATGTGAGTGGTTGTGTGTGTATAATTATGTATCGTATGAACAACATTATTGTGCATATATATATTTTTATGTGTGTGCGAGTGGGATTACATGAGTCGTGTGTTTATATAAATGTATTATATGTATAGTATTATACATACCCATATGTGTGTGTTTGTATGTCCACACATGTATGTGTATTAGTGCTTATATGACCACGATTGTGTGTTTGTATGGCCACGGCTATGTGTGTTTGTGTGTGAGAGAGAGAGAGACCAAAATTATGCGTGTGTTATTTTGTGTGTTTTCAAATTACAGCTTTTCAACGGGGAACCTAAGTAAGTCGATTATTATTATGGTGTGCAGAAGGTCAAGGCAGTAGTAGTGCTTTCTTAGTTTAGATAATAATCTTAGTGTTCTGAGTTCAAATCCATCTAATAGTTCTTTTCAAATTTCAGTTTTTCGGGTCGATAATGCATACATCATGCATTTGATGACAACACAAGATTGATAACTTTATCGATATTATACTGATGAGAGTGGCGTAGGATATGAAGAATTGGCACCGACTTGGGAAGGCCAGCGCCTTGCAGTGGACAGGTCGTGGCTGAAAATGATCATGATGATAATGGTTTATAGTTTAGGCATAAGGACAGCAAATTTTGATGGGAGAGGAAAGTCGATTAAATCGAAGTACTTGACTGCTACTTTATTCGACCCCGGAAGGATAAAAGGCAAAGTTGATCTCAGTGGAATTCGAATTCAGACGATGACGATGATAATAATGATAAATAGTTTAAATTTTTAAGAAAATTAATACTCTCAATTTTTTTTTTATTTCCTTTCAATGTGTTTACGTTTGCATTTGTTTATTTAAAAACTCACCCTACATAGCATGATCGTTGTATATATTGACGTACAGGAATATGTATACCCACAGGAGAATCCAAGAACTTCCAGCAGAGAGTGTGTTATGTTGATTAAGCTAAATATGTAGCCATTAGGGACGTATAATTTATATTAAGAAGCAGGTTCTATGTATCATTTAGTTAGGAGAACACAGAACGATAACGAATCATATTTCAAGATTTCCATGACATCAATTAGAAATTGAACAATTGAATTTTAGTTTTGAGAATGACATCTTCGAAACAATGTGTCACATTAAGAAAGGCTCGTTTGACTGTATGTTGGATTTCCACCGGTTCCGACGATGAGTGTTACTGTTTTTCGATCAACAAGACCATCTGCTCGGGAAATTTATCTGCATGTAGCTCCACATTGCACACACATCTACACACTTAACGTAATTCTCGGGGAGATTCAGTGTGACACAATATGACAAGACTGATCCTTTGGTTTGCCAGTAGAGTAGACTGGAGTAACAGAACATATAGTGCCATGCTGAAGGACACAACACGCCGCCGGGAATCGACCTGACTACAATATATGAGTGCGTGTTTATACTATAAGTTATGGTCACAACATATTTGTATGGTTAGGAAGTTCACGTCGTTAAAAGCTCCCGAATTTGATCCCACTGTGTGGTATCTTGTAGAAAAGTCATTAACTCCACACATCTAACCCTCCAAAAATCCATTAAATTTCCCAGCTCACAATTCTTACTCCATCTAATACTTAGCCGTTGCCTTTACTGTATTTCACAACGTAATTGGAAGCTTGAAATAATTGTTAAGTGTTGACTGGTCAATACAGTATTAGTATCTGGGTATAAACATTCTATTCCTGCGAACATTTGGCGTTACCTGTAAATTTCCTATGTATTCATTATAGATTAGTTGTGTGGGTATATTGGTGGTGTTTTATAGCAGTGATTCTGTTGGTAGAGACGATAGTCCCTCTGAAGAATTAGCAATTAAATTTTGAAATAGACTTTACGAAAGACGTCTTTAACTTTATAGGAAATTCTAAAAATTCTAAATTCTACACATACTCAAACATGCAGATACACACGTACACATGCACACAGGCGCATACACAGACATGCGCGCGCGCACACACAGGTACACAGACACATAGAGACAAACACACAGCCATAGACAGACTCACAAACAGACACAGGTAAACTCAGTGGCATTTACCTCCCCACACGTGTGTGTGGGGGTATATGTATGTTGTTTAGTTTTCGTTTTTCTCTCATGTTTCTGTTATTTCCATACTCCTTAGTATTTTATTTATCAACCAGTCACTATGCAGTTTATTGTGTCTGTATTGTCACGGTTTCACTAGTTCCCATAGCCCCTTCACACACATTACCTCCAAAGATTCTTTGTTACCGAACGTTATACGACAGATGGTGCTATTCTTCCAACTTCATCCCAGGCTTTCCAGGTCCGAAGACACCAAGTGGGACACCCTTTTCCTCATAACGTATTTAATCTGATGTATTCCTTTTCCAAGCTCAACTACGAGCTGCTTCTACAGGCAATGCTAGGCTTGAAATGTTTGTTATAATGGACTTCCGTCGGTTCCAACGACGAGTGATCCAATTCCTCGAAAATCGGAGCAGCCTGTACGCTAAAGTAACGTCTAAGCGGCTAAAGATATTCCATGAATATGTGCACATTTAAGGTAGATCTTAAGGAGATTCAGCTCTTTGAAATACAAGTAACATTGATTTTTTTCTCCCAGTTGAGTGAAATGGAGCAACTCGAAATAAAATATCCTCTTGAAAGATGCAAGGCGCCTTCAGGAATCGAACTCATGACCTTAAAAACACCCAACCACTAACCCTGAAATATTAATGCGCTCTATATATAGACTGGAACTAGCTATTGAAACGGCAAGAGCTCAACCGTCGAATCCCAACTCTTTATAATATAGCCATACCACTCTACTATCCCAAGTATCGAGTACTCTGTTGAGTAATGGCCTAATTTGTTTTAAACTGGTTCTATTCTGATATATATATATATATATATATATATATATATATATATATATATATATATGTGTGTGTGTGTGTGTGTGTGTGTGTGTATGTGTGTGTGTGTGTGTGTGTGTATATAAAACAAAGAAAGTGTGGTAAGATACCAGGTGGACCATAACGCACCAGAGTACTCGATACTTAGGGTAGTAGAGTGAGTAATAGGAAAAGAGTTAGGACCCCGACGGCAGATCCGAACTAAGCCAGGAGGATTACATATATATGTGTGTGTGTGTGTGTCTGTGTGTGTGTGTGTGTGTGTGTGTGTGTGTGTGTGTGTGTATACCAAAATGAGATAATTGTCAGTTCGAACCAAGAAAAAATTGATTTCATTGATCTTTCCATTGCTGATACTATCTAATAGTCGCAACTAATGGCAGAAATGTTACCACGTTTCCGGTGATATGGAATCAATGTTACAGATACAGCAAAGCATCCCATCCACCATGTTAACCATTCCTTCAATCGCCCATGGTCTGGTAGGTATTTATGCGGTGAACTGACAGTCTTCAGAATGTCAGTTTAAATACCTTTGTATTTGTTCTGGCTCTGAGTTCAAATCCCACCAAGGTCAATTTTATTTTTCATACGTATATAAAAACGGCATATTGTTATAGATCATGTAGATCTTTAATTTAGGCACAAGGCCAGCAAATTTGGGGGAAAAGAAAGTTGATTGAATCAGCTTCAGTACTTAATTGGTACTTTATTTTATCGACCCCGGTTAGATGAAAGTCAAAGTTACCCTCGGTGGGATTTGAACTCAAAATGTATCGCAAAGCTTTTTATCCAACGCTCTATAAATTGTAGTGATCCACCACCTTTCATGTTTGTAGGTAATGTTAAAACACCAAAACAGAGGATTGACTAGGCTCCTAATCTCTGTCTAAGCAATTAATCTAGCAGCGAGTAACTAAATAATTCCGACTCGAAGTTACCACTTTCCCCCGGGAAGACTGAAGATTAAGAAAAAAGAGTTACGACCTTGAATATCGCACTTGTTCACTGTTCTACTTGCTGAATAAGATTTTACACCCAGTGGAGGTCTTTCAAAGAAAAAATATAGCAAAAGCAACGAAAGAAAAGTTATTCTACTTGATATGAATTTCTTTTGAAAAAGTGTTTTGACCTGCATTTGGAATACGGATGCTTAATTCTCTAGCAACGTCACATTAAAGAAGGTTTTTCACAAAGTTACCAGACCACACACGCACACACACACACACACGCACACACACACACACACACACACACACACACACACATACACACACACACACACACACACACACACACACACACACACACACACACACTCTCTCTTTTTTACTCTTATGCTGGTTTTATTCGTTAGTCTGTGGCCAAGCAGGAGCATCCTTTGCATGGATTAAGATGAACCTATCGACCACAATATTTTCCCCCGACAGTCTGGGACTTATATTATCGATCTCTTTGTTGAATCAGCGAGCTACAAGACACCAACAGTAAACATCAATACATACACGATAGGCTTCTACATTTTTCGTTAAACAAATTCCAATCAAGGTGTTGGTCAAATTCAGTAAGTAGCAGACCTATCAATTCTCCCCAACCGATGAGAGAATCTCCTTTTCACCCCGATTTTGTGAAAATGGGTATAGCTTTCATTATGTAAAACCTCCCCATTTTGCCTCATTTCTCTCCATTTGGAGCACTTTTTTTCATGGTACACCCCGTTTGGATTTTAGAGGTTGGCTGGTCTGTAATCGTTCGCGTCATTTCGCATGGGTGTGTGGAATGTGTAGTAGAAAATGAAGGCCTTAACAAGTTTCTTAGAAGTTGGCAGGTCTGAAATAGTAGAAGACAATTTATTCAAAGTGCCATGCAATGGGACTGAACTCAAAACCATATGGCTGGAAAGCGAAATCCTTAACCATACAGCCATAAGATAAAGGAAAGTGAAAGAGAAAGGGGAGGGGAAAGACACAAATAATATATTATAGTCTCAATACGCAGCCACGTGTTTCTAACTAGAAAGCAGGAGTGTCGTCTCATGCGTCACCAGGGGAAATAAGGAAAGAGTCTGTCAACAAGAAAACGCGTCTTAAACACACACCATTAAAAAAAAACGAAATGTTTTGAAGAAAAGAAATATCTAGAATTCTCGTAAATATCCCTTGATTTTTTAAATTTATAATAATAATAATAATTCATTTTCAACGACGTGTATTTAAGACGTGTTTTCCAGTTGAAAACCTCTTTCCTTATTTCCCCTGGTGACAGTGAGACATCAGTATGCTATATCGTTTTTCTTTTGTCATAGAAACACAAGGGCCTGTATTGGGACAACAATACTTATATATATATAAATATATATATATATATATATTATATATACACACATAAAAAAAAATATATGTATATTATATATATATATATATATATATATATATATACATATATATATACATATATATATATATATATATATATATATATATATATATATATATATGTATATATATATATATATATATATATATATATATACATATATATATATATATATATATATATATATATATATATATATATATATATATATATATATATATATATACATATATATATATATATATATATATATATATATATATATATACATATATATATATATATATATATATATATATATATATATATATATATACACACAAAAAATATATATTTGACCACTTTTCAGTTTGTATGGGGTTTTAACATATTGTTTAGCTCTAGTTTTTTTTAACTATTGGAGCGCTCGCCAGCATTTCTAGGATTTTGCGTTTCGTTTCGCTTTTTCTACCAACCGAAATACGATTCTCGCTGAATATATATATATATATATATATATATATATAATTATAACATAACAGGAGGCTGGACTGGTGTAAATCCTTGAAAGGTTTATTATACTATGATCATTTCAATGACGGGGTTCAGTATGAATCCGGTGATATCATCAGGTATTCAAAATATAACAAAGGAATATAACATAAAATTCATGGGTCTGAAAATCAGAGACAAGAGGACGACCGACTATTTACCAGCTTCTACCTCAGTCGGCCGCCCTCGAGTGTTGATTATTAAGTCTACTTATGACTATCTGGTGAGGGGACGTAAGCTTATAATGCGCTACTACCTCTCCGCCAAAGAGAAATGTCAGCGTTGAGGCCATGCCACAATCAGGCTGACTATGGGTGCTAGAAATTGCCGCGAAAAATGTTTTTTCCAAAGAACACATATCTTTAACAAAGGCATATATAGTGGGCGTCTGTATGGTATAATGTGTGGACAGAAACTTCGGTTAACAATTAGAAACGTTAAACTTATGTTTAGAGTTATCGGATGAAATAAGGTTTAAGGTTTGCGTTGTGAGATTTAGTTAAAGAATTTACAGAAAGAGTCTTTTATGAAAAAAGTTTAAGTGTATTATAGATAGTCTCGATAAGTTTTCAGGGTAGGATATAGAGTAAAGATTAAACCCTTGTTTAGCAGTCAATAACCAGCGACGACTACAGATCCCGGCCAACCCTCCCTAACCACGTGTCAACCGTTCCGAGTAATATCGTCTAGCGAAAGAAATGGAAACCAACAAACGTAAATATATATATATATATATATATATATATATATATATATTAAAATACCAGATTAAAGTTTAAGCAAAGAATCACTGCTTTGAGTTTCAGAAGATCCCGTTAAGGGTGAAATCACTGATTCTTTGCTTAAACTTTAATCTGTTATTTTAATAAATATTTGTTCTACGGTTCTTATATATTTGATATATATTTATCCTTATCGAGCCCTCTTTGGATGTTAGTCTTCAAATTTATTATTATTACTATATATATATATATATATATATATATATATATATAATAATAATAATAACTAGGAATTGATCAACATATATATAAATAAATATAAACAGGGAATTGACTGCTATTTCTAGTTGTCGAATACCTATTCACGCCACTGAAACGAAGCCGCTGTGATGTGTAATATCAACACGTGGTAACGGCCAGTTTGAGATTTTGACTCGAAGTGTAAACATGGATCGCTTGATATTATTCTTCCTTGTTGATAATCCAATAATATCCACTTTCCGTGACTTACCATCTGATTAATTGGTGAAATATATTTCTTTAATGAAATATATACAGGGAAGATTAATCATTAAAAGGTATATATTTTTGAAGTTCTAGTTAACTTTATTTATTTGTTACCTACTAGCCATGCGTGGTTACACGCTTGTAAAAATTATCTCCTGTGATTTTTCATGTTTATATTTATTTATATATATGTTGATCAATTCCTAGTTATTATTATAAAATGCTCGTACCTACAAAGTCCTAGAGCTTATTTTCCGGGCGATATGGCGCATTCCGTTAAGGAATGGCACCCACAATTTCGATCCTGATTGAATTCTTTTAATCTATCTTAATTTTGTATATATATATATATATATATATATATATATATATATATATATATATATATATATATATTATATACATATGTATATATATATATATATATATATATATATATATATATATATATATATATATATATATATATATATATATATATTATATACATATGTATATATATATATATATATATATATATATATATATTATATACATATGTATATATATATATATATATATATATATATATACATATGTATATAATATATATTTTTTAAAAATTTATTTATCTATTCTTTTATTCACTTATTTGTTTATCTATTTATTTATGTATTTCCTCAGCCTAGCAATAGCGAGAGACTTAAGTCTTAGTAACCAGATTTTGCTTATATTTTTTTTCTCTCTCAGTACCTTTTACAGTTTTACCTTTCATTGTTCTACTTACCGTTTCGACCTCCTCCCCCTCCCCATCCTCAGTATCCTCTTTGACCTCACACCCAGCTGTAGCTGGCACTACCAACGCATGAATGGGTCTACTCCACACCTCTCCCCTTTTCTCCTACTGGCAGGTTTAGCTACCCCTTCCTCCACCAACTTGCCATCACAGATTTACTACTAACTTGTGATGTGACCAATCCTGGTGATTATCTC
>OZ024742.1:100371752-100376752 GCA_964016885.1 Eledone cirrhosa | reverse complement strand
AACATCTGTGCAGAAAGTGCCTTGTAGCATCCGTTTAGAAGCTACAGTGGATGTTTTTCCAGTTATATTTACAATATAAACATTTCAGAGCAGGTCACGGGAAGTTATTTCACCTACTTTATAGGGGAATCGTGAATGTACGCATGGCCGAATGATTAAAAAATTCACTTCCCAGTCATGAGATTCCAGGTTCGACCCCACTGCGTGACATCTTGGGATCATACCGTTACTCTACACATGTAATTCAAAAGGCCAGCCATGTTACACACTTTGCCAAGCAGAATCTCTCAGAGAATTCCTTTAAGAGTACACGTGGCCGTCGAAACCGATGGGTTTATATTCCATAATCAACGAGAATCATTCACAACCAAGAATAATTTGGTAGCATCTTTTCGGTCTGGATTAATATATTATGTCATATTATGTAGTAATCATTTAAACTACTGTTTACTTGTGAGTACACATCGTCTCTCTCATTTCACTTCTCACTAACTACACACACACACACACACACACACACACACACACACACACACACACACACACACACACACACACACACACACACACACACACAGAAGTTAACAAACAGTGGGAAGGTTGCCCTGAAAGCATAGGGTTTAGAATAAAAACGGGATGGAAAAAGTTCAGGGAAATACTATCTCTGTTTGTTAACAAATGATATTCTCTCTGGGCAAAGAGTAGACTACATGAAGCTCGTGTTAGAAATGCAATGTTGAATAACAGCGAGATATAGGAAGTAAATGTGGACAATAAGCAAAGCCTGGAAAGAAAAGAATAGAGTGTGGTCCTTTGTATGTGTAATATTAATGTGCAACGGCAATGTAACAAGAATGAACTAAGAGAATAAGTATGCGCAAGAGTAATCAAATGTAGCATGCAAGAGACAGGTTTGCGCAGGTTAGAGCGTCTAATACATATGGATAACGACCAATGCATGTGGATAATGACCATACCAAAAGTTACAAATGGATGGAGCAGGAAGACAAAAATACCTGGACAGAAGTGGTGAAAGTTCACCTCACGAAACTATCTAACAAAGGAAATGACAAAGGAAAAGAACAAGTGGGGAGACTTTGAATTGGAAGGATTCGTTCGCCACATGCAAACATGGAAAACTAACATAAAACAATGTTGTTTATATATCATAGGTTCTTATGACTTTGTAAGGGTGTCGTGGTGATATAAAACGTGTTTTGGGCATTTCCTAACCTTGCAGGGCCCACCACTGTCCACATCTGAACACAGCCAATTGCTGAGAGCGAGAGAGAATAAAATTGAGAGAGAGAGCAAGCGAGAGAAGGTGAGAGAGAGCGAAAGAGCAAGCGAGAGAAGTTGAGAGAGAGAGAGTGAGAGAAGGTGAAAATGAGAGATCGAATCGATGTCAGTACTTGTCAGGTATTTTATATATCGACCTCAAAAGTATGAAAGGAAAAGTTGACCAGAGCTGTAACAAATAGGGCAAAACACTATCCAACGTTTGCCACTTAGCCTATATATATATATATATATATATATATATATATATATATATATATATATATATATATATATAAACGTTTGTATTTATAAGTGAATAAGTGGAGGTGTAAGCGTGTGTGTGTGTGTGTGTGTGTGTGCGTGTGTGTGAGAGGGGGGGGTGTAAGTATGGCGTAGGTGCTCTATCAAGTTATAAATTGGGTGTTGAGTTCTAGTCTATTATTGATTGGTGGTTGCGTTTTTTCTATAATCAGTGCTTCCTTAATTCTAAGATTGCCGAGGTTTCTTTCCTTAGTTTCTATCCTAACTGTTATGTTTTTGTCGGTGTTTTTGCATTTCACTAGGTGTTTCTTAAATGAGGAAGCGTTAGTATTGAGGTGTTCTTTTATTCTTATGTGAAGTGGTCTGGTGGTGCTACCTACGTAGAAGTTGCTGCATTTGTCGCATTCTAATCTGTATACGACGTAAGCCTGGTGGCATAGGTCTGTGTCGTTGATGGGGCAGTTGACTAGCCTGCAGCGGCTGTCATGTCTGGTGGAGTGTCGTTTGGTTAGCCGTCCGCGTAGAGAAGGTCCTGAGTGGGCTAGTTGGATATCTAGTCCCTCTCAGCCGATAGCCCTGCGGATGGCTGTTGTTGTTTCCTCAATGAAGTGTGAGAGCTTCAGGAAGCAGGTGTTAGTGCCTCGGGTGTAGTGTCCTCTGTTGTTTCTGGCACGGTTCGTGGTGGACGTCGGGTATCCGTTCAGTTTGAGCACTTCCAGGAAATGTGTGGTGTGTGTGTCTCGGTCTCCAGCGTCAGTGCATTTGTTCCGGATACGTGTTAGTTCGTTCCTTATGTATCCGAACTTAGCGCCGGCTGGGAGGGCCGATTTGAAATGTACAAACAGGTCCCTGCTGGTGGCTTTTTTATAGAAGCAGGTGTGGATGTTGCCTTCCTCTGTTACCCTGAGTTGGAAGTCCAGTAGGGATAAGGATCCGCGGTCATCAGGGTGTTCCATGCTGAACTCTGAACTTTATACTGGCGTCCATGCTGAAGAATGTCGTGTATATTTTATCCGCCTCCTTACGGGATGATGTAAGGATGAGTATGTCATCTACATATCGGGTGAAGAAGGTATGGGAATGGCAGGTGTTGAGGACTCCGCGTTCTAGCTGGTTCATATAGGCGATGGCCACCAGGCCCGATAGGCTGGATCCCATGGGTAATCCTGTTGTCTGTCTGTATGTGTGGTGGTGGAAGGTGAAGTACGTGTTGTCCTCTGTGAAGGACAAAAGCTGGTGTATGTCTGTCCCCTATACAAAATCTCCTGGCTCCTCTCCCAGGTCCCCAAGCCTCTACTCTCCACCTTTCCAGGGCATGTCAGTAGCTCCGACGAAGTCATACATTGACTACACCAACTCCAACCAGAACAACTTAAACTAAATAGATACGGCTTTAGCCTCGATGTTGTCTCCCTCTACACTACAGTGCCCGCTCATCCAGCTGTCGATTTATTGACGCACTGCGTAGTTGCAGAGGACATCCACTGTACGGCCTCCATCCGACGGACATACACCAGCTTTTGTCCTTCACAGTGGACAACACGTACTTCACCTTCCACCACCACACATACAGACAGACAACAGGATTACCCATGGGATCCAGCCTATCGGGCCTGCTGGCCATCACCTATATGAACCAGCTAGAATGCCGAGCCCTCAACACCTGCCATTCCCATGCCTTCTTCACCCGATATGTAGATGACATACTCATCTTTACATCATCCCGTGAGGAGGCGGATAAAATATACACGACATTCTCCAGCATGGACGCCAGTATAAAGTTCAGCATGGAACACCCCGATGACAGCGGATCCTTATCCCTACTGGACTTCCAACTCAGGGTAACAGAGGAAGGCAACATCCACACCTGCTTCTATAAAAAAGCCGCCAGCAGGGACCTGTTCGTACATTTCAGATCGGGCCTCCCAGCCGGCGCTAAGTTCGGATACATAAGGAACGAACTAACACGTATCCGGAACAAATGCACTGACGCTGGAGACCGAGACACACACACTACACATTTCCTGGAAGTACTCAAACTGAACGGATACTCGACGTCCACCACGAACCGTGCCAGAAACAACAGAGGACACTACACCCGAGGCACTAACACCTGCTTCCTGAAGCTCTCACACTTCAGTGAGGAAACAACAACAGCCATCCGCAGGGCTATCGGCAGAGAGGGACTAGATATCCAACTAGCCCACTCAGGATCTTCTCTACGCGGACGGCTAACCAAACGACACTCCACCAGACATGACAGCCGCTGCAGGCTAGTCAACTGCCCCATCAACGACACAGACCTATGCCACCAGGCTTACGTCGTATACAGATTAGAATGCGACAAATGCAGCAACTTCTACGTAGGTAGCACCACCAGACCACTTCACATAAGAATAAAAGAACACCTCAATACTAACGCTTCCTCATTTAAGAAACACCTAGTGAAATGCAAAAACACCGACAAAAACATAACAGTTAGGATAGAAACTAAGGAAAGAAACCTCGGCAATCTTAGATTTAAGGAAGCACTGATTATAGAAAAAACGCAACCACCAATCAATAATAGACTAGAACTCAACACCCAATTTATAACTTGATAGAGCACCTAGCCCCATACTTACACCCCCTCTCACACACACGCGCACGCACTAACACACGCACACACACACACGCTTACACCTCCACTTATTCTCTCTCTCACACACACATACACACACAAAGACCAGTTTTAACACGATAGAGCATCTATCCCCCAAATTTACGTATAGACATATCTTCTCACACTCACACACACACACATACTTACACCTTCACGTATTCTCCCCCACACTTAAATATACATGTACAAAACCCTTTTTAAAGGGAGACTACCCTTTATCCACCTAACCTTCACTCTTTGACATTAGAGATAGAACAGATTCTCTATACCATTTCCTGTCAGCATGACTTGGCAAGCTATTTAGAAAGCTGGTTTAACAACTTTACTTCCCTCCGAAGAAGAGATATTATCTCGAAAATTAAGGATATTTAAATAAATTTAAGGTAAAAGACTAATTGTCAACAATATCTTTAGCATTTGCATTTATATTCTATATCCGTACCAGCATTGTTTTGGATTTACAAATACAAACGTTTATACCTCATTACACAATGCTTCAAGTGAACTATAACTTCCTCCATATATATGTAAATGACTCTCAACTTCTAATGATCTCGTAGGGGCGCCGTCTTGATACACGGCTTGTCTTGAGAATTTTAAATCAGGCGCAGCACACCCCTCTCCAAATATGAATACAGGCGATTCCTTCTAAAGAAAGAAGGATCAATCCCAGTATTGCATTGGTTATTTAATTATCGACGTGATGAATAGCAAAGATAACCCCGGTGTGATTTGAACTGAGAGCGCAGTGAGCCGGATAGAATATAGGTCTTTTAAATTCGACGCAATAGCGACA
>OZ024742.1:100361752-100369252 GCA_964016885.1 Eledone cirrhosa | reverse complement strand
TTCAATTGGATACAGAGTCAAAAATACAAATAGTAAAACAATGAAATTAAAAAAAAACGGTTAATTCATAGTACAACTCATTATTTTACGATCGTTTCTGGGGGGGGGGGATAGTTCCCCGTATGTCCATTCTATTATTGATCTATGTAAAATATATTACAATATATCGTAGTAAGAAAATATACATACGTCTTCACTACCCGCCGTCTTCAGAATTATTAGATCAATAATAGAATGGACATACGGGGAACTAACCCCCCCCCCACCAGAAACGATCGTAAAATAATGAGTTGTACTATGAATTAACCATTTTTTGTTTAATTTCATTGTTTTACTATTTGCATATATGTATCTCAAAATTATTTTTGAAAAGCATTAGAAATGCGCAACCGGTAAAAACTTAAAACTATAACTGAATACTAACCAATACTTATTACTAATTTTTACTTATTCCTAATTAAACTATTTTTCACTGGGAAAAATTTGTCAGCATTTTCTTTTCCTTTTACTAATATATATATATATATATATATATATATATATATATATACATACATGGTGGCTGCCAACTCGTTTTCGAGTACGGCCACTACTTTATATCCATGTAGGAGAACCCCTACCGATGCGCTGAACGAGTGTGACTTTTTAGTCCAGCCAGCGACTTGAAAACTCTGGTACAAACACTACACTTGTGACAATTATTGTCACATAGTGCTGGGCCGATGGTACCATGTGACGACAAGTGCAGAGAGATCTCCAGCTATAAAGCAATGCCTGTGCCGTGGAGCTTTTATAGTGAGCAAAGGCACTGCACAAAGCCAGTCCCACTCTCTTAACCAAGATGATATTTACCAAAAAGAAGAACAAGTCAACATCATTGGATACCATCAGGGTTGTAGGTGTTATATCAGAGTTTTCCTTCTCCTAGAATTCTGCCTTGACAAAGGTTAAGGGGTCATCTCTCCCGGTGATTTTGGATGGCCATTGACTCTTAAGAGCTCCTTTGCCCTTTGAAGGGTTTTATTTTTAGTCCTGCAGGATGTCCAAAGTCACCCTCCTCACCAAGAAACCTTGGTGGGGTTGCCAGTTTAGTCGCCAACGACCCGACCATGGGACAGGTTGTACTGGGATACATGTTACCAGTAGCACCAACTGGTGAACTGACATAATACATACACCAACTGGTGACCTGACATATACATATATACATACATGCATACATATATATATATATATATATATATATATATATATATATATATATATATAAATTATTAAAAAAATAATGAATAAACAAAGAAACAATTCCTTATATTAAAAAAATTCATCATTTTACGATCGTTTCTAGGATATATATGTGTTAGAGTTGGTATGCATATTCTATAGATCTATGTACAATATTTATACAAACTACCAGAGGGAATATACATACCTACACATATATATATATGCTGTCTTCAGAAATAATGATATTTGTTTATTGAAAATAATCCTTCATTCATAATACTCTTTTCCATCCAAAACTGAAATCTACCTTCCTCTACCCATAATTTAAGGTTCTCTTACTACTACAATACTATCTTGACCCTCAATATCTCCTGATTGGTCAATTCAAAACCTGTTCCCAAACAGACCTATTGTATTGAATCTTTGTTCTTATCAATAAACAAATATCATTATTTCTGAAGACAGCATATATATGTGTAGGTATGTATATTCCCTCTGATAGTTTGTATGAATATTGTACATAGATCTATAGAATATGCATACCAACAATATGCATACCAACACATATATATCCTAGAAACGATCGTAAAATGATGAATTTTTTTAATATAAGGAATTGTTTCTTTGTTTATTCATTATTTTTTTAATAATTTATCTTGACTCTGTTTTCCGTTTATTTTTCACCGAAAGTAGTTTTTGAATGCATCTTCTCTTTTCATGATATCCGGATTACATTGAGTTCTTCATACGGATTGGACACTGCCGTAAACTTTTGGTAGATTTATCTATATATATATATATATATATATATATATATATATATATATATATATATATATATATATATATATATATATGTATATATATGTATTGTATATATATATATATATATATATATATATATATATATATATATATATATATGCAATACATATATATATATATTTATGTATATATGTATATGTATATGTATATATATATATATATATATATATATATATATATATATATATATATATATATATATATATATATATATATATATATATATTAGTAAAAGGAAAAGAAAATGGTGTCAAATTTTTCCCAGTGAAAAATAGTTTAATTAGGAATAAGTATAAATTAGTATTAACTATCAGTTTTTAAAACTGAATACTAACCAATACTTATTACTAATTTATACTTATTCCTAATTAAACTATTTTTCACTGGGAAAAATTTGTCAGCATTTTCTTTTCCCTTTCCTAATATATCACAACTCGTGTATATATGTGCAATACATATATATACATATGTATCTATATATATATATATTTATTAAAATAACAGATTAAAGTTTAAGCAAAGAATCGCTGCTTACATATACATATATAGATACATATATATATACATATATATATGTATATATGTGTATTGTATATATATATATATATATATATATATATATATATATATATATATATATATATATATATATATATATATATATATATATATATATATATATATACATATATATATTTATATATGTATATATGTATATATATATATATATATATATATATATATATATATATATATATATATATATATCCAATACATATATATACATCTCTCTCTCTCTCTCTCTCTCTCTCTATATATATATATATATGTATATATATATATATATGTATATATGTATGTATATATATATTTGTATATATATATATATGTATATATATATATGTATATATATATATATATATGTATATATTTATATGTATATATATATATATATATATATATATATATGTGTGTATATATATATATATATATATGTATGTATATATATATATGTATATATACATATATATATATATATATATATATATATATATATATATATATATATATATATATATCCGGGAGAGATGACCCCTTAGCCTTTGTCAAGGCAGAATTCTAGGAGAAGGAAAACTCTGATATAACACCTGCAACCCTGATGGTATCCAATGATGTTGACTTGTTCTTCTTTTTGGTAAATATCATCTTGGTTAAGAGAGTGGGACTGGCTTTGTGCAGTGCCTTTGCTCACTATAAAAGCTTCACAGCACAGGCATTGCTTTATATCTGGAGATCTCTCTGCACTTGTCGTCACATGGTGTCAGCACTGTGTGTCAATGATTGCCACAAGTGTTATGTTTGTACCAGAGTTTTCAAGTCGCTGGCTGGACTAAAAAGTCCCACTTGTTTAGCGCATCGGTAGGGGTTCTCCTACATGGATATAAAGTAGTGGCCGTACTCGAAAACGAGTTGGCAGCCACCATATATATATATATATATATATATATATATATATATATATATATATATATATATATATATATATATATATATATATATATATATATATGTATATATATATCTGTATATATATATATATATTTACACATATATATATACACGTATATATATATATATATATATATATATATATATATATATATATATATATATGTATATATTCATATGTATATATATATATATATATATGTATTTATATATGTATATATATAAATATATATATATGTATATATATATGTATATATATATACTTATACATATATATACACGTATATATATATATATATATATATATATATATATATATATATATATATATATATATATATATATATATATATATATATATATATATATATTTATATGTATATATATATATGTATATATATATGTATGTATATATATATATATGTATATATATATGTATATATATATGTATGTATATATATATATATGTATATATATAAGTATATATATATATATATTTATGCATACACACACACACACACACATATATATATATATCATTGTTGATAAGGAAAACAGCGTTAAATGATATATATATATATATATATATATCTATATATACACACAGTCATATATAAGATGTATTGAACGTCTTTAAATGCCCCCTTCCCAATCTACAATGAACATATTTTATTCAGTGAGAATCATTAACCACAACAAATATTGTCCCCAATTTTATCCTGAGGTCTTCTTGTCCCCTAATTATCTCGTCAAATTTCAGAACTCTCAACAATTTTGCCAAAGGCTTAACACAGAAACAAGTGGTTGGCATTCACGCATACATACATATATACATATACATTAGTGTGTGTGTGTGTATGCATATACATATATGTATGTATGCGCGTTTGTGGTGTGCGTGTTAGCTTCTGTCACGTTCTCTTACAATTGTGAATATCATTAACAATAATACGCAATGTATGTTTGTATATTTATTTATACAGTATATCCGTCACTTTAAAACATTTTCACAAAACCATACATAGACACAAAATACATTCATCTCAGTCTAACTCAACATTTGTCGATGTAAATAGTTCTTTCCCCAAAGTTAGCCAGTCATTTAATCCTCTATGATACGACGTTTTGTGTAATTGTGTCCTAGAATATATTACAATATCTTTCTTATCTGTAGTCAGTCACATGTGTCAATAATCAAACTATAGGGCCTCTTTTATGCAAACCATTAACGAAAACGCAAATTTCCAGTTCATGATTGTTCATATTGCCAGAAATCCCCGACATCCCGTAAGGATGAAAGGCAAAGCTAACCTCGACGGATTCGAATTCAGTAGGTAAAGGGCAGTAACTCTATGTCGCAAAGCATGTTAACCGACGCTCTACCGATACTATAATAACAGTTTCTGATTTAGACACAAGGCCAACAATTTTTGGGGGAGAGAAATGTTGATTAAAACGACCCCAGTGTGTTACTCCTATAATATTTTACTGACCCCATAGTGATGAAAGACAAATCTAACCTCGGTGGCATTTGAACGTAATCAGTACCATAAGGAATTTTTGTCTTCGTGTCACCAATTCCCATAGTAATAATTATGATAATTGTTTCTATTTTTTGGCACAAGGCCAGCAATTACCCAGTACATTACTGGTACTTTATTTTATCGACCCCGTAAGGATGAAAGGCAAAATTAACCCCGGCGGGATTTGAACTCAGATCATAAAGGGACGTAACTCTATGCTTCAAAGCAAGGTGTCCGACTCTCTACCGATACTGCCAATCCACAATGATTTCTAATCTATTTAGGTACGAACCCAGCAGTTTTGTAGGGAAGAGAAATTTAATCAAATCAACCCTAGTATTTGACTGGTACTTTATTTTAATGACATCGGAAGGATGAATGGCAAAAGCTACCTTGAGGAGATTTGAACTGTGTGTGTCAAAATGCTAGAACGAGTGTCACGAGATATTTGTCCAAGGCTTTACCAATTCTGCCGATCCCAGCCAGACACCATGCTTTGAAACACAGAGTTACGGCCCTTTACGTTCCGAGTTCAAATTCCACCGAGTTTAACTTTGCCTTTCATCCTTACGGGATCGATAAAATAAAGTACCAGTAATGCACTGGGGTAATTGCTGGCTTTGTGTCAAAAGTAGAAACTATTATTATTATAATCATTTTTTAATTATTATTATTGTGCACTTGCCCCAGTGGCCAGGGTGAGCCTGGTTTTATATGAACTTTCTCCACGTGTAGTCATCGGTGGTCTCCCTCATATAGGGGCATTTTCCTTTTTCTTTCTGTTATGGCTTTTTACATGAATACCCCCTCACCCACACACATTGTATCATCTTGTGACGTCAGTAATGTTTCTTGAAGTCAGCCTTTTGAGGCTAATAAAGAAATTATGATTATTTTTATTATTATTATCATCATAGTTCTTAACGAAGTAAAAGGTGCACCCTAAGGTGGTAATTTATTGGGTTTTACCATTTTTCAATCCATTTTTTGTGTGCTTTGTTGGGATTCTTTTACTTGTGAAAGGGGAAAATGGGTGTAACTAATAGGAGAGACTGAAATGCATGAGATAATGATGATGGTGATAATGGTAATGATGACAGTAGCAATGATGGTGGCTAGGATGATGCTAATGATAATAGTTGTGATGGTGATTATGAGTGGCGGTGGTAGTGGTGGTGGTGATGATGACGGTCGTGGGAATGATGCTGATGATGATGCTTGTTGTTGTAGTGGTGATGATGAGAATGTTAGCTACAATGTTTGCAATAATTATGATGCTCGTGATAGTTGTAACAATGGTGGTGGTGGTGATAACGATGTTGGTTATGATGGTGGTGGTGGTGGTGATAACGATGTTGGTTATGATGGTGGTGGTGGTGATAACGATGTTGGTTATGATGGTGTTGGTGGTGTTGAAAGCGATGTTGGTTATGATGGTGGTGACAACGATGTTGGTTATGATGGTGGTGACAATGATGCTGGTTATGATGGTGGTGGTGGTGGTGATAACGATGTTGGTTATGATGGTGGTGGTGGTGACAACGACGTTGGTTATGATGGTGGTGGTGGTGATAACGATGTTGGTTATGATGGTGGTGGTGGTGATAACGATGTTGGTTATGATGGTGGTGGTGGTGACAACGATGTTGGTTATGATGGTGGTGGTGGTGGTGATAACGATGTTGGTTATGATGGTGGTGGTGGTGATAACGATGTTGGTTATGATGGTGTTGGTGGTGTTGAAAGCGATGTTGGTTATGATGGTGGTGACAACGATGTTGGTTATGATGGTGGTGACAATGATGCTGGTTATGATGGTGGTGGTGGTGGTGATAACGATGTTGGTTATGATGGTGGTGGTGGTGACAACGACGTTGGTTATGATGGTGGTGGTGGTGATAACGATGTTGGTTATGATGGTGGTGGTGGTGATAACGATGTTGGTTATGATGGTGGTGGTGGTGACAACGATGTTGGTTATGATGGTGGTGGTGGTGGTGATAACGATGTTGGTTATGATGGTGGTGGTGGTGATAACGATGTTGGTTATGATGGTGGTGGTGGTGGTGATAACGATGTTGGTTATGATGGTGGTGGTAGTGACAACGATGTTGGTTATGATGGTGGTGGTGGTGACAACGATGTTGGTTATGATGGTGGTGGTGGTGATAACGATGTTGGTTATGATGGTGGTGGTGGTGATAACGATGTTGGTTATGATGGTGGTGGTGGTGGTGATAACGATGTTGGTTATGATGGTGGTGGTGGTGATAACGATGTTGGTTATGATGGTGATGGTGGTGGTGATAACGATGTTGGTTATGATGGTGGTGGTGGTGGTGATAACGATGTTGGTTATGATGGTGGTGGTGGTGATAACGATGTTGGTTATGATGGTGGTGGTGGTGGTGACAAC
>OZ024742.1:100351752-100354252 GCA_964016885.1 Eledone cirrhosa | reverse complement strand
GATCTAGGAGAGGAAAGGAGGTGGTTTTCATTTGTTAACAGTTTTGGCAGACACAGTCAAACTTTTTCATGAACGCAATAATATTTTCTCCAAATTTATAGAGTGAATGACATGGGAGAATAGGCCTCCAGGAAATCCGGCTCACCCAAAAGCTAAAGATTTATTGAAAATTAGCACCTCCCTCTTTGAGCTTATCTTCCTCCTCAGATGGCATTTGAATATATCAAAGCTTGCTCCATAAACATGGGTCTCATAAAAGCAGATAGATAGATAGATAGAGAGAGAGAGAGAGAGAGAGAGAGAGAGAGAGAGAGAGAGAGAGAGAGAGAGAGAGAGAGAGAGAGAGAGAGAGAGAGAGAGAGAGAACAAGAGAGAGAGCAAGATGGAGACAGACAGACAACGAAAGAGTGAGGGAAAGAGAGACAATGAGAGAAAGCAAAAGAGAGAGAAAGAGAGAGAGAGAGAGAGAGAGAGAGAGAGAGAGAGAGAGAGAGAGAAAGAGAGAGAGAGAGAGAGAGAGAACAAGAGAGAGAGCAAGATGGAGACAGACAGACAACGAAAGAGTGAGGGAAAGAGAGACAATGAGAGAAAGCAAAAGAGAGAGAGAGAGAGAGAGAGAGAGAGAGAGAGAGAGAGAGAGAGAGAGAAATAACTGCTTTGTTGTCATCAGAAGTAACAACTCCCTGATTTATGATAAACCCTCCACACTGAAGAAATATTAAATTTCATATTTCAGTACAAGAACTCAATTATTTACAGTCTGAATTATATTGTTATTAGATATGTGTTCCAGTCCAGGATCTAAGTCTAATTTTATAACAAGATGAAAATCTCAAATTTACTGAAAGGGATTTTGAAAAGGATATAGAATAATTGTTCTTAACAGTTTTGATATCAACACACACTAAACCACTCCAGGTTTTGCAACACAACACTTTATCTAAAAGCCTGCTACCAAATTTTTATGTAATAAATAACCTTTGTTAAATTTAATTTCGAATTAACACATATAGATCCTCAAATAGTGTGTAGATTGGTTTCAGATGGGAAGACAGTTACAATTTTATTTTCAGGTAACCAATTGTTCGAGTTGTTAAAATGTAGGGAAAATGTCTTGTGGTAGTTCCAGATATCTGTGTTGCATTCAAATCCCACTAAAATCAACTTTGCTTTTCACTCTTCTGGGCTTGACAAAATAAATACCAGTCTGTAGTAGTGGACTTGCGGTATCGTTAAAGCATCTTTGCAGAAACTGTTCCAGTTCTCTTTGGTCTGCTGTGGTCTACTTAGCTGGTAGATTTAATTCGTTGCTCAGTTTAACATCACTACTGACATAAAGAAGCACATTCTCTTCATAGTGTACAATTTACTTCTACTGGATACCAACTCAGGATTTCAAAGTTGAACGAGAAATTGTTATTCTGAACAGGAGTTCATTCTAGGTATTATTAATCAAAACCAGCTGAATCTTGAACTTATATAAGTCAGGGTTGTCACACCCCGAAGTAATGGCTGAAGTTACTAGCCCTTACCCATGTAAGTAGTATCAGTGTTGTTGAATTAGCAAGCGATTCTTTGACTATCCACATAACAGAATAGAGTTTATGTTAGACTCCTATATTATCTTGGGAGTAGATTTGCTTCATTTACTTACTTTGGAAATCACATAATTGTTAGCCGTATGGATTCGTTGTGATTTGGGAGAAAGACTACTGTGTTTACTCGCGTATAAGTCGCATTAGATAAATTACACATCCATTTTGCATACATTTACAGCAGTCATGAGAAGTGTACTGGGAATACGAGCGGCATCAGAGGCGGTGTCATAATATATTGTTCAGGATTCTGTATAGGCTAGTAAGAGAGAGCCCCAGAGAGGGAGGGTGACACGAACCCTAATAATGCCTCTGAACATTCCACTGAATATACCTCACATTTTCTAGGTCCAGTGGACAAATTACGCGCTGGATTTTCACATATTTTCCTGTAAAAGGGTAAAAATTATCACAAGTATTAATTATGCTGTTTCTCGACGGTTCCAACGACGAGTGTTCCACTTGTTTGAACAATGGAACAGTTTACTCGTGAAATTAACATGTATGTGGCTAAGGATTCCTTAGACATGGGAGAGAACTCTTAACCATTCTCAGCGAGATACAGCGTGACTCAAATGAATTACAGGTGTTTCACTTGTGCCAGCTGAGTGGACTAGAGCAACGTAAAATAAATCGTCTTGCTCGTGAACACACCGCATCGCTGAGAATCGAACTCACAATGTTACGATCATAGGCCAAACACTAACCACTAAGAACGCAGGCCATCACATACACATGTATATAGGACAGTGAATTTACCAATATTTTTGTAGTGAAGCAATTAATCAGCCGTCCAAACTAATGCCAATTCACAAACTTGATATTACCTCCAGATGTTATCTAGTACCCCACCCCACCCAGGACTGCCGTCTTCTGTACTGTTGAATGTTTATTTAACAAATATA
>OZ024742.1:100326752-100346752 GCA_964016885.1 Eledone cirrhosa | reverse complement strand
AAGATTATGGTTTCTGCTTCATATATGAAGTCTGCAAAAATTTGTTTGGAATGAGATAATAATTTGCTTAAGTTGCATAAGCTGGTGCCCATTGTGATCTAAGTACCTGTGAATTTCGACTAATGGGTAATCTAGTTAAGCTCATGTAAAATACGAACCACCAGGATCTTACGATAATTTAAAAGCAGTGGGATTTTATTTTACTGTTTAATGTGGCCTGGCGTTCGAGGACCTCTATACTAGGAACCAAACCAAGGTGTCTTTTTACAATAGATCTCGAAAAGAGTAAACGAAAATATCTCGACAGTTTCACCAAATTCTTTTTGCACACACGTAAACACGAAAAACAAAAAAAGAATATATATATATATATATATATATATATATATATATATATATATATATATATATATCGAATGTATGTAGAAAAGTAACACACGAGTTGATATATATAAAAACAAATAGTAGGAAGGAAAAAGATTTTTTTCAGTAGAAAATGCTGAAGAGATTCTTTCAATGTAATATCAAAACATTAATTTATTTATAAACGGCGGTGGATTGGCAGTATCAGTAGAGGGTCGGACGCCATGCTTTCCAGCATAGTTACGTCCCTTAACGATCTGGGTTCAAATCCCGCCGAGGTTGACTTTGCCTTTCATCCTTACGGGGTCGATAACATAAAGTACCAGTAATGCACTGAGTAATTGCTGGCCTTGTGCCTAAAGTAGAAACAATTAATTTATTTATAAAGGGCGGTGGATTGGCAGTATCGGTAGAGGGTCGGACGCCATGCTTTCCAGCATAGTTACGTCCCTTTACGATCTGAGTTCAAATCCCGCCGAGGTTGACTTTGCCTTTCATCCTTACGGGGTCGATAAAATAAAGTACCAGTAATGCACTGGGTAATTGCTGGCCTTGTGCCTAAAGTAGAAACAATTAATTTATTTATAAAGTGGATATTTCCGCATTTAATATACCGGTTTAAGCATTAAATACATTGTCAATTGCGGATATGCA
Organism: Eledone cirrhosa; assembly: GCA_964016885.1. NCBI lineage: Eukaryota > Metazoa > Mollusca > Cephalopoda > Octopoda > Eledonidae > Eledone > Eledone cirrhosa. Next base: position 100,345,735 of record OZ024742.1, on the reverse strand, counting down.
TAATATTGTTAAGTTGCATATTTATACAAATAATAATAATAATTGTTTCTACTTTTGGCACAAGGCCAGCAAATACCCAGTGCATTACTGGTACTTTATTTTATCGACCCCGTAAGGAGGAAAAGCAAAGTTAACCTCGGCGGGATTTGAACTCAGTCCGTAAAGCGACGTAACTCTATGCGTCAAAGCATGGTGTCCGACCCTCTACCGATATTGCCAACGGGATTTTAACTCAGAATGGCAAGGGCTGTAACTCTATGCGTCAAAGCATGGTGTCCGACCCTCTACCGATACTGCCAATCCACAATAAAAAGGGGAAGAAAAATTTATTTTCACATACATATTCAGAGAGGAGAATTCATTTCTTTGTCGTGTCTGTCCTATCTCTGTCCTTCTTCTCTCTCCTTCTTTCTCTGTTAATAGCATTTTCTACTGAAAAAATATTTTTCCTTTCCACTATATATATATATTTATATATATATGTGTGTGTGTGTGTGTGTGTGTATTCATTAATTTTATTAAAGCTAAATAGTGAGTTTGGTTACTCTGGAGTTTCGCCTATTATCACAGGGTCCCCACAGAGGTCCGAAGACACTGTGATAAAATTTCAGAGTAACATGACTTAATAAAATGAATATTAAAACTACTTCGGTGTTGAGTACTCTTACCCTCACCAAACACTCCATAGCCTATTCCCAATTCCTCCGTCTTCGTCGACTCTGTAGCCAGGACAACGATTTCGAAACCCATTCCCTTCGCATGTCTTCCTGCTTCATCCACCGTGGATATCCCCCCACCTTGATCCAAGCTGCTCTCACCCGTGCCCGTGAAACAGACCGCACCATAACCCTCTCACCTCATCCCACGCTCCCAACACCCGTGTTCCTTTCCCTCTCACCTACCACCCCATCACCCTACCACTCTGGCGACATATCCTCCGTATCTTCCGTATCCTCTCTACTGACCCCGCTTTTTTCAAAACCCACCCATTACTGCTTTTAAGCGCGCCCGCAACCTCCGTGACCTCCTGGTTCGCAGTTCCTTTTCGTTCCCCCCCACGACTCCACCTGGCTCTCGTCCTTGTTTCCGTTCCCGCTGCAACACTTGTCCCTTTATTTCCACCCTCACCACTCTTACAGGCCCTAACGGGTCTTCCGTATCAGCCATTCCTTCACCTGCACACCCACCCACGTTGTCTATGCCCTCCGGTGTTCCCTTTGCGGGTCTTTATATATCGGACAAACGGGACGCCGTATGGCGGACCGTTTTGCCGAATATTTGAGGGACATCAGACTCGCCCGTCATTTCTGTTCTCCTGGTCATTCTTCCCTACATGTTTCAGTCCTGGTTGTCCTTTTACATCATGGATCACAGGCCTCGCGCACCGGGACTGAACAAAGTCTGATTCACTGCCTTGGGTCCTATTCCCCTTTTAGACTCAACTCACCTCCCCAATTTCCCTAATACCCCGTCCATTATCGCATCCCTAGATTCTTATCGCTCTCTCTTGCAATTAATACATGCCGATACACACTCTTATATTAGCATACTTTTGTTCATAGCTTCGTACTTACATGCACACACACTCTTTTACTCACATATACACACACATTTCTTCTTAGCTTCGTACGGACCTATGATAACACACACACACACAAACACATGCTTACGTACGTGCTCAAGTATAGCTCTTTTTACAAAACGTTTTTTTTTCCATTTCAGGTAGACGAGTTCCATCATCCACTTTTCTAAAAAACAAATCATACACTACCAGCACCAACAGCTTTGCAAGAGATGTCAACATGAATGGACCTGATATTTTTATCTAAAGACATTTTTTCCTATACCATCCCGCCCGTCCCCTCAATCTATCTTATTTCTCATTCTTTCTTCTGATATATATACAGTATATATATATATATATATATATATATATATATATATATATATATATATATATATATATATATATAAATATATATAACGAATGAAGTGTGGTAAGGAACGAGGTGGACCATAACGCACCAGAGTACTCAATACTTAAGGTAGTAGAGTGGGTAAGGTAGTAGTCGGTCCAGAAATAGCTTGAGGTCTGCCGTCGGGGCCTTGAACATTTTCATATATATATATATATATATATATATATATATATATATATATATATATATATATATATATATATATATATATATATATATATATATAATGAAAAATTGAACAGGAACAAAACAGAGAGGCAGTACAACGAATGTTTATTAATTTCACGCTCTTGAGAGTGGGGTGGTGGTGGGGAACGACGTTTCGGGCATAAGCCCTTCTTCAGGTGAAAAGTGTGTGGGAAGGGAGTTCAAAGGGTGTGTAGGGGAGTGGTGGAGAGACATATAGCGAAAAGGGGGTAAGAGGAAACGGTGCAAATGAAATTAAAAATAAAGGCATGATCAAAATAAAATTAAAATGGGGTAAAACAGGTGGTGGAAGGATGTGGGGCGTGTAGGGGTGGTGGCGGGTGGAGTGGGGAGAGGGAGACGGGGTGGCCGAGCGGGGAGGGCTGAAGGTGGTGTGTGTGTGTAGGTGTACGTGTGTGTGTGTGTGTGTATGTGAAAGCAAGGGTTGGGGGAAGAACGGGGTTGCATGTTCAGGAAGAGGTGTGTGTGGGGTGGGGTGTGGGTCGGAGTGTGTGTGCGTGTGTGGATAGAGGGGTGGGGGAGAGGAATCCGGAGGCTGAATGTGTAAATATGTGGTGGAACGCACGTGTGTGTGTGGTGTTTAAGCGTGTTGTGGGTGTAGGTGGCGTGTGGGAAAAAAAATTTTTTTGGGTGTGTGTGTGGGTGAGTCATAAAGGTGATTCCGTAAGAAGATGTGGTGGAATGCTTGGTAAAATCCTAGGATGGTAGTTGATTCCGGGGTCAAGGTTCAGATACGTGTAATCCGTGAAGAGATTGGTCGGAAGAGGGGAGAAGTGGGGTGCGCGCGCAACAGGAAGTGGTCAAGGCAGGAGGAGTGTTGTGTGTCTGTAGAGGGCATAGCAGCAGTGGTGTAGAATGGTGAGTAGAGGTGTGTTGTGTGTCTGTGTGTGCGGGGAGGTGGTCAGAGGGCATAGCAGCAGTAGGGTGGAATGGTAAAAGGGAGAGGGTGGGTAGGTGTGAAAGTTGGAGTGTGGGGGGTGTGTGTGTGTATTAGCAGAGGTGTTAGTGGGATGAGTGAGTGTTTGAGAAAGGGTGTGGGTGGAGCGGGGAGAGAAGGGTGTGGGGGTCGATGGAGGGAGTGTGGTGTACTGGTGTGTATGTTTGGTGAAGGCGGTGTTAGTGGGTGTTAGTATACAGGAGGTGGAGAAAGGGTTGAATGCGTGTGTGAGTGGGGGTCAGTGGTGGTAGGGTGTGTAGAGTTGGTGGTGTAAGAGGGTGTGTGTGTACGTGTGCGTAGGGTTGGGGGTGTTAGTGATGTTAGTTGCGTGTAGGGTGGGTGGTGTAAGTGGGTGTGTGTGTTCGTGTGCTTGGGGTCAGGCGGTGTTAGTGATGTTAGTTGCGGGGTGGTAGGGTGGATGTGTGGGGGTGAGGGTTAGTGGTGGTAGTAGGGTGTGTGTTTAGTGTGAGCGCGTGTATATATGTGCCGGTGGGTGTGTGCGTGTGATAAGGATGGGGGGGGGGAAGAGGGAGGGAGGTTAGTATGTTAGTTGGGGAAGGGTGGTCGGATGTGGGGTGGAGTGGAGGTGTTAGTATTGTTAGTTGTGGGGTGGGCGGTGAAAAGGAGGGGTGTGTTAGTGGTGTTAGTGGGGGATATGTGTGGAGGGAGGGGGGGGGGGCAGTCGAAGGCTAAAGGAATAAGGGTGGGGAGTTCAGGCCGGGGGGAGTGTGGGTCTGTAAGATGAAGATGGTTCGTTGTTCAACTCTTAGGAGATTGGCGGGTGTTCCGTGGCATTGATGTAAGAATATTTTCGAAACAGCGAGTTGATTTGAAATTATTAGAAATGTTAGCTATCGCCGTATTTTGACTAAAGAAATTAAAGAAATTATTTAGCCTGATAGTGGGGTTAAAAACCCTCGGAGAAATGGAAAAAGATGAGTATTGACGTCCCATGTACGTCAATACTCATTTTTTTCCATTTCTCCGAGGGTTCTTAACCCCACTATCAGGCTAAATAATTTCTTTAATTTCTTTAGTCAAAATACGGCGATAGCTAACATTTCTCATAATATATATATATATATATATATATATATATATATATATTAATTAAAATAACAGATTAAAATAACAGATTAAAATCTGTTATTTTAATAAATATTTGCTCTACGGTTCTTATATATGTGATATATATTTAACCTTATCGAGCCCTCTTTGGATTTTAGTCTTCAAATTTATTATTATTACTATATATATATATATATATATATATATGAAGCGTGTGTAAGTGCGCACACGCGTGTGTCAGTAATGAGTGTATATGTGATTGCGTGTGTGTCAGTAATGGGTGCCTGTGTGATTATTGTGTATATGTGTGTGAGTGTGTATCTAGAACGTTTTGCGAACACGGATGTTTCCAGATTGGAATCTTGTAATGTGTATGTGCCTATGACTGTATTACTATTACAGTAAAGCCAATACGATTGGCTTCAAGGTGACTGGATGGGGTGAGGCAGGTAGGTGGTGGTGGTTGAAAAAGATGGCGGAAATCTCTCACTGAGAGACCAGTTAATTAAATACATTAAAACCACTGAACTAAGCAATTAGGCTTCATTATCCACGTATTAATTAGTGCTAACGTTTCGGAAATTTTTCATTATGTTGCAAACTGGTGTTAATGCTTAAAAGTTACAGCGGTTTATTGGCAAACCTCACATCAGAATATGTTGCTAGGGAGGTAGTGGGTGTGTTGCTAGGGACGTAGTGGGTGTGTTGCTAGGACGTAGTGGGTGTGTTGCTAGGGGGGTATGTGGATGTGTTGCTGGGGAGATAGTGGGTGTGTTGCTAGGGAGGTAGTGGGTGTGTTGCTAGGGAGGTAGTGGGTGTGTTGCTGGGGAGGTAGTGGGTGTGTTGCTGGGGAGGTAGTGGGTGTGTTGCTGGGGAGATAGTGGGTGTGTTGCTAGGGACGTAGTGGGTGTGTTGCTAGGGAGGTAGTGGGTGTGTTGCTAGGGAGGTAGTGGGTGTGTTGCTAGGGAGGTAGTGGGTGTGTTGCTGGGGAGGTAGTGGGTGTGTTGCTGGGGAGATAGTGGGTGTGTTGCTAGGGACGTAGTGGGTGTGTTGCTAGGGAGGTAGTGGGTGTGTTGCTGGGGAGGTAGTGGGTGTTTTGCTAGAGACGTATTGGGTGTGTTGCTAGGGCGGCAGTGGGTGTGTTGCTAGGGAGGTAGTGGGTGTGTTGCTAGGGACGTATTGGGTGTGTTGCTAGGGCGGCAGTGGGTACTTTACTATAGGGATATATGATATTTAGTCAGTTGAGGGTCGTGGATTTAAATTTTCATTGGAGCGTCAGATAAAATGCTTTGGGATATTTTGTTACGTCCCTTTACGTTCTGATTTCAAATCCCGTCGAGATCAATGTTGCCTTTCATCCCACCGAGGTCGATAAATAAAGTAACAGTCACGTACTGGGCTCGATGTAATCACGTTTTCCTTCCACATAAATTGTTGACCTTCTACCTCAATTAGAAGTGATTATTTAGGTAGTGGATGTGTTGCTATAGAGGTAACAGACAGGGTCAGATTATCGATTAAGTAAAATAAGCACATGCCTAGGGCATCAAGGGAAGAGGGTGCCTTTTATTAAAATTCAATGTATTTGCCGTAAAAAGATGAAAAACAATTTTGCTGACTTTATATATAGCGTGAGTGGGTGGGTGGGGGACACCATAACATTTTGAATGGTTGAGCGCCTAAAGGATTTAGTGCGGCCTTAATCTAGTAATAAGACAATATATCTAAATAAGAATATATTTTTGACTGTTCGATACACACTAAATTGTAAATTTGAATATGAATTCTTTCTCCATTTTAGTTTGATCAGTAGCTCCTTAATTCCATAGATACTTGTAAATAACATTGTTTTACGGCTGAAATCATGTTCTTCTATTCCACCAACGAATAACAAAACTACGTTTATAAATCGTATATATATATATATATATATATATATATATATATATATATATATATATATATATATATATATATATATTTATATATATATATATATACATATGTATATATATATACAAGAGTTAGATACCTCGAAAAAAGAAACACATGTCTGTATGTGTATGTGTGTGTGTAGAGAGAGAGAGACAACACCATTGGAATAGAGCATCTTAAAACACTTCCACACCACCTTTTCCTTGTATTCTAAATAAATATATTTAGAACGTTTTCGTTAGATTGCAGCAGCGTTCCTGTCAGCGACTGGCAACAAAAACAATAACAAAAAACAAGCAGTTACAATCTAGTTTAAATATCTTTGGAAACGTTACACTCAAAACAATGATACATTAAAAGCAAATCAAGAAACAAGAATGGAGCAATAGTTTTTATATCTGCCTTACGGCCACTAAATAAGAATCAACCGCAGACATAGCTGTGTGGTTTCAATTTTAGTCCTGCTACATGGCAACCTGGGCGTGCATTGTGAGGGAATTTGGTAAACCGAAACTGTGTGGAAGTCCATCACACACACACACACACACACACACACACACACACACACACACACACACACACACACACACACACACACACACACACACACACACACACACACACACACACACACACACACACATATATATATATATTTATATATATATATATATATATATATATATATATATGCACATGTGTTTGCTTATTTGTTGTCTATGCCTGTAACTTAGTGGTTTGAATAAGGAAACTGATAAAATAAATACGAAACTTGAAAAATAAGCACTTGGTTAAGCGTATTATGCTTGCATGGGGATTCTGAGAGAAACTTTTGTCAGAGGCCTAATATATTTATGGTAGGAAAAGAATTAATCAGTACTGCGAAGACTGAGACACTCACCCTCCCAAGGAAGCCTGCGTAGATCACTCTACATGTGAGTGGAGTTCCACTGAAGCAGGTAGAGTTCAAGTTTCTCGAGGTCGTTTTCACGAGTGATGACAGGCAGAAGGTTGAATTAAGTGCAAGAATTGCAGCAGCTTCAGTAATCGGTCATCAAAAAAATGGAGGTGGGTGTAAAAGACTATTTAATTTGGTATTCGTGCAAACCAATATTTATGATCCTGAATCTTGGGTAATGACCGAAAGAATACGATCACGAATACAAGCGGCCGAAATGGGATTCATCGGAAGGATCCTATCGTTACCCGATAGGTTGCGTAGCTCCGAAATCAGAGAGTCGCTCCAGGTAGAGCCACTACTTCTGCCAATTGAGAGATCACAGATCCGATACTATGAACATGTAGTCAGAATGCCCAAGGAAAAAAATCGAACAGATTTTACGGACAAAGCCAATCATCAGACACCCAAGGAGGGATCCCGAGCAAGATGGTTGGATAACATCCACAAGCTCGGCTGGTTTCACTTGGATATACAGCTGGATCAATTGGAAACAGTTGCTTCGGATAGAACTCGCTGGAAGGAGTGCTTTGTTTACTCTGTCCCCACGACCCTTTCAGAAATAAGTGGGCAAAGAAGAATGAGATTAATAATAAGAAGAATAGTAAGAAGAAGACATTTAAATAGTGTAGTTCCCTGGCTATAGTCGAGACAGCCAACTCCTTAATCCCTAACTGGAGGTCAATATGATCAACACAAAAATCCTTTCAAACGGTGCCACAGCATGACCGCAGTCCAATGACATTATATATATATATATATATATATATATATATAGGTTTCTGATTTAGACACAATGCCAACAATTGGGGGGGGGGGGGTGTCGATTAAATCGATCCTAGTGCATTACTGGTACTTTATTTTATCGACCCCGTAAGAATGAAAGGCAAAGCTAACCTCGGCAGGATTTGAACTGAAATCGTAAAAAGCCATAACTCTATGCCATAAAACATGTCCGACGCTCCACCTATACTACCAATCCACCGCTTATATATATATATATATGTGTGTGTATAGAAGCCATTTATCCCCCCCCCCTCTCTCTATATATATACATATATATATATATATATAATTAAAAGCAAAACCTTAAACAAATAATAAAATAATTTTTAAATTTGGCTTAAGACCACAAAATAAGAATCGTATAATATTAGGTACACAGTGTGTAATATACAAAAGTCTAACACGGACACAATTATGTAAATGGAAATAGTGGTCAGTTTAAAGAATTAATTGAAGATACAAAAGCTAACGTGCTTTGATTACATTCCAAATATTTACGAAATACTTGAAAATGTTCTAAATTAAAATGTGTAAATAAAAATGTCTATTAATTTAATAAAATCCCAACAGATGAATTTTAGTCTCTTATATATAGCAAATTAATTAAATTATATCTAATTTGTAATGAAAGCGTTTTCAATAGATTGAAATTTTGTGAAGTAACTTTTGTATATATTTGTGTAATTTATATATTTTCAGTGAAATTTTTTTTTTCGTAAATTAAACTTTCAGGTAATTAACATTTGATAAACATTTCTTTCAAATAAATATATTTAGACAAAAATAAAAATGAATATAAAATTAAATATTTTATAACAATAAGGAAAATTCCTCTGAAGAACAGGGGAATATACGCGCCATTCTTAATAGTTTGATTGCTACAATGTTAAAAACAACCTAAAAAAACCAAAACATATTTCAACACACAGAAAAGTATTTCATTAAGTAAAACAAATAATCCCAGAGGATATTTTAACCCTTTCGTTGCCACATTTCTGATAAATGACACCGCCCATGTGCTTTAAATAACTGAAAATAATCAAGAATTTGGAAGGATGTTCTAATATAATTAGCTTTCTCATTATTACCCTGTTATTTGGAACATAAATGTTCATATAAAAAATATGACAATTTTCTTTTTAGATAAATGTAAACATTTTAAACAGATTTATATAATAGAATCATGAGCGGTTTGTTATAAAAAGGGCTGAACTTACACTTAAATTACATTGGAATGGCTCTTCCAGCGCATCTCCCTTACCCTCCTCTCCATTCTGTCCGCCGGAGCTGTGGAGCGGCCAGCACGTGGGACCCCATTTGTTCACCATACAGAGAGATGGGGAGGGTGAGAGAGATGGAGGTGATGACAGTGGGGGTTCGGCTCTTCCACGTTTGGACCATATCCTTGTTGTTATAATATATATTTATTATATAAAATAGTTGTAATAACAATATCTCGAGTGACCCTTACCCTTTCTCTCATTTATAGTCATTTCAAATGCTACTTTCTTATTTACATGTGTACAGGTTATAAGCAATAATTCATTAAAACAACTGGGGGGGCCTGGACTAGATAGAACATTTATATTTCCGCAAGTACGAAGAAGTCGTATGTTTTCTTAGGGAAAATATAAAAAAAATGTGGCGTCAAATGAAGTTGTGTTATCGTCCAGTCGCATTAGCCTTACTATGACGTCACAACTATGTCACTTTTAGGCAGTTTGGGTCTCTTTCTTTTCCACCTTCCTCTTCTCTTAACTTCACTCCCACTGAGTTTTTATCCCTTTCAGACGTTTGCAGCACCTTTCTAACTGTATTTATCACTCCTTACGTTTTATCTCCCCTCCTTCCTCACTCTCTTCTGCTCACACACTCCATGTCTCCCTCTGCCCCTCTCTTTCTTCAATCTTCAATCCAGTCCATTTATCTCCCAAACTCTCTTCCACACACTCACACCATTTCTCTTTATCTCTCTCTCGCGTTCTATTTTCTCCATTCCTCTCACATTCTCTCTCACACCTTGTCTGGCTCTTATTCTCTTTTTCTTTATCCCTTTCCCTCATTTCTCCCATTCCTTTCCTCGCGCTCTTTTCTCTCTCTTTCATTCACTTACTAACCATCTTTTACTAACTCTTTCCCTCATTATAACTTTCGCAGAATGACCATTATATCAGTTTAAATAAAGAAATGAATACATTCCATACTATAATGAGAATTGTCTTCATTATACAGGGGGCGAATTGACAGAGTCGTTAGGGTGGATAATGAAGATGCCTCGGTAGTAGATCCGCTTCATTTCGCTCTGAGTTCAAATCCCATCGAGGTCATCTTTGCATTTCACCCTTTCGAAGTCGATAAATAAAGTACCAATACTGGACTGGGGTCGATTCCTTCTTTCTCACTTTATCGCTTTCCTCTCTTGCTTTATCTGAAAGAAAACCGCAGTGCCCCAGATCTGGAGTGGGATGACCTCCGTCAGTTTTAAAATGCCCAAGACACTTCTATGCACATACACGAGCGTATAATATATATGCGATCTGCGTATATATGCAAATGAGTAAAACAAGTACGCGATGGATATTGCAGAATTTCTCAATCTATTCGAATAAATTTATAAACTCTGTTACATGGACAGAGTACTTGTATACACGTACTAATTGGAAAGAAGACGCTTCTACGTGACCGATCGACTAGCTAGAAATAGCTGCCAAATTTCCTTCCCTCAAACTGCAGTAACTTGGTAGATTTAATCCTAAATCATAGGTATTGCTCTTGCAGTTACATCCACCCCTAAATGGCACACTAGAAAATATTGAATGTGCAGTATACCTGAAAAATGTCGGGGTGATCATGGCTGGAATATCTTTGCGTACAAGATTTGATGATAGGTCTTTTTGAATTAAGACCATCTTGGAGCCTAAACAACAACAGCATGTTTTGTGGGGTGGGTAGAAGGTTGTGTTCAACAGGTTCTGATGTGTTACTGACAGAGAGAAAGAGAGAGAGAGAGAGAGAGAGAGAGAGAGAGAAAGAGGAAAGGGGAGAGGGAGATAGAAACAGAGAAAAGGAGAGAGAGAGGAATTGAGAAAGAGGGAGGAGGAGAACGAGTGCAGGATAGGAGCGAGGGTATGGGAGAGGAGAGAAAGACAGAGGCTGAGGGAAGGAGAGAAGAGAGACAGAAAATGACTGAGAGAAGCAAGGAGAAAAGGAGCGACAGAGGACAGAACTGAGAAAGGAAGAGACAGACAGACAAAGGTCAAGATAGAGAGAAGAGCGGGGCTGGTTTCTATATTTGGTTTCATTATTGGCAGTATCGGTAGAGGGTCGGACGCCATGCTTTGACGCATAGAGTTACGGCCCTTTCCATTCTGAGTTCAAATCCCGCCGAGGTTAACTTTGCCTTTCATCCTTACGGGGTCGATAAAATAAAGTACCAGTCATGTACTGAGTAATTGCTGGCCTTGTGCCAAAAGTAGAAACAAGGTTTACATATATATATATATATATATATAAAGTCATAGATATATATATGTGTTTTGCAACGAGTCACTTTGTGGCTCAATGACGAATTAATAAATTAAATAATCAGAGCTATATATCATAAAACATGTCTATAGAATCACCAGATAAAATATATACCGTTTCCTCTCCCAATTAGCATAATTAACCATATAAAAAATCAATTAGACCAAGCTATAAGAATAAAGGCTCCTATGAAGAAATCTTCGACAAATAACCGAAAGCAGCCCCTTCCCGGTGGTTGCGACGGAGTATTTATCGAATATTTCGACAGCATGTATAAATCGACCAGATATACAGTCAACTAAACAGTATCAGGTGTAAAATAAACTAGAAGAAAAGTGTACACATTTAATTACCTCTACCATGGTTTCGTCCGCATTTTAAGACATCCGATAACATTGGATATCTAGAGCTTCGGATTCTTCAGGAGTTAGCTCAAATTTAGACAATTAATTTTCCAAAGTGATCGCGCCAAGAATACATTCAAAACTGGCTAAGAATCGTGACGTGGCAGCGGTCAAGTTAGAAAGGATGTGATTAGTTGCTTACGGCTGGTAGGCTTTTTGCTAGAAAGCGCAGCCCAATACAGCCAAAATTGTATCTCAACCTAACGGGAGATTATTACATATAAAGGTTTACATATATATATATATATATAAAGTCATAGATATATATGTGTTTTGCAACGGGTCATGTATGTATTTAGAAGATAAACAGAAATAACAACACAATCGGTACAGTATAATAAATAGATTTATCTCTCTACATAGTTGAATACAAGAAATGGAAATCTGAGGTTTTCGAATATTAATAATAATATTCGATTCGTTTGCAATTATGCAAACGACCTTTTTAAACCATGTGAGTAGAATGACGCCATCATTCTTGCTATTCTGTTAGCATACCGTACACTGCTTACCTGACAACTGTCAGAGCTAGTGAAAATATCGTATATATATATATCTATATATATATCTATATCTATCTATCTATCTATCTATCTATCTATCTATCTATCTATCTATCTATCTATCTATCTATCTATCTATCTATCTATCTATATATCTATATATATATAGGAGAAAGTTATAGTTCACTTGAAGCATTGTGTAATGAGGTATAAACGTTTGTATTTGTAAAGCCAAAACAATGCAGGTATGGACATAGAATAAAGAATGCAAATGCAAAAGATATTGTTGACAATTTGTCTTTTACCTTAGATTTATTTAAATGTCCTTAATTTTCGAGATAATATCTCTTCTTCGGAGGGAAGTAAAGCGGTTAAACGAGTGTTCTGGTATTATCTCAAAAATTAATGACATTTAAATAAATCTAAGGTAAAAGACAAATTGTCAACAATATCTTTTGCATTTGCATTCTTTATTCTATGTCCATACCTGCATTGTTTTGGCTTTATTATACATATACAAACGTTTATATATATATATATATATACATATATATATATATATATATATATATATATATATATATATATACATATATATATATATATATATATATATATATACATATATATATATATATATATATATATATATATACATATACATATATATATATATATATATATATATATATATATACATATATATATATATATATATATATATATATATATATACATATATATATATATATATATATATATATATATATATATATATATATATATATATATATATACATATATATATATATATATATATATATATATATATATATATATATATATATCGGTATGGTGAACTAACTGTTGTGTAACCACTTCTACCTAACTCGTCCCATGGACTGAGTGCTTTACCACTACGGATATTACCTTCCAGTGTTCTACCACTATATATATATATATATATATATATATATATATATATATATATATATATATATATATATATATAGAATGCTATCATTTAATTTGTATAATGAATAAATAACATTTTAGAAAAATGCATAAGTGGAAACAAAATAGTTCAATCACATTTTTGCGGAAAAATATCTTACCTTTTCCAATAAAAAATATTATGTATTTTGCGAAATCTAGAGACTTTCAATAATGACCAGAGGTCGACCCTAAATACTACTAATAGCTCCAGGAAAGCCATGAACGACGCCATATCTTTTTAAGTTTGATTTTGAAAGTAGGTTTATAATTATCAATTTTCATTAGAATCTTGTAATTGTCTCAGTGGCCTAGTTGTAGGAATCATAAAACGTGGTGATCCTGGTTTGAAGTTCGATCCTGGTCGGGAGTAGGGTTTCCGGTAAACCTTTTCAATATTTTGTAAAAATTGAAAAAAAGGTTTCATGTAGCTCTTGACTAGGATTGAATCCAAGACCAGGATGCCCACCATCTCTAGTACCTACCGCTACGCCACAGAGGCAACTACAAAAGTATAGTGAAAATTGATAATTATAAACCTACTTTCAAAATCAAACTTAAAAAGATGTGGTGTCATGGCTTTCCTAGAGTTATTAGTAATATTATTAAATCTTATGAAAATTCATACTTATAAACCTTTCAAATTTTTTAAAACAAAATAATGTGGTGTCGTTCATGTCTTTCTTAATGTCATTGCTTCTATTTTAATGTCATTGCTCATTCTAAATCATTTAGGTGTTCCATAAACTACATCCTCTTTGTTACTCATCTATCTAGACTATATTTTAACCTGTAATCCATGTTTCATTTCTGTTCCACCTCATTTCTCTCTCTCTCTCTCTCTCTCTCTCTCTCTCTCTCTCTCTCTCTCTCTCTCTCTCTCTCTCTCTCTCTCTCTCTCTCTTTCTCTCTCTCTCTCTCTCTGTGATATTTGAATCTACTATGATGCGGGCTTACCTTATTCCTATATATATGTTTTTTCATGTCAGTTAGATTCAAACTTACAATGATTGGCATTATATATATATATAAATATATATATATATATATATATATATATATATATATATATATATGTGTGTGTGTGTGTGTGTGTCTGATGGTAGCTATGATGCTTCCATAGGCGGTATGCCGGTTGAGCACTCTCTCTCTCTCTCTCTCTCTCTCTCTCTCTCTCTCTCTCTCTATATATATATATATATATATATATATATATATATACATACAGTGACGGACTAGGTCTAAAGTATTGGTTGCTAGTTGAAGGGGGCCCACCTACATATAGAATGCTATCATTTAATTTTTATAATGAATAAATAACACTTTCAAAAAATACATAAGTGGAAAGTAGTGGGGCCCACTTGCCATTGGGCAACCTGGCAACTTGGCCACTCCGCCACTGTATAGATATATATATATATATATATATATATATATATATATATAGTAATAATAAATGTGAAGATAAAAATCCGAAGAGGGCTCGATGCTCGATAAGGATAATATATATATAAATATATATAAAAACCGTAACCGTAGAGCAAATATTTATTAAAATAACAGATTAAAGTTTAATCTGTTATTTATATATATATATATATATATATATATATATATATATATATATATATATATATATAAAAATGAGATAAATATCTCTCTGTGTACTAAGTACCCATAGAGATATATAGTGTGTCTATAATATAATTGGTGTTCAATGGTACTAATTTGAGATACCAGAACTATAAAAATTAAGAAGAGCAGAACAAACAAATATTAAACATTTCTTTAAAAAAAAAAAAAAAAAATTATTTAAATATTTACCCATTCATAATGCTATGACCGATATATATATATATATGATGAAGGGTCATACCCAGAAATATTAGTGTCTGCAGTTCTGTTTACATGCCAGCACAAGAGCAAGAATGAAGAGTTCATTCTACTGACATGGCTATAAAAATGTGGCTTGTTTGCATAATTGCAAACGAATCGAATGTTATTATTAATATTCGAAAATTACAGATTAAAGTTTAATCTGTTATTTTAATATATATATATATATATATATATATATATATATATAGAGAGAGAGAGACATAGATAGATAGATAGATATTAATAATCGGTATAGAAAAAAAAAAGAATTATGCCGGTTATGTGGAGGCCAGCTTGTGTAGTTAAGTAAGAAGTTTACTAAGCAGCCGTGTGGATCCAGATTCGATCCTACTGCATGGCGTTTTTTATTTTACTCTAGTCTCGTGTTGGCCAATACTTCGTGAATGGAATGTGTTAGATAAATTCCACCAGGAGATAAAAACTCCTTTCCTTTTTTTCTATATGTTAATGAAAATAGCAAAATAAATTATAAATAGCCGTTGTTCCCTATTTGTGGAGGCAATAATATATTAGGGTAATCAACGGAAGCCCCCATTATACAATATTGATGCATCTATTTAGCACCAGTTACGTTTGATGATGTGAAAACTAAAGCAAGAGTCCTAATATTAGATTTAAATTTGATACTCTTATCAGAAGCTAACAGATGACAGTGTTCTAAGCATAGAATGGGTGATAGTTGAACTTGTCCATTACCACAAGAAAAATTGAACAGAGGATCATCTGGCAGCTGAAAAACGTCTTCCTTTAACCGTCTGAATTCATAACATTTAGAACAATTTTCATTCCTTTTACCCACGTAGTTTGTTTCAATTCCATCTTTGTAAAAAATCACCAATTGTCGGATGTTTTGCAAGTGTCTCGATAACTTTGTTTAGTATGTTTCAAGCAGATGTTTGTCTTGCCTCGTAAAAACTATATTCTATATGTATGTATGTATGTATGTATGTATGTATGCATGTATGTATGTATGTATGTATGTATGTATGTATGTATGTATGTATGTATGTATGTATGATTTTTTTGTAGTAGATCGCATGATCTCGTAAATGCAATAAATCTGGAAATAATTGCGTTTAATACATTTGGTTTTCATTTGAAGATGCATTTTCTACAAGATTGCTGACGCTCTTCGAAATACCAGTCAAATCACATTGTAATCATAAAGAGACACTGAATAATGTATTCCCAGATATATGTTTAAAAGACAGTAATACAATAGAGTTAAATATAACTGCTATTTCTAACAGGCCGTGGACCATTTAGTACCGGGCCGCACAGAAAGAATAAAACCTTTTTACCACTTTGTTGACTATCACGGCCTACCTTATGTTGAGTCACATTTACAGTATAAATGCAATAATTAAATTAATTTTAAAATATATAATATGCACTTTATTGTTTATGGTGTTTTGTTATGTGCTTGAACGACACCGACCCCCCACCCTTGGGTCCATGGAGAAATTGTCTTGCATGACACTGGTCCGTGGCGCAAAAAGGTTGAGGACCACTGCTCTAACGGATTGATAAATCAAATAAAGTAAATACCAGACCAAAATACGCACTGGAGGTGGGGCAGGGGTATGATATGGTTGACTAAAACCCTGAACGTGATACCCCAGGCCCCAATGTTTCCGAAGTTCAATTATGGCTGCTAGAATAGTAATATAAAAAGGGAAGAACTTTAATAATTTTACTATTTAATTAGGTGGTGTATCAACGTGCACATAAACCCTTTTAAAGCTTCCGAGACTGGTGGCAGAAGGGACGTGGCTGGAATGCTTACAGCAAAGCGGATTCTGGTAAAGGAACCCAAATGGAACCAGCTAGTGGTATTTGTATGATACTTGCCCTTTAGATTTTTTGTTCAAATCTCGCCGAAGTCAACTTTGCCTTTTATCTTTTCATAGTCGATGAAATAGAATACCAGTTAAATAGTGAGGTTAAACATAATCAACCAATACTACTTCTCAGTTTAGTAAATGTGTTGTGCGTCTATTAGAAACAATTGGTGGTTGGTTGGCAGAATCAGTAGAGTGTCGGACAAACTGTTTAGTGTTTAACGTGTTCGACTGACGATCATAAGGTCATAAGTTCGATTCCAGGAAAGGTCGGTGCGGTGTTTTCTTGAGGAAAATACTTTATTTCACGTTGGTCTCTTTAACAGGCTTGTAGATAGTATCAGCAATAGAAAGACCAATGGAAATATTCTTCGCTCAGTCCAATCTGAAGATCGGGACCAATAAAATAAAATCCCAGTTTATTACAAATTTGCTGGCCTTGTACCTATATTCGAAACCATTTGGGGCTGCTACCAGTAGAAGTAGTAGTAATAGTAGTAGTAGTAGTTGCGGACAAAGGAAAAATACTAATGGTAATAATAATAACTGAAAATAGGGAAACAGAATATGACAAGATAGAAAACAGAACACGAAGACAGGAATGACCCCGGGAAAAGAAACACCCATAAGAATGAATAGCAAATTAGAAGACAAAGATATAGGAGGAGAAGGAATAGAACGAAAGGAAGAGAGGAAACAGATGTATAAGGAAAAGAGAAGAAAACAGGCCAAGGAAAAGAAAGAAGATTGAAAAAAAGAAAAGAGAACAATAACAACGACGATAACAATGACAAGGATGACAATAACAATGACAACAACAACGATAACTGCAATACTGGAAAGAGGAGGTGGAGGAGAAGAAAATTTAGAATAGGCAGGAGGATTATAAGAAGACTTGACAGGAGCAAAAGACGAAGTCTTGTACACATAAATGAGGAGACAAAAAAGAAAAATATGTCGTTTTATATGTCCCATTTTTCAAGGGCTTCTTCCATTCCACACACCAACGTACTCCCTTATAAATTTCGTCTATGGAAGAATGGATGATGGCGTGCCGTTGAACGAATGCTCTCCAAGGCGGAAGGATGAGTCTTGGTGGCATGCAAGGGGAGAGAGAGGGTCGTGCAACGCGGCGGTGGTGTCGTGTAACGAGACAGTGGGTGACGTGTAAGGAGCAAACGTGAAAGACGGTGGTGGTAGCGTGCAAGGAGGTGGAGGCGGTGGTGGTGGTGGTGGGCGATTCGTGCTAGGGGGCAAAGGAGAAGGTGGTGGAGATGATGTGCTAGGGCCGAAGATAGGAGGCGGTGGTGGTGGTGGTGTACAAGGGCCGAAAGTGGGAGGCGCGGTGGTTTCGTGGAAGGTGGTATTGGCGTGGAAGCTGGTGGTGGTGGTGGTGGTGGTGGGGGGGGCAAATAGAAAAGGAGTGGCAGGGAAAGCGGTGGTGGTGTTCCGTGGTGTTGGGTGTCGTGGAAGGCGGCTGTGGCGTTGCGTGGTGTGGGGTGTCATGGAAGGCTGCTGTGGTGTTGCATAAGGGTGGGCGGATAGAAGGGGCTGGTATGTGGAGTTATTGTTCCTCTGGTCCTCCAACATAGAAGATACAAAGAGGCGAAGGTCAGGCCCAAAATGACCGTTCACATACGTCTAGAATCCCCATCATCGTCTCAATCTCTCCCTCCCTCTTCCACCCTCGCTTTTTCTTCCCCATTACTCACTCATTCTATCATTCTTTCAATGCGCTGCCGCCAGCTTCAATATTTTTTAAAGATTGGTGAAGTTGTCGTTATGATTTCGGCTGTTATAATGCATTCGCCCGTCCAGCCCACTCTGTATCACCTACCATCATGTCAAACCAGCCATCCCACCATTCCACCACTACAATGACCCTTATTTGTCAGGTCTTATGTATGTCTGTCCGTCTGTTTGTCTGTCTGTTTCCAACCAAAGCCTC
>OZ024742.1:100316752-100321752 GCA_964016885.1 Eledone cirrhosa | reverse complement strand
TCCGGGATCTTCCGCAGTTCCGTCGTACGGCTTTTTTGACGTGGTCCACATCTTCAAAACGACGGGTTTCCCCCCCCCCCCCTGGTCGTACTCGAAGATCCATGACTCATCACCGGTGATGACTGTCCCTAGCAAATCTGGTTCGGTTTCAAGATGCTCGAGGATATTCTGGCACACTTGCATGCGTCGACCCTTCTGGTCATCGTTCAGGAGTTTTGGTACCATCTTCGCGCAGACTTTCCGTATCTCCAAATCTTCAGTGAGAATCTTCCAGACGTATTCCCGATTCATGCCCAGCTTACGATCGCTACGCACCATCTGCCTGACGCGCTCAACGTTGACCTCAGTCCTGGTTGTTGATGGCCTTCCGCTCCTGGGGTCATCTTCCACGTCCTCGCATCCTTCTTTAAACCTCTTGCACCACTCAAAAACACGTGAGCGTGACATCGTCTCATCTCTATACACTTGCTGCAGCAATCCCAGTGCTTCTGTCGGAGTTTTCAAGTTTGTTCGTTACTATGTGCTCATTGCTTGACGACCTGAAACAGAGGACATGTATATAAAATTATGAAGAAAATGGTTTGATCGCTGCAGAGAGCTAAGATTACAGTTACATACTCCAGGGGGATTACTTTGAAGGAGAAAACTCTTAGTGTGAAGTTTGGGTTTGAAATAAATCTTTTGTGATATCAGTCCTGCAACTTTTCTGACACACCTCGTATATATAAACACACACACACACACACACACACACACACACACACACACACACACACATATATATATATATATATATGCGTTCTAAGTTCAAATAAGCAGTAAAACAGAGACGCTTCTACCACGAGTTGCAGCTGGTATCAGCAATGAAAAGATATTTAGTTTCCTTGGTCCGATGACGATATGCTTCTGTCCTTTATTTCATGGTTATGTCGTATTGTGTTATAATACTTCTAACTCAATGACCTGATAACAACAAACATTAATGATAAAAATATCAATAATAAAAATGATTGGCTACAAATTATTTATGAAGCCGTATCGCCGATTGAATAGATATTACTACAAATTTGATCCCGATCTCTGCGATCTGAGTTCACATCCCACCGAAGTCGCCTTTGCCGTTCATCATTACGGGTCGATAAAATATAGTATCTGTTCATGACAATAACGTGAAAGTGGCTGTGTATTCCACAGAGACGTGAATTCTTAACGTAGTTTTCAGGAAAATTCAACATGACAGTTTCACATGGCTGACCCTTTGAATTAGAGCTGATAGATTTTCAAGCAATTTCTGTTTACTCAATATCACTCACAAGACATGATCGACCCAAGTAAATGACGCTTGTTCAAGATACCACGTAGAGAGATCGAAGCCGGCAACTAATGATTACGAAGCGAACTTCTTACCATTCTATTATGCTGCATTCACAAATATGTGTAGAGGACTATGGATTGGCTAAACTGTTAGATAGTTAAATGAAATAGCTTGTGGTATACGTGTTGTTGTTATTTCGAGTTCAAATCCCATTGTGGCATACTTGAGTACTAGACGTACTTGGTCGCACAGTTTAACACCACCTCCTCCTGTTCTTTGGATGCCTTTAATGGAGTCCACTCTGTTGTAAGCATTCAAACCTGGTCTCCAGTTTGAAGATAAATTCTTTCCTCCCTTTCACCAGTTGCGGAAGGCCTAAAGAGGGGTACTGTCTCTTACGCTCTGACTAAATATAAAAAATCAAAAATAATAAATGAAAATCCTTATTAATTCTCGTTTTCGGAATTAGAAGTTATTCTATGGACAACCTTACTGGAATAAAAACATTCTGTGAAGTAGCGTGGGGTAGCGGTTACGTTTTGATGTTTGGACTGAACGGCGCATTGTGTTCTTGAGCAAAATATTCATTTCATATTGTTTTTCATCTTAGGATTGAGGGCCTTGTCAAGAAAAAGCAAACAAACCAAACACACACACGCGTGCTTACACACACACACACACACACACACACACACGAAGAGCTTCCAGTGAGATGCAACATAGTAGTAAGCCAGATAAATCTACATAGGTTGGAGCTGTAAATTTCATTTTTCAATGGAAAAATAAAGAATAAATAAAATAAAGTAAAGTCGAAGGGAGGTTCGAACATAGGATGTAAACCTAACCACGAAAATATACTGCATCATCATTGCGGTGTATTGATCGGTAGAGAGTCAGACACTATGCTTTGCGGCATAGAGTTGTGGCCCTTTACGCTCTGAGTTCAAATCTGACTGAGGTTAGCTTTACTTTTCACCTTTACGAGGTCGATAAAATAAAGTACCAGTATTGCACTGGAGTCGATTTAATCGACTTTTCCCTTCCCTAAAATTGCTGGCCTTGTGCGGATATTAGAAATCATGCTACCTTATATATATTGGACCTTTGTCGGTTAAAGTTGCTCGATCAACGGTATAGCCAGCTCGTGAAAAACACCTGCAATTGGCTGAACATTCCTACAGACACATGTACCCTAAATGAATATCACAAAGAGATTTGGCGTGACAGCACGCGGCAAGGCTGGCCACCCCTTTCAATTACACGTACAGCTAATTTTTCTCCGGCTGAATGGTCAGGAGCAACGTGAAATAACGTACATTGCTCAAGAACACAAATGGCCAGGTGGTCTGGGATTCGAGCTCGCTATTTTACTAGGGTGAGCCGAACACCCGAACCAGTAAGCAACGACGCCTTCACAATCTCTCTTATATAACAACAACACAAAAATAAAACAAAAAAAAAACAAAACAATAAAATCAACCAAGAAATGGCAATACATTTAGAATGAGAAGAATTAAATAGGATAAATTCATTAATTTAATTTTTCAATTATGATTTAAGTGAAACAACAAACACAAGGAGGATGCGAAGAAAGGGAAAGAAGAATTTGAGGAGGAGGAGATGGTGGTGGAGAAAGTAGTGGAAGGTAAGAAGATGAAAAAGAAGAAGAAAAAGAAGAACCAATGAGAAAAAGACGTAAACAACACAATAAGTTAAGAATAAACAACAGCGCGGTTCCTTAAGTATTTCTTCACTGTTAATTTGTTTCACATAAAGACAAAAAGACGAAAAGGAAACGGCTAATCTTCTTTTATTATCTTCAAGATTTCTCTTTGAAAGAGGATATATATTTTCTACATTATATTTATGTAAATATGGTGGGTATAGATGTGTAGGGGGGATATGATAGGTGGTTGTGTTGTGTGGGTGTAGGAGAATGGGTAGATGTAGTGGGTGGGTGTAGGGGAATGGGTAGATGTAGTGGGTGGATGCCTACTTACTTTTATATTTATGTTTGCAGCACAGTATATTTTATTCATTTCATGTAATATAATATGCATCATTATATGTATATATATATATATATATATGTATGTATATATATATATATATATATATATATATATATACTGTATATATATGTGTGTGTGTGTGTGTGTGTGTGTGTGTGTGTGTGTGTGTGTGTGTGTGTGTGTATATATTATATATGTATATATATATTATACATATTATATACATATTATATGTGTATATATTATATACATATTATATGTGTATATATTATATAATATATATATGATATATATATATATATCATATATATATATACATATATTTATATATATATATATATATTATGCTTTGACGCATAGAGTTACGGCCCTTTCCATTCTGAGTTCAAATCCCGTCGAGGTCTACTTTGCCTTTCATCCTTACGGGGTCGATAAAATAAAGTACCAGTAATGTATTGGTGATTTGCTGGCCTTGTGCCAAAAGTAGAAACAATTATATATATATATATATATATATATATATATTATATTATATATATCCCGCCACGGTTAACTTTGCCTTTCATCCTTACGGGGTCCATAAAATAAAGTACCAGTAATACACTGGTATCATTGCTGGCCTTGCGCCAAATGTAGAAACAATTATATATATATATATATATATATATGTATCTATGTGTGTGTATCTATGTGAATGTGTATATGTGCATGTGTATATATATATATATGTATGTGCGTGTATATACATATACACACACACACACACACACACACACACACACATATATATATATATATATATAAATATGTGTGTGTGTGTGTGTGTGTATATATATATATGTGTGTGTGTATGTGTGTATATGTGTGTGCCCATATAAATATAAAACCAGCACGCCTATAGAGCTACACACCTTATTTACATTCATTATTCTTTGCCGAGGTTGACTTTGCCTTTCATCCTTACGGGGTCGATAAAATAAAGTACCAGTAATGCACTGGGTAATTGCTGGCCTTGTGCCTAAAGTAGAAACAATTATTCTTTGCGTTATTTTACAGTTGTTTCAATATTAACAGCACTTAAATATATTTTGCAGTATATTAGAAGTAAAAGAAGAAAAAAAGGGTTTTAGGAGACAGAGAAGCGGGGAAAGAGGGGGGGGGGGGATATTAGGGTTTCCGGATTAGGGTTTTCTTACAGAGTGATTTGTTTATTCCTCAACCACCCAACCACACTATCCTGCCTTCTTACTATTTGCATTTTTTGATCCACCATCTTCCTACAGCTCTCCCTCTCTCTCTCGACCTTCTTCCCTCTCTATCTTCATCTTATTCCGTTCCTCACCTTCATCTTCCTATTTTCCTCCTTATCTCTCTTCCTCCCTCATTACCCTTCTCTTTCTATCCTCCCTCGCTACCTCCTGTCTCCAACCCTCTTGCCACCCATTCACCCTTCATCTCACTGTAACCTCTGCTACACCTTCTATCTCTACCCTAACCCTCTTCCTCTCTCTCTCGGTCCACCCTCTTCAGTCGTCTCTGTTCCTCATTTTTCTCTCCCCCTATTCCTTTAACTTTCTCCTCCATCACCCTTCCCCAGTCAGTCACGTTCCCTCGTCCCCCCGTCCTCTTCCCACATCATGCTCCCTCCCACAAAGCCCCACCTCTCTTCCCCT
>OZ024742.1:100299252-100309252 GCA_964016885.1 Eledone cirrhosa | reverse complement strand
GAACGCTGGAGAACGTCAATAGAGAAAAGAGAGAGAAAGAGGCAGATATTAACGTTATATCTGTTTGTGCTACTATGGACGTCGCTATAGATACGACTGCCAACAAAGAGGAAAAAATATTACCAAATGAAGATTTTAAAATTTCTACCGTCGAAGCGAAGAAAAATAACAATAACACACAGGAAAACACAGGAATTAAACCCATTAACATACATACACATGAAAAAGACATCAACAACTCTACAGATACATCTACACATAATGTTTCACCTCGACAAGGAACTGAGATTTCCAACACCGAGGCTAACAACGATAACAACAACAACAACAGCAACACCACACAAAAAAAGAAAATGTCTTTTGCTGAAATAGTGAACAAAAAACAAGATTTTATAAATCTTGATATCTCCAACGCAAGAGATATGCTCCAGCAAGGGAGAACATTTGAAACTTTCGAAGAAAAAGGTGGGTTTAGAATTAACTCACCCCTTGAAATAAAGGAAGACACAATTCGCAGATCAGTCACCTTTAGGACTGTGTCAAATTCAACAAGAAAGCCGACATTTGTAAGCCAAGCAGATATAGAAGCTACTTTCAAGGAAATTCTAGCAAATGTTGATTTTCTCCAGCGAGGAAAACAGTACGGAAGTTTTTCCGTACTGTTCAAAAGCGAGGCACTCGCCCCAAAACATTCTGTGGCACCAATGGTGTCAAAAGCATACACCTTTTTCCCTACATACACGGGAAAAAGGACACAAAAAATAAAAATAAAACCAAACATTAACATCTGGTGGATCTTGGCTGGCTTCGTAGAGCCAGAAACTGATATGATACTTTCGATACGAAAATCTATTCGACAAAGGTGGGCGGGTACAGATTTGGAGATTCTGTTGCAAATGAAACCGGAGAGAATCTCCAAAATACTCGAAAGAGTCGTCATCGATAATAACAACATAATAAACATTTCGGTAGAAGGACGAACATTTCATTGCTTTCGCTGTGGTAGCACAGCACACGTAAAAGCCTCTTGTCTACAAACACACAACAACAACATCATTAAAAACACACTATTACCAACACCAACACCAAAACAACCACCACCACCATAAGTACAACGACAGACGAAACGAGCAACCACACCAAAACAAACAGACACTCAACCAACATCAACAGAAAAAACAGAGACAACACCCCTGAAGAACACAGCCCCACTCCATCCCACTCCATCAAACACTACCACAAACACACACACCGAAACACCACCACCACACAACATACCCCTACCCCACACACCTGACGATGATTATTCATCGACGGATGAAGCTGCTTCTCCTTCTTTAAGTGAAGAATAGGGAGAACCGTGGAAATCTAAAAAACAAAAAAAGAGACACCACAAAAACCCCAAAACTCCAATCACCAACACCAACACACAACCACAGACACAAACAACAACACAAAAAACACCACAGTCAAACATCCCCCTATCAGCAAAACCAGCACCAACACCACCCCAAACACAAGCACCCACCATAAAAAGAAAACTCCCGGACGAACAACAAACTAAAACAACACAACTAAAACACAAACAACAATACGCATACATCAACACAAACAACAAGAGTTTGATGGAGGTCATCTCCCAAAACCCCAAGGTGGAGACGGAGGGCAAAACTTTCGTCAAGGCAGAATCGTCTCCACACCTTAAACTCATAAGGGTTTCTATGGAAACCTATAATGACCTATAAAATAAATTTTCACAGGACGTGGGCAACCCCTGCCACAAACCCATCAACCGCGTCCTGTTAAAATGTTTCCCCACCCCACCCAACACCCCATCCAGTACTCAAATGGAGATTGAACAACCCGATCTCCAGGAAACGAAAATGTAAGTGCACCTTTCGTCCTTTTTCTCCAACTTTTATTCACCAACATGGTTAGTTTAAGAGTTGGAATAGTGAATGTGCGTGACCTAGGGATGCCCTGGAAACAGGGCCAACTTTTAAACGACCTTAGGTCACACAGTATGGATGTGATAGCCATCACCGAGTCCAGGATCTACAACAGGCAGCAACTAACCCCCATCTTCGACGACTTTGAGATCTACGCATCTCTCTGTCAGCCAGGAGGTGGAGGTGGAGTGGCTGTCATGTTTCGAAGAACCTGGACGTCGAAGTACAGCAAGTACATTTGGACCCGGAGGGTAGACTGGTAGTCCTAGACGTGAACAGTAGTGGAGGTGGAGCCTTCAGACTGGTGGCCGTTTATGCCCCGACCGGGCAATCGCAATCACGACCAGACTTCTTTAAGCGTCTAGAGTCTTTTCTGGGAACGTCTCGCTCCTTACTTTTAGTGGGGGACTGGAATGGTATCCTAGATGCACGATGGGACTATGTGGGAGCATGTCCCAGTAGAGCGGGGTGCAACAGCCTCAAAACTTTAATCGGCCAATTTCAACTGGCCGATAGGTATCGACTGGATTTCCCGACTGCACCACAGTGGACGTGGGCAAACCGCAGTGGGACATCTAGATCGTATTTAGATAGGTTCTTCATTAGAGAAAGGGACAAGGGGATGTTAAGCTGTCCACGAATGCACATAGTTGCCTATTCAGATCACAAGTTAGTCGTCTGCTTAGTCAACCGGGAGAGAATACATAGACAGGGACCCGGATACTGGAAGCTGAACGTGTCGTTGCCGGCACGTAAAGCTTACAGTGAACGGATAAGTAGACTAGTCAAGCAACAGTTAACTGGAGCCATCGGCAACAATAGATGGTGGTACTCTCTCAAGAAAAGAATTAGAATAGAATCGATAGGGTATAGCAGAGAAATAGCCTTAGAGAAAAACAGAATAGAAAGAGAACTAGTAGCCAAGGTAGAGGAGGCACTTAGAAATGGCAACGCCGCTAGAGTGTTAGCGTCGAGAACAGCACTGGACCAGTTCTTCGATGCGAAACACGAAGGCTGCGTGGTCAGAAGCAAAACACGTGCTCTAGGAAACGAAGGAGTGAAAGCTGTCAGCTGGGCCCGAGTGGCGGAGGCAAACAGTGGCAACAAGTCCACGATTCGGTCTTTGAAAGACCAAAACGGACGCGTGCTACTTGACCCCAAGCAAATGTGCGCGGCCTTTCAGCGGCACTTTGCGCGACTGTTTGAGCAGAACGACGGTGAGCCGAACGGGGCAATGGACTCTAGTTCATACCTCGACGGCCTGCCGCGTCTCTCGAACACGGACGCCGAGTTCTGCGAAAGACCGATCACGGATACTGAGATACGGGACGCTCTGGGCCGCTGCGGGAAACGCAAGTCACCCGGTCTAGATGGTCTACCCTATGAGTTCTACATAGGCATGCCGGACTTGTTTTCTGGCGTCCTCGAATCCGTCTACTGCAATTCCCAGTTCTGCAGGCAAGGGCGTAGTAACGCTGATCAGGAAAGACGAGAACAAGGGGGACGAAATTAACAACTTCAGGCCCATAACTCTGCTCAACACAGAGTTAAAGATTTTGGCCAAGGTGCTAGCGACGAGGTTGGCGCTTGTCGTCGAGAACATGGTAGGGAAAGCGCAAAGGTGTGCAATCCCGACCAGGTCCATACACGACAACCTCCACCTCATGCGATATATCATAGAGAGGGTGGGTAGTAAACCCGGCTTCGGTGGGGCTCTGATCAACTTGGATGAGTCTAAGGCATTCGATAGGGTCGACCATCGACCTATCTATCTATCTATCTATCTATCTATCTATCTATCTATCTATCTATCTATCACGCTCCTTGAGTTGAGGGTTGTTCTATCGACGGGGTATTAAACAACCCATTTGTGGCGCCTCCCCCCTATTGGGGATTTCGATTGTTGAAATTGTTTGTTTTTATATTTTTTTTACACGACTGTATGTAAAATCCCCGGCATGTCTTTGTATTGTCCCCTTTCTTGTTGCGCCCTTGTGGCTAATAAAGAAATCTATCTATCTATCTATCTATCTATCTATCTATCTATCTATCTATCTATCTATCTATCTATCTATCTATCTATCTATCTAACTATCTATCTATCTACCTATTTAACTATCCTGTATGTATAATAAGAATTCTCTCCCCTTTCTCTTCCAGTCTCCCCCTCTCTCTCTCTCTCTCTCTCTCTCGCTCTCTCTCTCTCTTTCTCTGTATATATACATATATATATATGTGTGTGTGTCTGTAATACACACGCACACGAACACACACACCCACACAGATATATATATATATATATATATGTACATATATGTATACATAGTTGAACAAATAAAACCAAACAAACACAGGGATGCAATAATACAATGTCTTACTAGTATCACGCTTTGGAGGAAGAGGGGCAGGTGGAGTAGAGTTATATATACCAATATTTCATGACGCACAGACACACACACACACAAATATATATATATATATATATGTATATATATGTATACATACTTGAACAAATAAAACCAAACAAACACAGGGATGCAAAAATACAAAGTCTTACTAGTCTCACGCTTTGGAGGAAGAGGGGCAGGTGGAGTAGAGTTATATATACCAATATTTCATGACACACAAACACATTTCTTTCACTAATTATCTCACTACCTCTCTCTCTAACTGTTCTTTTCCCTTCTCAACCAGTTAAACAGACCTGCTTTTTCTCGAAGAAATTGTTTTCATTTCTGCCCCCTGCTCACTTTCCTCTATCTCTCTATTTCTTTTGTAATTTCTCATTCTATTTTTGGATGAAGGACTAGCATCCGAAACGTTAAGAGATTTCCTTTTATATTAAGCAGGAAACTAATATGTATATCTTCATTGTACTTCATCATCTGTTGTGTTTTTCGTTTACTTTACACACACACACACACACACACACACACACACACACACACACAGACACACACACACACACACACACACACACACACACACACACACACACACACACACATATATATATATAACAGATAATCACCCCTCACACAAACACACACACGTTTACTCTCTTTGTATCTCGTTTAATATATCTTCCACTACCCTCTTACTAATTGTGTTATGTCCTCTCTCGCAATTTAAAAGCCATATACATCTGTTGCCCAATCATGACCGCAGATTGAAACTACTAAAAGAAGTAAATGATAGCAAGGAATATACATACATTCAAAGTACGTATGTATACACGCGCATGTACAGACAGGTACTTCATATACACATACCTATGTAACTGTATACAATCATTCAAGTACACACACACACACACACACACACACACACACACACACACACACACACACACACACACACATACACACACGCGCGCGCGCGCGCGCGCGCGCACACACACACACACACACATACACACACACACACACACACACACACAGACATATATATATATATATATAGAGAGAGAGAGAGAGAGAGAGAAAAAAGAGGAAGTTTCGTTTACATATGAAACATATTTATTGCGTATCGACTTGTTACGCAGGTTTCGCAGAGGATTGGCTCAAAGTGACCCATGGGAGTTATGGACCCGACTCCAATATCGATGTGCTCCTCAGACTGGTGATGTGACAAAATATATATATGTTTGTTGTGGTATGTGGGCTGAGAGTGTATACGCAATAAACATTTTTCATGTGTAAACGAAACGTCCTCGTTCTTTTTCTATTATATACACTATGCCAGTGCATAGAGTGCTTGATTTGACACCTACACCAGTATTTTTACTGTACTACCTACACTATATATATACACAGATAAATCTACCAATTAATGGTAGGGTCTAAACCGTATGAAGTACTCAATGTAGTCCGTATGTAGATGTCGTGAAGCAAAGTTTAAAATACAAAATGTTCAACGATATAATTCAATTGGATACAGAGTCAAAATAGATATGATACCTTATCCACTGATGGCCTATTTATTCATCTACTACCACCAAATTTAAGGATCTATACTGCCCCTTTCCATTCTTGCTATTGGTCAATTTCAACCTGGTTATAAAACCTTACTTATTCATATGTATATTTGTTTGTATTCTTCAAGAAACAAAACTCATTATTCCTGAAGACGGGGGGTAGTGAAGACGTATGTATTTTTTTCTTACTATGATATTTTGTAATATGTTTTACATAGATCAATAATTGAATGAACATACAGGGAACTACCCCCTAGAAACGATCGTAAAATAATGAGTTTTACTATAAATTAACAGTTTTGTGTTTAATTTCATTGTTTTAATATTTCTCTCTCTCTCTCTATATATATATATATCTATATATATATATCTATATCTATATCTCTCTCTCTCTATATATATATATATATACATATAGAGAGGAAAAACACAGGAGAGTGTGTTTATCCACGGAGTGTAACGTGAGGTTACTGTAGGTTCACCCGGTTGAGCACTCGATGTTTAGGTTCACTTCGGTGGCGAGGTGTAGAGCTATACAGAGTGTAGTATAATATTACAAGGATGATTTGTTAAGCCTTCATGACGTTTATTGATTGGTGACGCGCGTTTCACTATTGATCAGCGCAAGGTTCGATCTGTATCGATCTACCCGACTCTGGAATCAAAAGCTCGTCGGACTCTCTCTCTCTCTCTCTCTCTCTCTCTCTCTCTCTCTCTCTATATATATATATATATATATATATATATATATATATATATATATATATATATATATATATATATATATATATATATATATTATATATATATATATATATTATATATATATATATATATTATATATATATATATATATATATATATATATATATCATATTATATATATATATATATACATATATATATATATGTATACACACTTCAACAGCATTGTTATAAATATTGCCTGTACAGGTAATCAAGGTATGTATACATTGTTTTGGGAAACACTGTATATATATATATATATATATATATATATAGGTGCACATATATACAAGTATTTATACTCAATTATCTATATATCAACACCTGTGCGTGTCTATGTATATACGTACACACACACACTCATATATACATATATATATATACAGAGAGAGAGAGGGAGAGAGGGAGAGAAAGAGACAGAGAGAGACTCATAACTCGCCCGCAAAAAAACACACTTGCACGCATACATACATATATATATATATACATACATATATATATATACATACATACACTGTGTGGTAAGATTGCTATACGTATAATTCAATATAGCGAATTATACTTTAGAGCTGGCAGACAAAACATTCGATTTTAGCAGTTTTAATGGTGTCGATGTGGCGTGATGGCTGTGTGGTGTGGTGCTGTTGAGGTGGTGGTATTGGTCTGGTGTTGGTTGAGTTGTGTGATGGTCGATGTTTTGTGTCAGTATGAGAGTTGGGAGTAACTTCAACGAAGACCTTGTTAATATTGATTAGGTATGGCCGAGAAGATAAGGTATTCGAGTGCCTATTCAGAAGATGCTGGTTCAAATCCCTTTTAGATATTTCGATTTCTCTTAATACTCATTGACGGAATATGGTTCAATGATTAAGGAGTTTACTTCGTAATCATTAATTACACTGGCTAACACCAAATTTATTGTCTAAGTGTCTTTTAACTGATTTAGGACAATTTTGATGCGCTGAATCCATCCAAAAATCCCATTGGTTTTGTTCGATCAGGTCAACTTTTTGATGTATCACCACATGATGTTTTTTATGTTTTTGTTTACATGTACGGGTATTTTCTATTTATATGATACAACATTCTTTCTTATTTCTTTAAATAAACGAATTCTGAAGAGTTTACATGCGTCAATTTTTGACTAACTAGTAGTTTTCTTTTGCCGGTGAATGAAATGATAATTATCAGGTATGACCCCACTGTGTAGCACCTTAGGCAAGTTTCTTTTACCATAGTCACAGGTTGACTCATACCTTGTGAGTCATATTGTATAGACAGGTATTGTTTGGAAGCCTATCGGGTGGACTGTATCGGTAATTCAAAGCACCCCATTCTGTATCAGGCCCAATCTCCTTGGCCGTGACTACGTTAAGAGTGCAAGTGACTGGGAATTTCACAGTCACGTGTACCTTAATTTCTGCAACGATGAATGTTCCGTTGATCCAACAACTGGAACACTTATCGTCGAAACCGACGTTTGTCCATTACATTTTCTGTCTTTAACTATTTTGATACCAACTCGTCCGAAACCACCTCTGGTTCTATCAGACAAACCCATCCATTTTAAACTGTTCTTATTTAAATTAAAACCTTCCAACGTAATTATGTAATAATCTTTCGTTCAGTCATGTTACAAACACGATTTCCATAATGAAATGATAATTTTCGTAAATCCCTCCAAACTCTTCATTAATTAATTAAAATATTGAGTATTTCATTAGAAATTACGGTAATAAATATGTTAAAGCAGAACAATTTATTCTATGTTTAGATCTTTTTTATACAAAGCGAAACGTGATGCTGCTACACATAATAATTAGCCTTGTGTATTTATTTGTTGTTACCATCTCCACTACAACTACCATCACTACCATCGCTGTCACTAGCACCGCCTCCATCATGACCACCACCACCAACACCACAACAACAATCACTACCGCTAGTGCCGCCACCACCACCACCACAACAACCACTGCCGCTAGTGTCGCCACCACCACCACCACAACAACCACTGCCGCTAGTGCCGCCAGCACCACCACAACAACAACAACCACTGCCGCTAGTGCCGCCAGCACCACCACAACAACAACAACCACTGCCGCTAGTGCCGCCAGCACCACCACAACAACAACCACTGCCGCTAGTGCCGCCACCACCACCACCACAACAACCACTGCCGCTAGTGCCGCCACCACCACCACCACAACAACCACTGCCGCTAGTGCCGCCACCACCACAACAACCACTGCCGCTAGTGCCGCCACCACCACCACCACAACAACAACCACTGCCGCTAGTGTCGCCACCACCACCACAACAACAACCACTGCCGTTAGTGTCGCCACCACCACCACAACAACAACCACTGCCGCTAGTGCCGCCAGCACCACCACAACAACAACCACTGCCGCTAGTGTCGCCACCACCACCACCACAACAACCACTGCCGCTAGTGCCGCCAGCACCACCACAACAACAACAACCACTGCCGCTAGTGCCGCCAGCACCACCACAACAACAACAACCACTGCCGCTAGTGCCGCCAGCACCACCACAACAACAACCACTGCCGCTAGTGCCGCCACCACCACCACCACAACAACCACTGCCGCTAGTGTCGCCACCACCACCGCAACAACAACCACTGCCGCTAGTGCCGCCACCACCACCACCACCACAACAACCACTGCCGCTAGTGCCGCCACCACCACCACCACCACAACAACCACTGCCGCTAGTGTCGCCACCACCACCGCAACAACAACCACTGCCGCTAGTGCCGCCACCACCACCACCACAACAACAACCACTGCCGCTAGTGTCGCCACCACCACCACCACCACAACAACCACTGCCGCTAGTGTCGCCACCACCACCACCACAATCACTGCCGCTAGTGCCGCCACCACCACCACCACAATCACTGCCGCTAGTGCCGCCACCACCACCACCACAACAACCACTGCCGCTAGTGTCGCCACCACCACCACAACAACAACCACTGCCGCTAGTGCCGCCACCACCACCACCACAACAACAACCACTGCCGCTAGTGCCGCCACCACCACCACCACAACAACCACTGCCGCTAGTGTCGCCACCACCACCACAACAACAACCACTGCCGCTAGTGCCGCCACCACCACCACCACAATCACTGCCGCTAGTGCCGCCACCACCACCACCACAATCACTGCCGCTAGTGCCGCCACCACCACCACCACAATCACTGCCGCTAGTGCCGCCACCACCACCACCACAATCACTGCCGCTAGTGCCGCCACCACCACCACAACAACCACTGCCGCTAGTGTCGCCACCACCA
>OZ024742.1:100276752-100296752 GCA_964016885.1 Eledone cirrhosa | reverse complement strand
CATTCACTTTCTTCTTTCTTCATTTCATTCACTTTCTTCTCTCTTCATTTCATTCACTTTCTTCTCTCTTCATTTCATTCACTTTCGTCTTTTTTCATTTCATTCACTTTCTTCTTTCTTCATTTCATGCACTTTCTTCTTCTTTCTTCATTTCATTCACTATCTTCTTTCTTCATTTCATTCACTTTCTTCTTTTTTCATTTCATTCACTTTCTTCTTCCTTCATTTCATGCACTTTCTTCTTCTTTCTTCATTTCATTCACTTTCTTCTTTCTTCATTTCATTCATTTTCTTCTTCTTTCTTCATTTCATTCACTTTCTTCTTTCTTCATTTCATTCACTTTCTTCTTTCTTCATTTCATTCACTTTCTTCTCTCTTCATTTCATTCATTTCCTTCTCTCTTCATTTCATTCACTTTCTTCTCTCTTCATTTCATTCACTTTCTTTTTTCTTCATTTCATTCACTTTCTTCATTCTTCATTTCATTCACTTTCTTCTTTCTTCATTTCATTCACTTTCTTCTTCTTTCTTCATTTCATTCACTTTCTTCTTTCTTCATTTCATTCATTTTCTTCTTCTTTCATCATTTCATTCACTTTCTTCTTTCTTCATTTCATTCACTTTCTTCTTACTTCATTTCATTCACTTTCTTCTCTCTTCATTTCATTCATTTTCTTCTCTCTTCATTTCATTCACATTCTTCTTTTTTCATTTCATTCACTTTCTTCTCTCTTCATTTCATTCACTTTCTTCTTTCTTCATTTCATTCACTTTCTTCACTCTTCATTTCATTCACTTTCTTCTTTCTTCATTTCATTCACTTTCTTCTTCTTTCTTCATTTCATTCACTTTCTTCTCTCTTCATTTCATTCACTTTCTTCTTTCTTCATTTCATTCACTTTCTTCTCACTTCATTTCATTCACTTTCTTCTTTCTTCATTTCATTCACTTTCTTCTTTCTTCATTTCATTCACTTTCTTCTTTCTTCATTTCATTCACTTTCTTCTTCTTTCTTCATTTCATTCACTTTCTTCTTCCTTCATTTCATTCACTTTCTTCTTCTTTCTTCATTTCATGCACTTTCTTCTTCTCTCTTCATTTCATTCACTTTCTTCTTTCTTCATTTCATTAACTTTCTTCTTCCTTCATTTCATTCAGTTTCTTCTTCTTCATTTCATTCACTTTCTTCTTCTTCATTTCATTCACTTTCTTCTTTCTTCATTTCATTCACTTTCTTCTTCTTCATTTCATTCACTTTCTTCTTTCTTCATTTCATTCACTTTCTTCTTTCTTCATTTCATTCACTTTCTTCTTTCTTCATTTCATTCACTTTCTTCTTTCTTTATTTCATTCACTTTCTTCTTCTTTCTTCATTTCATTCACTTTCTTCTCTCTTCATTTCATTCACTTTCTTCTCTCTTCATTTCATTCACTTTCTTCTATCTTCATTTCATTCACTTTCTTCACTCTTCATTTCATTCACTTTCTTCTTTCTTCATTTCATTCACTTTCTTCTTTCATCATTTCATTCACTTTCTACTTCTTTTTTCATTTCATTCACTTTCTTCTTTCTTCATTTCATTAAACTTTCTTCTTTTTTCATTTCATTCACTTTCTTCTTCCTCCATTTCATGCACTTTCTTCTTCATTTCATTCACTTTCTTCTTCCTTCATTTCATTCACTTTCTTCTTTCTTCATTTCATGCACTTTCTTCTTCTCTCTTCATTTCATTCACTTTCTTCTTTCTTCATTTCATTAACTTTCTTCTTCCTTCATTTCATTCACTTTCATCTTCTTCATTTCATTCACTTTCTTCTTCTTCATTTCATTCACTTTCTTCTTCTTTCTTCATTTCATTCACTTTCTTCTTCCTTCATTTCATTCACTTTCTTCTTCTTTCTTCATTTCATGCACTTTCTTCTTCTCTCTTCATTTCATTCACTTTCTTCTTTCTTCATTTCATTAACTTTCTTCTTCCTTCATTTCATCCACTTTCTTCTTCTTCATTTCATTCACTTTCTTCTTCTTCATTTCATTCACTTTCTTCTTTCTTCATTTCGTTCACTTTCTTCTTTCTTCATTTCATTCACTTTCTTCTTTCTTCATTTCATTCACTTTCTTCTCTCTTCATTTCATTCACTTTCTTCTTTCTTCATTTCATTCACTTTCTTCTTTCTTCATTTCATTCACTTTCTTCTCTCTTCTTTTCATTCATTTTCTTCTCTCTTCATTTCATTCACTTTCTTCTTTTTTCATTTCATTCAATTTCTTCTTTCTTCATTTCATTCACTTTCTTCTTTCTTCATTACATTCACTTTCTTCACTCTTCATTTCATTCACTTTCTTCTTTCATCATTTCATTCACTTTCTACTTCTTTTTTCATTTCATTCACTTTCTTCTTTCTTCATTTCATTAAACTTTCTTCTTTTTTCATTTAATTCACTTTCTTCTTCCTCCATTTCATGCACTTTCTTCTTCATTTCATTCACTTTCTTCTTCCTTCATTTCATTCACTTTCTTCTTTCTTCATTTCATGCACTTTCTTCTTCTCTCTTCAATTTA
The DNA here is from genome assembly GCA_964016885.1 of Eledone cirrhosa. NCBI lineage: Eukaryota > Metazoa > Mollusca > Cephalopoda > Octopoda > Eledonidae > Eledone > Eledone cirrhosa. The sequence goes on along the minus strand of OZ024742.1, from coordinate 100,294,187 downwards.
TTCACTTTCTTCTTTCTTCATTTCATTAACTTTCTTCTTCCTTCATTTCATTCACTTTCTTCTTCTTCATTTCATTCACTTTCTTCTTCTTCATTTCATTCACTTTCTTCTTTCTTCACTTCATTCACTTTCTTCTTCTTCATTTCATTCACTTTCTTCTTCTTTCTTCATTTCATTCACTTTCTTCTTCCTTCATTTCATTCACTTTCTTCTTTCTTCATTTCATCCACTTTCTTCTTCTTCATTTCATTCACTTTCTTCTTCTTCATTTCATTCACTTTCTTCTTTCTTCATTTCATTCACTTTCTTCTTCTTCATTTCATTCACTTTCTTCTTTCTTCATTTCATTCACTTTCTTCTCTCTTCATTTCATTCACTTTCTTCTTTCTTCATTTCATGCACTTTCTTCTTCTCTCTTCATTTCATTCACTTTCTTCTTTCTTCATTTCATTCACTTTCCTCTTTCTTCATTTCATTTACTTTCTTCTTTCTTCATTTCATTCACTTTCTTCTTTCATCATTTCATTCACTTTCTACTTCTTTTTTCATTTCATTCACTTTCTTCTTTCTTCATTTCATTAAACTTTCTTCTTTTTTCATTTCATTCACTTTCTTCTTCCTCCATTTCATGCACTTTCTTCTTCATTTCATCCACTTTCTTCTTCTTCATTTCATTCACTTTCTTCTTCTTCATTTCATTCACTTTCTTCTTTCTTCATTTCGTTCACTTTCTTCTTTCTTCATTTCATTCACTTTCTTCTTTCTTCATTTCATTCACTTTCTTCTCTCTTCATTTCATTCACTTTCTTCTTTCTTCATTTCATTCACTTTCTTCTTTCTTCATTTCATTCACTTTCTTCTCTCTTCTTTTCATTCATTTTCTTCTCTCTTCATTTCATTCACTTTCTTCTTTTTTCATTTCATTCAATTTCTTCTTTCTTCATTTCATTCACTTTCTTCTTTCTTCATTTCATTCACTTTCTTCACTCTTCATTTCATTCACTTTCTTCTTTCATCATTTCATTCACTTTCTACTTCTTTTTTCATTTCATTCACTTTCTTCTTTCTTCATTTCATTAAACTTTCTTCTTTTTTCATTTAATTCACTTTCTTCTTCCTCCATTTCATGCACTTTCTTCTTCATTTCATTCACTTTCTTCTTCCTTCATTTCATTCACTTTCTTCTTTCTTCATTTCATGCACTTTCTTCTTCTTTCTTCAATTCATTCACTTTCTTCTTTCTTCATTTCATTAACTTTCTTCTTCCTTCATTTCATTCACTTTCTTCTTCTTCATTTCATTCACTTTCTTCTTCTTCATTTCATTCACTTTCTTCTTTCTTCACTTCATTCACTTTCTTCTTCTTCATTTCATTCACTTTCTTCTTCTTTCTTCATTTCATTCACTTTCTTCTTCCTTCATTTCATTCACTTTCTTCTTTCTTCATTTCATCCACTTTCTTCTTCTTCATTTCATTCACTTTCTTCTTCTTCATTTCATTCACTTTCTTCTTTCTTCATTTCATTCACTTTCTTCTTCTTCATTTCATTCACTTTCTTCTTTCTTCATTTCATTCACTTTCTTCTTTCTTCATTTCATTCACTTTCTTCTCTCTTCATTTCATTCACTTTCTTCTTTCTTCATTTCATGCACTTTCTTCTTCTCTCTTCATTTCATTCACTTTCTTCTTTCTTCATTTCATTCACTTTCCTCTTTCTTCATTTCATTTACTTTCTTCTTTCTTCATTTCATTCACTTTCTTCTTTCATCATTTCATTCACTTTCTACTTCTTTTTTCATTTCATTCACTTTCTTCTTTCTTCATTTCATTAAACTTTCTTCTTTTTTCATTTCATTCACTTTCTTCTTCCTCCATTTCATGCACTTTCTTCTTCATTTCATTCACTTTCTTCTTCCTTCATTTCATTCACTTTCTTCTTTCTTCATTTCATTCACTTTCTTCTTCTTTCTTCATTTCATTCACTTTCTTCTTCTCTCTTCATTTCATTCACTTTCTTCTCTCTTCATTTCATTCACTTTCTTCTTTCTTCATTTCATTCACTTTCTTCTTTCTTTATTTCATTCACTTTCTTCTTTTTTCTTCATTTCACTTTCTTCTCTCTTCATTTCATTCACTTTCTTCTCTCTTCATTTCATTCACTTTCTTCTTTCATCATTTCATTCACTTTCTACTTCTTTTTTAATTTCATTCACTTTCTTCTTTCTTCATTTCATTAAACTTTCTTCTTCTTTTTTCATTTCATTCACTTTCTTCTTCCTCCATTTCATGCACTTTCTTCTTCATTTCATTCACTTTATTCTTCCTTTATTTCATTCACTTTCTTCTTTTTTCATTTCATTCATTTTCTTCTTCTCTCTTCATTTCATTCACTTTCTTCTCTCTTCATTTCATTCACTTTCTTCTTCCTTCATTTCATTCACTTTCTTCTTCTTTCTTCATTTCATTCACTTTCTTCTTTCATCATTTCATTCACTTTCTACTTCTTTTTTAATTTCATTCACTTTCTTCTTTCTTCATTTCATTAAACTTTCTTCTTTTTTCATTTCATTCACTTTCTTCTTCCTCCATTTCATGCACTTTCTTCTTCATTTCATTCACTTTCTTCTTCCTTCATTTCATTCACTTTCTTCTTTCTTCATTTCATGCACTTTCTTCTTCTCTCTTCATTTCATTCACTTTCTTCTTTTTTCATTTCATTAACTTTCTTCTTCCTTCATTTCATTCACTTTCTTCTTCTTCATTTCATTCACTTTCTTCTTCTTCATTTCATTCACTTTCTTCTTTCTTCACTTCATTCACTTTCTTCTTCTTCATTTCATTCACTTTCTTCTTCCTTCATTTCATTCACTTTCTTCTTTCTTCATTTCATGCACTTTCTTCTTCTCTCTTCATTTCATTCACTTTCTTCTTTCTTCATTTCATTCACTTTCTTCTTCCTTCATTTCATCCACTTTCTTCTTCTTCATTTCATTCACTTTCTTCTTCTTCATTTCATTCACTTTCTTCTTTCTTCATTTCATTCACTTTCTTCTTCTTCATTTCATGCACTTTCTTCTTCTCTCTTCATTTCATTCACTTTCTTCTTTCTTCATTTCATTCACTTTCCTCTTTCTTCATTTCATTTACTTTCTTCTTTCTTCATTTCATTCACTTTCTTCTTTCATCATTTCATTCACTTTCTACTTCTTTTTTCATTTCATTCACTTTCTTCTTTCTTCATTTCATTAAACTTTCTTCTTTTTTCATTTCATTCACTTTCTTCTTCCTCCATTTCATGCACTTTCTTCTTCATTTCATTCACTTTCTTCTTCCTTCATTTCATTCACTTTCTTCTTTCTTCATTTCATTCACTTTCTTCTTCTTTCTTCATTTCATTCACTTTCTTCTTCTTTCTTCATTTCATTCACTTTCTTCTTCTCTCTTCATTTCATTCACTTTCTTCTCTCTTCATTTCATTCACTTTCTTCTTTCTTCATTTCATTCACTTTCTTCTTTCTTTATTTCATTCACTTTCTTCTTTTTTCTTCATTTCATTTTCTTCTCTCTTCATTTCATTCACTTTCTTCTTTCTTCATTTCATTCACTTTCTTCTCTCTTCATTTTATTCACTTTCTTCTCTCTTCATTTCATTCACTTTCTTCTCTCTTCATTTCATTCACTTTCTTCTTTCATCATTTCATTCACTTTCTACTTCTTTTTTAATTTCATTCACTTTCTTCTTTCTTCATTTCATTAAACTTTCTTCTTTTTTCATTTCATTCACTTTCTTCTTCCTCCATTTCATGCACTTTCTTCTTCATTTCATTCACTTTCTTCTTCCTTTATTTCATTCACTTTCTTCTTTTTTCATTTCATTCATTTTCTTCTTCTCTCTTCATTTCATTCACTTTCTTCTCTCTTCATTTCATTCACTTTCTTCTTCCTTCATTTCATTCACTTTCTTCTTCTTTCTTCATTTCATTCACTTTCTTCTTTCATCATTTCATTCACTTTCTACTTCTTTTTTAATTTCATTCACTTTCTTCTTTCTTCATTTCATTAAACTTTCTTCTTTTTTCATTTCATTCACTTTCTTCTTCCTCCATTTCATGCACTTTCTTCTTCATTTCATTCACTTTCTTCTTCCTTCATTTCATTCACTTTCTTCTCTCTTCATTTCATACACTTTCTTCTTCCTTCATTTCATTCACTTTCTTCTTCTTTCTTCATTTCATTCACTTTCTTCTTTCTTCATTTCATTCACTTTCTTCTTCTCTCTTCATTTCATTCACTTTCTTCTCTCTTCATTTCATTCACTTCCTTCTTTCTTCATTTTTTCACTTTTTTCTCTCTTCTTTTCATTCACTTTCTTCTTTCTTCATTTCATTCACTTTCTTCTTCATTCTTCATTTCATTCACTTTCTTCTTTCTTCATTTCATTCACTTTCTTCATTTCTTCATTTCATTCACTTTCTTCTTCTTTCTTCATTTCATTCACTTTCTTCTTCTCTCTTCATTTCATTCACTTTCTTCTCTCTTCATTTCATTCACTTTCCTCTTTCTTCATTTTTTCACTTTCTTCTCTCTTCATTTCATTCACTTTCTTCTCTCTTCATTTCATTCACTTTCTTCTTCTTTCTTCATTTCAATCACTTTCTTCTTTCTTCATTTCATTCCCTTTCTTCTTCCTTCATTTCATCCACTTTCTTCTTCATTTCAATCACTTTCTTCTTCCTTCATTTCATCCACTTTCTTCTTCATTTCATTCACTTTCTTCTTTCTTCATTTCATTCACTTTTTTCTTCTTTCTTCATTTCATTCACTTTCTTTTTTCTTCATTTCATTAACTTTCTTCTTCCTTCATTTCATTCACTTTCTTCTTCTTCATTTCATTCACTTTGTTCTTCTTCATTTCATTCACTTTCTTCTTCTTCATTTCATTCACTTTCTTCTTTCTTCATTTCATTCACTTTCTTCTTTCTTCATTTCATTCACTTTCTTCTTTCTTCATTTCATTCACTCATTCCTTTATTAATTAATTTATTCATTCTTTATTTCCTTCTAGCTTTCTTTCATTCTCATTCTGTCTCTTCCTCTTTACTCTCTCTCTCTTTCTGTCGCTCTCTCTCTCTCTCTCTGTCTCTCTGAGTCACACTTTCTTCTTTCTTTCTCTATCTGTCTTCCTCAGTGTCTCTCTCTGTCTCGCTCTTTCAGTCTCTCTCTCTGTCTTCCTCAGTCTCTCTTTCTCTCTGTCTTCCCCAGTTTCTCTCTTGGTCTTCCTCTCTCTCCCTGTCTCACCGTTTCTCTCTCTCCGTCTCTCTCTCTCAGTCTCTCTCTCCCCGTCTCCCTCAGACTCTCTTTCTCTGTCTCTCTCTCTCTTTCTCTTAGTCTCTCCCTCTTCTCTCTCTCTCTATATATATATAATATATCTCGTGTCGTCCGGGACATCAACAAATATTTTATACTCGTTTCGTGAAGTCTGTCAATTAGTTAAACATACACCCGAGGATGTTATTCAAATGAGGAGAAAAAAAAACGCTAATAAAAAACAGTAAAAGAGAAAGAAATACAACAAAACAGCAGAATTTATTTTCCTTTGTATAGTGGCGAAATTAATGAGTTAATGTGAAGCACTATGTATGTATGTATGTATGTATGTATGTATGTATGTATGTATGTATGTATGTATGTATGTATGTATGTATGTATGTATGTATGTATGTATGTATGTGTGTATGTAAGTATTTCTGGTTTTATTATTTTATAAATTTTCACCAATAGAGAGAGAGTTGGTTTCTTACATAGACACAAGAGTCTTTCATTGGAAGTTAGACATCAACTAGGTAAATACGTATTTCTGTCTGTATATGTTTGTGTGTGTGTGTATATATGTGCATGCAGGTATGGATGTTATTGTATGTGTGGATCTGCATGTTTTGAGTTATATGTGTAAGCGTGCATGTTTTCCAGTGTCCATACACGTGTATATACAGTTATTACATGCAGCTTTACATATTATTACAGTTCCATCAATGGACTATACTTGCAATTTCTGAACTAGCCGTGCTCTTTCTGGTTCTGTGAAGCCCAGCTTCTCAAGATTTGTACTGAGGTAATTAATAATGTAGCCAAGAGCCCCAATGATCACAGATACAAATCTAAAGGTATAGCCAGCGTGGAGTATTTGTAAATTCCTCATTAGTTCATCATAAATGTTCTCCTTTTCACTAATCTTTAGCATTACATTGACATCTGATGGGCAGCTAATTTCCACTACTGTACATGCCTTCTTTCTTTGTCCAATATCACTATGTCTGGTTTGTTGTGTTTGCATTTTATTGGGGTTCTGCATGGTATATTCCACCAGTACTATTTCATATTATGAATGTATAAGTCCTTCACATTGCTGTAACTTTTTATACGTTTACTGTCCGGCCTATCCTTTATACAGTTGCATTGTATAGTGTTTTGGTCACTCATCATACCTCATAGGTAGATAGTACCGTGATGATATTTTTGGACAGCTGCTTATGATATAGGTTAATTCCACAGAGTCTGCATCTGTTGTCACATCTTCTTGTGAATCAGGTATTTTGTTGTTATTTCCTGTTTTTGGAGTGCAAAACCAAGTCCTTCAAAGTGAAAGCCAATATAGCGGTTGTTGGTCCAAGATAGACTACTTTGCTTATCTATATTTCCCTCATCCTAGAGCTTTCTGGTAACATAGCCATACATAATTTTTTGCTGATGTTTTACTGATAGAAAACCTAAAAAAGAAATAAATTCCTACAGAAGAAATCTCCGAGGCTGTAAAAATCCGAGGGTCCATCACCATTCCGTTTTCGGAGAAAGAGTCGATTGCGAACATGTCTGATGTCATATTAGCTGAGAACACACGGAAGACCTTAATATATATAAAGAATAAACTACAGCTGCGTCAGCAGCCACAAGAACAAGAACAGCGAAGACAACTTATGTAAAAAGAGGGAAGTAATCGATAAGATAACAAATTCGGAAAAAAAGATGAAGAAAATTGAATAGAAAATATATTTAAATAAAATGATAGCAACAACATCAACAACAACAACATTATGTATATTAACATTAGGGAAAGACAACAATAACATCACAATATTTCTAAGAACAAAAAAAGCAACAAGGACAATTTTTCTAACTCAGATGATACTAACAACACTAACAACTATATGAATAAGATGTAGAACAACAATAACAATAACAACTCTATGAAGAAAACAAGAACAACAAGAATAAAAACAAGAACAACAAAAATAAACACAACAACAACAACAAGGACAAATACAATAAGAACAATATATAGATAAGCACAAAGAAAACTGAAATATATTAAAAAAATTAATTTTTGAAATGTAACAAATCGATAAATATATAAATAAATATTCTAAATAATCTCAAATGAATAATAGTAACAACAACAACATCACAGTAACAACTGTAACAACAACAACAACAACAACAGCAGCAAAGCAGTAAGATCACAGTAACGGATTTCCCTTCAACGTTTCCAAATTTCGCACCAATAGGGGACCAATAATAATTTTTTTTTTCGTTTTGTAATGTTTCTCTAGCAATCGGTTGCTAGGTGCAGCATGTTAATTGACTTCTGATCAGCCCCTAATCTCAGAGGCCCATATATCACGTAGGATTCTGGTAGTGCTAGTGATGGTAGAAATTTGGGCACATTGACCCCGATAGTATGAAAGGCAAAATTAACTAAAAAAAATTGAACTCCAAACGTAAAGGAACTCAACTTAATGCTGTAAAGCATGTTGTTCGACGCTCTAATGATACTGCCAATCCACCGGCCTTATCATAATATAATAAAGGGAGGGGTGTGGGACTGCGTCCTGAATATATATTTTTTATCCCGTTTGTAAAATAAGTTGGATTACTTTGAATAAATAATTGTTTCTACTTTTGGCACAAGGCCAGCAATTATTACAGTGTATTACTGGTACTTTATTTTATCGACCCCGTAAGGTTGAAAGGCAAAGTTAACCTCGGCGGGATTTGAACTCAAATATCACTTTGAATAAATAATTATGTCTACTTTTGGCACAAGGTCAGCTATTACCCCAGTATATTACTGGTACTTTATTTTATCGACACCGTAAATAATGAATAAATAATGAATTAATATTATGTAATTTATGTACTAAATTTGGTAACTCTTGATTAATAAATAAATTTATTCTTGATAAATAAATTTATTGTTTATTTCAAGATTCATTTCTTTTAAAATTTTCAAATGTCAATACTTCCGGTTATGATATAATGGACTCTATATTATATCGCTTATATAAACGTTCATATATTTGCATCGTTATATAAAGTTTATATATAATATCATCTTTTTTAAATGTATCATGAATTACTTTACTGATTACAGAAGACACTGTAACACACAGTCTCTCTTCAATTTCTGTGCATGTTCTCAATTACGATTTTGTTTGACGTATGATATCTACATGCATACGTACAATATTAATATACACATTATAGATGCTAGCAGAAAACCACCCGTAAGGTGGTTTTTCTGCTAGTAATAATAATGATGATGGTGATGATTTCTAATTTAGGCACAAGGCCAGCAACTTGTGAGGGAGAAAGTCGATTATATCAATCCTAGTACTTTACTGGTATTTTATTTTATGGACCGCGGGAATGGTACAAACATGTCACAGAAAATGCCTTTGATTACCGTCACAAATCTAAGATATACTGGGATTTCACCACTGAAACAGATCGTAGCCATAAACATAGACTTGATATGCTCAGAAATAGGAGAGAATGCCAGATTATTGATGTTACCATCCCAAGACACCATAACATAGCTTGGAAAGTAATTGAAAAACAACAAAATAACAAAATATGCTGAAATTGCAGGATTGTGATCAATACCATCCCACAACAACAAATAATTCCAGTTGTCATCAGAGCTTTTTACTCGACACTGCATATAGATTCAGAAACTATCATATTTACTGTGCACAGCATGAATAATAATAAAAATTGTTTCTACTTTTGGTACAAGGCCAGCAATTTGAAGGGAAGGAGAAACTCAATTATAGTTACCCACGAGGATGTAAATGAAAAGTTGACACTGGAGAGATTTGAATTAATATTCCTTTTAGATCTAAGCTTACCCAATTCGGTACGTTCGTCCGCCTCGATATCTTTCACATCTAAGCCTACATAATCGATTCTTATTCATACGTGGCCATAAGAGATAATACCCCTATGGCATCGAATGGAGACGTCACAGGTTACACAAACAAACGTATATTTGTTTTCGTAGAAGAAAACCGAGCTGTAAACATGTTTTCTTGTCTTACCGGTCGTCGTCGAGGCCTCGGGTGTTCTCGGTCCCTGTCCTGCCGATTTCTTCCGTAAAACTGGAAAGGGATAATGGTGGAACCAAAAAAGAAAAGCCCCCACCAAATTAAAACATAAAAAATAAGAGAGAACATACCTACATACATACATACATACGCACACACACACATGCGCACGTACGTACGCACGTACATACATACATGATGATGGCTCCAACTCGATTTCGAATAATGCCATCGCTTGATACTTAACCATGAGCATCACGGATGTGGCTTCTTAGTCCTGCAAGGGACTTGCCTATGGCCAACAATACCATGTATCGCAAAAAATGTCACATGCATGTGCTTGAATATTTTTTAAGTGCGAAAAGGTTTTACATGGAGCTAATCCCACTCTCTGAACATCGAATGCATTTTCCCCAAAAGAACTGGTCTACATCATTGGATGTAAACGAAGTCGGGGGGGGGGGGGGTGTGTGTGACTCGTAGTCTTCATTAAAATATACGTACATACGCTCTTAGGAAAACAAAATTAAAAACTAATGAGGAGGAATATGTTGAGATAGATGGCACTAAAGAATACTGTTTGAAGCTGAAATAAAAAATTACCACCAAATTAAAGCACAACCGGCCTGATATTGTTCTTTCGGACCATACATAGAAAAGGTGCTCTGTTGTAGAGATCAGCTGCCTACTTGATGTCAACGTTGTTAGAAAAAAAAGAAAAAAGAGGTGAATATCTACGCACCATTGATGAGGAGTTTGTAGATCCAGTATCCAAGATACACCTTCAGCTTCATGCCCCTCATTATTGGAGCTACAGGTTATATACCAGCCCGCTTGGACCAAAGTATATCTGAACTTAGATTTGTGGACAAAGTAGGCAGCTCCCTAATTCAGAGACTACAAATGGCTGCGATAGCTGGCATCTTCAAAATTTGCAAAACATTCTTGCGCTTCAAACGATGACAATTTCTTTTCTTTTACAACCTTGCCACCAGGAAGGTGGCCGGTGAAAAATATACTCGAAATTTAGAGAAAGAGAAACATACATGCATACATAATACATTTACGCACGCATACATATAATTGATGTGTTGTGAATATAGTATCGGGAAGTAAAGAGGACAATATATACAAGTGTTGAAATGCTCAAATGAAAGGCGGAGAATGATCAGAATATTCGAAAGAATAAAAAAAGCATTATGGGAATATGTGTGTGTGTATGTGCACATATATGTACGTATGTATATATGTATGTACGTATGTATATATGTATGTACGTATGTATGTATTTAGGTTTCTATCTATCTACAAATAAATGCGTATGTATATATATATATACATATATATGTGTGTGTATATATATATATGTATGTATATATATATATATACATACATATATACACACACATTTATATATATTTATATGTATGTATATATGTGTGTGTGTGTGTTTATATATATGTGTGCGTGAGTGTGTTTACATATATATATATATATATGTATATATATATATGCATATGCATATCTATATATATCCTTCTTCAATAATGTTTTATTGAATAAGCCCATAATGTTATGGGCCACCAGAGGTTTTCGCTATAACCAAACACACACACAACATACACACAACACACACACACAACATACACACAACATACACACGCTAGCACACGCACGAATATATACGAATATATGTAGATGTATATGTATGCATATGTACTTTTGTAAACACATACATGCTTATGTATACTCTATCACACACACACACACACACACACACACACACACACACACAGACACACACACAGACATATATTGTTATGTCGGTCGGTATGAAATTGGAGCTGGCCATTTATTTGTCTAGGACTGTGAGGTAACGGGGTCACAGAATCCCCTGGTATTTAGTTATATAGTGAAGTTTTCATTGGTAATCTAAATACCTTATACAAAACGTATTAATACATTGGCAGTGTTGTATTCCTAGGGGACATGGGGGAAGACTAGGAAAGCTCAGTATATACGCACGCATACAAACACGTATACACATATGTATTATTTATGTATGTATGTATGTATATATAAATAAATAAATAAATATATATATATATATATATATATATACACGCATACATATGTACACATTCATACACACACTCACACATATACGCACACACACACACATATATATATGTGATTATTTATATACAAATACATACATACATACACACCCATATATATGTGTGTGTGCGTGTGGTGCGTGTGTGTGTATATATGAAAGATATATATATATATCAGGAAAGGAGAGAAATATATATATATATATATATTTCTCACCTTTCCTGACTCCTGTATACAGACAGAGCCTTCATGATTGTTCCACTATATATATATATATATATAACATATAATATATATATAGATACATATATACGTAAATGTGTGTGTGAGTGTGTGCAATCATATATATTTGTTAATATGTCAGTTTACTATTACATTAAGATTTCCTGAAATAATATTCTACCAGGATCAACTGTACATTTCAGTCTTTTTTGTTGACCTTAATTCAGATCAAGGCTACATTAACCCATGCCCAGATCCCTAGAATTTCAGATATTTAGGGACGCTATTCTCATTTCAATCATTTATCCATCTTCAGCCAAAACTGAAGGGTACCTTAGTCCTAGCGCTCTCTTTGGGCTCCAACTTAGTAAACCTGGTCGGCACCGAGCCACGTATAATTCAATGATATATACGTACAATTGCGGTGTATATAGTTTTGGTTATAGTATAGGCAGGCAAGATAGAGGGATGGAGAGAGAGAGAGAGAGAGAGAGATGGATAGAGAGAGAGAGGGGGTGTGTGTGTATGAGAGAGAGAGAGACTCAGTAAGAGAGAGTGAGAGAGATAGAGAGGTGTATAGGTGGGAGAAAGACATACAAATAGAGATATATAATAAAGGAAAGATAGAGATATAGTTTGTCAAAAAGAGAGTAGAGATAGATGGATAGATAGGTAAATAGATAGTAAGATAGAGAAAGAAGAGATAATTAGATAGGTAGATATACAATTAGAGAGAGAGGAAGAAAGACAAAGTGACGAAGAGAAAGGTAGTTCGAGAGAGGAAAGATTTGTTACAATAGTGATAGTGGGAGAAAAAGGGAGACAGCGAGAGACAAAGGGAGAGAGTGGGATATTTACATAGTGAGAGAGAGAGAGAGAGAGAATGGGTGAAAAAGAGTGTAAGTTACAAATTGAGCAAAAAAGCGAGAGAAAGGCAAAGAAAGAGAGCGAGAGAGTGAGAGATAGATAGCTATATACTGGATATATATATATATATATATATATATATATAGCGGCGATGAATTAGTTTTGCGAGGTTTTTTATATGAAATCGTGTGTCGAAACAAATATTGTTATACTTGGGGAGGGTCATATTTGTGTAATATTGCCAGAATTAATAACAGAACACACTCACTGTTTGGTTGGTTTTCGCTTCTCGCTGTCTTTTATATCGGTAATCTAACTTACTCGGTCCTCAATGTTGCCATTGACTGACCGACGGTCAAAAATAATACAGATACAATATAGACACAAACACATATATATAGTTTATCATAGATCTTTCGTTGCACATCTGCAACATCGTCAGTTGTGTTATATTTTCCTCCTGTTGTGTTGTATGTCTACGCCATTTTTTATTCAGTCTGTCTATATATTTATTTATTTATTTGCTTGTTTGTTTATTTTATTTTGTCTTCTTTGCGCATGCGTTTGCGTGTGTGTATAGTGTTATGTTTGCTGTGTGATGGGTGACTAGTGTGTGTTTATGTGCTTGTTGTTATTGTGCTTGTGTATGTATTTATTTATCTTATTTTATTTACTTATTTATACTTCTCTTAGGTTAGTGTTGTTTGTTTGGGTGTTGTTGTTATTCCATTCATTCTTTCTGTTTAGCTTTGGTCTTCTAATTTCTATTTCACTGGCCTCTCTGATTTGCCTATCTGCTGGGTCATTTCCATGTTTAGATATTATTCTAATTTCTATGTTGTCTATGTTACCGTCATGTTGTTGTCTAGCATGTTCGTATAGTACTGACCCGTTTTTTCGTCCTTTTAGTTCCCCCCAGTGTTGGTCTATCCTTTCACCTATGCTACGGGCTGTCTCACCTATGTATGTTGTTGTCATATTTCTAAAAGTACCCTCTGTACATCTTATGCTATAGACTACGTTTCTAGTTTTACAGTTTATCCGGGGGTTCACCTTACATATGATACATTTCCTATTGGTACAGTGGGTTTTCTTAAAAGGGTAGGTTTTGCTGATCAGGGATTTTATGGTGGTTCCTGGCTTTTCTACCACCTTTATTTTTAAGTGTTTCTTTCTCAGGGCCTTTCTACACTGGTTAGCTAATTTCCCTCCAGGGGTGGCGTCCACAAACATGACACTCTGATATCTCTGGTTGTCGTACCATGATGTGGCTTTCCCTATCTTATGTCTAGCCCTATCTAAGTTATTCCATGATTTGCTCCTGTATAATGGGCAAATTTCTTTCATGTCCAGTTCTATGAGGGTCTTATCCTTTTCCATGGCTCCTTCGTATACTCTGACTCTGTCTCTTTGGTTGTAGCCAGAGAACTGCATGCGGTTGATGAAGTGTTGGATGTGTCTTTCCATTTCTGTTGGGTCGCACATGCGGGACACATTCTTCATCACTCGTACCAAATCTGCGATCAGAATATTAAACTTAGCACCACTGGACATTGCTGAGTTTTTGAGTATCAGGTATTTGGAGGCCATGGGTTTAGCATAGTGTGAGTGGAGAATTTGGGCTCTCTCGTCTATAGTGTTAATCCAGAGTTCTGTGTCTAATACAGGTAGTCTATTGTTAGGGTGTTTGGAAGGGAAGTCGATAGTTACAGTTATACTCTCGTGTATGGAATTAGCTATCTGCTGGATGCTTTCCATCGTGCTACGTTCTAAATCAAACTTGTTAGTGCTCTCTAGTGGGGGTGTTCTTATAACTATATTGATATCGTCTACATAACGAGAGTACATGATGAGGTCGATGGAGCTTTCATTAAGGAGATCTTTAAGTCTCCTTTCCCACCATACCATGAACAGGTTGGCAACATCCCCAGCTATGCTGACGCCGATGGCTGCTCCCTCATTTTGGGTGTAGATTTTCTCATTGAACTTAAATATGTGGTCCTTTAGGGTAGTTTTGATACTAGTCCCTATTGCATGTGCGACCATTTTTCTTACCTGATCATTGTTTTGGGGGGTCCGTATAGCTTTGGTCCACCCAATCCACCTTCCCATGGGAGTCTTTTTTGCCATTGAGGTTATGGTGGGGGGTCTACCTCTTATAGGTCTACTAGGGCAGAAACATCTAAGGTCATGGCTGTCTAGGTAGTCAGTGTCGTAAGTAAGTCTAAGTAGGAAGCCCAGTTCGTCTGTGTCGACGTCGCAGAACTCCACCTCACTCTCAATGATCATTTCCACACATCTTTTCACAGCAAAATGAATGTTAATGGATGGGTACAGTGACACCACATCCATGCTGCCTATTATGCAGTTGGATAGGCTCCTGTTCTTGTTGCACTCACTGATTCTGCTGAGGAGGTCCTCTGTACTGTCACATACATCTGGGGACATCTTGATTATGGGACGTATAACCATTGAGAGGAAGTAGGAGATCCTGTAGTTGCTAGCTATATTAGCTCCGCATACGGGTCTTGTTGGTGGTCCTGTTGTCGGGCCGTCGACTGTCTTGTGGTCTTTGCGGAGCCCATACAAGGGTGGTATGCCATTGTTAGACGCCCGGAAGTTGTTGGCAGTGCGTCTGCTTGGCTTTAGGATGTCAGTCTACATAATCATGTGAGCGTTGAGGATTTTTCTCTCCCATCGTGTGTTTGTTGTGCAACTTCGCTCGTGTTGGTGATGTGGGGTTGCATAGCCTCGATGTAGTTCGGCATGCTATCTATTAACATCCTACCAGACTTATCTGTGGGTAGACACACTACCTCACCATCCCTTGTGCGCTGCTTGAGGCTAACCAAGCCTTCTACAGGTTTCCTCCCAAGTTGTTGGGCCTCTGGTCTGCTCTGTCTCTTAGTATACCTGTCTACTATTTGTCTAATCTTATTTCTAGCTATGGTGAACTGTGCCTCTGTCTCGTCATCTATTTGTTGTGGTATGCAAACTCTTTTATTAAAGGGTAACCTCGTAGGATAGATATTACCCATCTTATATGTTTTGTCAGCTGGGTTGAAAAATAGTTTCTCTGAGGGGTTGTCATTATATCTATCGTCATAGTTGTGTGTGTTGCTATTATTGTTATCAGGGTGGTTGTTGTTCCTATCATTAGCATTATTATTATTGTTATGATTGCTAGATGTATTGTTGTTTACTTCACCGTTATTGTTGTTGTTGTTACTGTTATTTCTACCATTGTGGTTGTTACTTTTATTATGTTTCTTGTTTTTGTTGTGTCTATCATTGATGTTGCTACATGTACTATTTCCATTATTACCACTGTGGTTATTGTTGTTGTTGTTCGTATTGTTACCGTTATTACTACTGTGGTCGCTGTTGCTGTGTCTGTGGTTAATGTTTCTATTATTATTATTATTGTGGTTGTTGTTGTTCTGTCTATCGCTAGTATTATTACCATTATCACTAATTCTCACTTTCCTGCTATTGTTATGGTTATGGCTGTTATTTCTATACCCAGAGTTATTGTTTATATTACTACTACCGTTATTATTGTTGTTGTTGTTTACCTTTGCATTCCAACGTATTTTTGTGAAACACTTTTCCAGCTCCGTTTTTCACTCCATAGGGTTAATCTTTTTGTAGATGGCAAATTTTGGTGGTAACCGTAGGATTTGTTGTTCTTGTTCACTGATTAAAGTGTTCCCATAGATATTTACTGTGTGGTCATTGGTAAATTCTTCCGGTAGTTTTACATCAGTCATACGGATATTGTCGATGTTATCTGGGTATTTTTGAGAATATTCGATTTTCCTTTCTTGTAGTTTTTTCTTATTCATCCATTCTAATTTCTTCTTGAAATGCCTATTGCATTCGTTTCGAGCGTATTTCGTTTCACGTCGGATGGCGCTCATGAAGTTATCTCT
Source organism: Eledone cirrhosa (assembly GCA_964016885.1). Lineage (NCBI taxonomy): Eukaryota > Metazoa > Mollusca > Cephalopoda > Octopoda > Eledonidae > Eledone > Eledone cirrhosa. The sequence continues at coordinate 100,277,667 of OZ024742.1, read as the reverse complement.
CTCGTTTGCTGTGATGAGATTTCGGATTTCCTTACCGTTAATGCGTTTCTGTCTGTAGAGTGCGTTGACTTTTGTGTATGTTGTTCTTTTCATATTAACTGTTATTGTGTGTTTTACACCCTAACAATATATATATATACAACAGACTACCTGTATTAGACACAGAACTCTGGATTAACACTATAGACGAGAGAGCCCAAATTCTCCACTCACACTATGCTAAACCCATGGCCTCCAAATACCTGATACTCAAAAACTCAGCAATGTCCAGTAGTGCTAAGTTTAATATTCTGATCGCAGATTTGGTACGAGTGATGAAGAATGTGTCCCGCATGTGCGACCCAACAGAAATGGAAAGACACATCCAACACTTCATCAACCGCATGCAGTTCTCTGGCTACAACCAAAGAGACAGAGTCAGAGTATACGAAGGAGCCATGGAAAAGTATAAGACCCTCATAGAACTGGACATGAAAGGAATTTGCCCATTATACAGGAGCAAATCATGGAATAACTTAGATAGGGCTAGACATAAGATAGGGAAAGCCACATCATGGTACGACAACCAGAGATACCAGAGTGTCATGTTTGTGGACGCCACCCCTGTAGGGAAATTAGCTAACCAGTGTAGAAAGGCCCCGAGAAAGACCCACTTAAAAATAAAGGTGGTAGAAAAGCCAGGAACCACCATAAAATCCCTGATCAGCAAAACCTACCCTTTTAAGAAAACCCACTGTACCAATAGGAAATGTATCATATGTAAGGTGAACCCCCGGATAAACTGTAAAACTAGAAACGTAGTCTATAGCATAAGATGTACAGAGGGTACTTGCAGAAACATGACAACAACATACATAGGTGAGACAGCTCGTAGCATAGGTGAAAGGATAGACCAACACTGGGGGGAACTAAAAG
>OZ024742.1:100246752-100264252 GCA_964016885.1 Eledone cirrhosa | reverse complement strand
AATGAAAAACTACTGCACGGAATATCAGAAGATAAAGCACGACCAGGTGAAAGTACTTGCTACAAGCTAATGAAGACTATACTGCATGAATTGCTGGAAGTCTAATTAATGTAAATACATCGATACAATCTCGAAATGTGCATCTGTTTTCTGGAGTAGCAGGGAGGTATTAACCGTTAATATCGTTAAAGAGAAGTCCAAACGTCCTCACCATATTATTTCTATCATTTATTAACCTTACTCATCATACTAAGATGGCAGTCATATAGTACGACTGTGTGTCAAACTTCTCTGTTCCATCAGTAGTACCTTTTTGGTTCATTAACCCATTGTGTCTACTTTCACATCAGATCGAACGTGAGGCTGCTCAATCAGTCCTGACAGACGGTAACGAAATTCAAAGCACCTTACATTATTTGCGGTGGATTGGCAGTATCGGTACAGGGTCGTACGCTATGCTTTGCAGCATAGTTACGTCCCTTTACGGACTGAGTTCAAATCCCGCCGAGGTTAACTTTGCCTTTCATCCATACGGGGTCGATAAAATAAAGTACCAGTAATGAACTGGTTAATTGCTGGCCTTGTGCCAAAAAGTAGAAACAATTATTTGTTTATATATTTAATTATATGTGTGTGTATATGTGCTTGCTTACGTGTGCATGTGTTTGTGTGAGTGTGCGTGTGTATATGTGTATGCACAAGTGTGTGGGTGTGTGTGTGTGCGTGTGCGTGTGCGTGTGTGTGTGTGTGTGTGTGTGCAATTTGATTGGTATTTGTCTATAAAAAACGATCCATACTCACAGAGTATTAGAGGTTTTTCTTATATTCATATTTAACTTTGGGATGAAATTTGATGAAGTAACAATATCACAATATAAAGGTGTGCGAAGGTTCGGCTTTGGATTAAAAGTTCACTTTACAAATACATCTTGTGTCAATCTCACTGTGCATCATATTAGAAAAGAATCTTGTCAGGTTCACCAAAAACTTCTGAGAAACACTTGGTAGATGGTATTTTTGTTGAAATCTGTTGGGCAGTCTGCTTCCATTCTTGGGTGAAAGACGTAATCCCTCTCCTAGGTTAGCATCACTACATGACCCATGACTGTCTTTAGCTGATTGCATCCTTTTACAGGCATTTAGAATTTTCCTTCCTTTCACCAATCCCGCACGCACTGGAAAATTCCATAGTCACTGCTCTTCACACTCTTATTAGAGAGTAAAGTAAAAAACAGATGCGTTATTCGTAGATATGAACCTCAACATATGCTATATGTCTTCACGCTGTCTTAACTCTTTAAACCTTAGAACAACGGGAATTTGTCTATCTTCCTTTGACCAAGCCATAAACAAAATCTTCCTTGTAAATGTGTTTGACAAAACAACATTGCAGTGTTGATAACAAGATTTGAACTGACAATGTTACTTTTAAAGACAAGGGCCCATAAATCTTGATGTAATCGTAGGGACACCATCATGATACACAACTTGTGTTGGGCATCTAAAATCAGGTGGATCCTATCCCTCTCTTGGACTGGATACAGCCGATTTCTTCCAGAGACAGAGCGAGCAAAACAGGAAGTGATACAGAGACATAGAGGAAGAATCAACACTAGTATCGAAAGGCTACATTATTTATCGAGCTCCGCAGAATCGGTAGAGCGCCAGGCGCAATGCTTTGCAGCATAGAGTTATGGCCCTTTACTTTCTGAGTTCAAATCCCGCCGAGGTTAACTTTGCTTTTCATCTTTGCGGGGTAGATAAAATAAAGTACCAGTAATGCACTGGGATAATTACTGGCCTTGTGTAAAAGTAGAAACAATTATTTATGGAGCTCAAAATGTGGAAAGGCAAACTTGATATTGGTGCTATTTGAACTGAGCGCAGTGAGCCGGGTTAAATACCGCAGAGTCTTCTATCTGACGTTCTAACGACTCTTCCAATTCGCCACTTTGATAATGTTCTTACAGTCTATAAAGTGCCCTCTAAAAATTTGACTAACTACTAACTTTGCCCTTTAGATAATGGCATTTATATAAAAATAGAAGTTCCTGAACCGTGCGATATTGACCAAGAGATCGCTGCCGGTATTAAGCAGCAGTATTCCTGAAGGGCTCCCAAGGGATCTCTGTAACATAGATTATTTCCAGTAATGGTCTTTTGTTCTATGTTTTGTCAAAGACTCCGCTTCACAGTTGAATTATCATGATGATTGTAAGCCATCTCACTTTCACTGGCTCACTTCTTTTGTTTTGCTAACATTAAAGCATTGTTACAAATATCTATGAACCACGTAGATAACAATAGCATGATATATATATATATATATATATATATATATATAGTAATAATAATAAAATTGAAGACTACATACACAAATATATATATAAGCAGATAGATAGATAGATATGAAGAATCTACGATGCAGTGATCGAGAGGCCCACAAATCATAGTTGTATTCGAAGCATGAAGAGAAGAAGAGGGAGTACAATGAAGTGGTAGAATCCCAACGGTGAACCTAACCTAGCTGTTTCAACTTGATTCTTACGTACGTATATATATATATATATATATATATATATATATATATAACACATATATATATATAACACATAAATATATGACATATAACACACACACACACACACCCACACACACCCACACACACACACACACACACACACACACACACACACACACACACACACACACACACACACACACACACACACACACACAAACAAACATACACACACACACACACACAAACATATATATATATATATATGTTGTTATATTTGGGGGTGGTCATGTTGCCAATATTACCAATAGGAAGAAATACACGCGCAATATAATTTTCCCTTTATTTTTATCTTCATTTTTGTTATTCATTGGTTGTCAATTATATGGTGCGTGTGTTTCTTTCTGTTTGCAACATCGGCAACAGGACTATCCTCAAATAAAACAACATCGGTTTCAATACACGATTTAGCATCAAGAATCTTGCGGAACAAATATTGTTTCGCACCCCTCTGTGGTGGGTAAAAGATTAAAATCTATTATATAAACATTTCTCACCACAACACAGATACAGTAAAATATTCAATCGTAACACCGTGAAGATATTCTATTCATGTGGCCCGTCTCCGTCATCAAATATTACTATAAATTATATACCCGACGATAATTCAAGCTGTTCCTGTGGGATCAAAGAAAACTGCCCTCTCCATCAGAATAGTAATATAAAATCTATTGTATATGAGGTAGAGATTACACACACCAAATTAAGAAAATTTTGAAGCTAGCCAAAGATACGTCGGTATGGTGTAAGATCGTTTTTAACACACATCTCCACTCCTTCAGGAATCCTGATATGACAACCAGTAGAGTCCTGGCAATTGATGGAGAAATGAGTCCCACATGAGATATTATGGAAGGTAATTGAAAGATCCAGGCCTTACACCAACGGTACCAAGAAATGTCATCTCTGTCTTAGTGAGAAATTTAGGATATTGCAAGGTTTGTCATCCCCGACCAATATTTACTTGAACTTAAAGAGCGAAATTTTAAGGGATGCATCCATCTCAAAACCCAACTGCTTGACAAATTCGACTGATTTTCAACCACCAAATTTTGGTTTATATTCTTCCGATATATCTTTTCTTTCTTTTTCTCTTTCCATACTTACATAATACAATGCACTTTCTATACTACGCGATACATTAATAAATGTGACAATCTCTATATTACATTCCACCACATAATACAATACGTCTGCTATACTATACGTACATAAACACATGGTTGATCTAATAATTCATATTTAAATCTTAGAATGATTTCCCTTTGTTTTCTGAAGTTGTCTTTCGTAAACATGCGTTCTTAACAAAATCTACTTTTAACGGTGTTATAAACTTGAATTAGCGCCCGAAGAAAAGTCTCTATTTTGATGGCTTCAGTTATCTGGAGGTATGGTATAATTTAGGCCTTGAAACCTTGTGTAGCGTCTTTGTGCCATGTATCAACATGAATATTATAATATAATATAATATATACACACACACACACACACTCACACACTCACCCACACACTCACCCCCCCCCCCCCCCCCACACACACACACACACACACACATATATATATAGGGATGTAACGTATCCTGTGTGCGTACTTTTGAAAAACAATGGTTTAGATATAGTATGAATCAGTCGTATCATTAAAACGCCGGACAAACTGCTTGGCAGATTTTGCTTGCGACTCTTTAAGTTCTGTGTTCAAATCTCGTATTCAATCAACTATGCTTATTGTCCTTGCGGGGTCGATAACATAAAGTACCAGTTGAGCAAGAGTGTCTATAAATTTAACTTATCTCTCACACCAAAATAAGTAACCCGGTGTGTAAATCCTTTATATTTGGATCCACGAAATTTCCGGTTACGCATGCGTAATGAAAAAATAAACAAGAACAAAACTAGATGCCTTCTTCCTTACAGACAACCATGTATATACACACACACACACACACACACACACACACACACACACACACACACACACACACATATATATATATATGTGTGTGTGTGTATGTGTGATTGAATGTATGCATATATGTGTGTGTTTGTATGTACACTGTTTGTATGTACACTATTTTATGTATACATATAGAAAACATGACAGACAAACACGTTTACCAGCATCACCCCCTCCATCTTCATAAACGCACACACATGCAGACGTATACAGACACATAGATAGATGCGCACACACGTAATACACAACATGAAACACGCACATCCTTGCCCCCACACGGAGAAACACTCGTACACAGTTCATATATACGTGTGTGTGTGTGTCTGACTGTATGTGTGTATGTGTGTGTGTACTCAGTGTATTTATATCGCAGCGCCACTACAACGCCACCTCTATGCACACGTATACATACATACATGCATTCACACACACACACACACACACACACACACATATATATACATATATACACACACACACACACACACACACACACACACACATCTTGAAATATGTGTCAAACATGAGATGAGAAATTGTCAACAAAATTCTTACTTCAGAAAATACACCCTTCATCATCTCTTCACTATTTAAGTTTATTTAATTTTTCACTTTTTAACAGTTAATTGACGTCTGTTTCATTATTTTTTGGCATTTTTACAATTTTATTGTAACTTGTAAACATTTTTTTTTCAATTTCTTTCTAGCATTAATTATTTTTCCTTCTATTATCTCCCCTTCCGTTCGTTCTTCCTTTTCTGATAACAAACGTCTCGTATAAACATGCGAACAATTCTTCAATTAGCAATTAATGGTATTTTGTGCGTGTGCCTGTGTTGTTCTCTATATGTGACTGTAAATATCATTGCGTGTTTATGAACGACTATCTATCTATCTATCTATCTATCTATCTATCTATCTATCTATCTATCTATCTATCTATCTATCTATCTATCTCTCTCTCTATCAGACGTCTGTAACTTCGCGGAGAAGTTTCCGTTATTTTATGCAAGAAAAAAACGTGAGTTTTCAGTTAAATTTTATATTATTGTGTAACTTGACCCCCCGTCTGGACCTTCAGGTGGTGGGTCAACTCATTTTGCCCCTACAGGGGCGAAATATTCGTTTGAAACATTTTTTCTCCATCGTATTTTTGAAAAAAATATAATAAGAAGTTTGATTACGTTATGAACGCTGCGTTCAACGATAATGGTGGTGGAGAGTCGGTAAGACTACAGAGCTCGCAGTCAACATCGTCTTCTTCCCTAGATACTATGGAGATGGAAAGACGAAATGAAAATGTAAAAACAAATTCATATCCAAACAACACAAATGACACCAAACAGTTCAATGACAACAAAAATAACAACAACACCAATAATGATGATAAAAATAACAATGACAACAACAACAAAGAAAAAAATAAAGACAACACCAATAACACCAGCATCAAAGACAACAACAACACCAACACGAACACCAAGGAAAATACGAATAATATCAACATCAGTGACAACAAGAATAACAACAACAATAACAACAATAATGACAACACCACCAACACGGATAATTCCACAAAGAAACCAAAAATCTCCTTTTCACAGACAGTTCAAAAAAAGGAGGAACTGACATATCTCGACATAACAAATGCCGAACAACTTTTAAAGGACGCTAGGAGATATGTCACTTTCGAAAAAAATGGTGCTTTCTGCATCAATTCTCCGGTAGAAATTCGCAAGGAAACTGCTCTCAAAACGATAGTTTTTAGGACAGTTTCCAATTCTACCCGAAAACCAGTCCAATTGTCACAGAAAGAAATTGAACTGGTTTTCAAAAATTCAATGAATGATATTGCATTCATTCAAAGAAGCAAACTTTTTGGGAGTATTTCGGTACTCATGAAGGATCAATTGACGGCCCAAAATTACTGTGTCGCCAATTGTATCAAACCTGTACACCTTTTTCCCTACATACATGAGAAAAAGGACACAAAAGATCAGAAACACGAGTGTCACACCAAAGGTGAACATATGGTGGATACTGTGCGGCTTCATCAATTTTGATGAAGACAGAATACTGTCAGTAGGAAAGTCCCCCAGAGATGTATTCAATGGGACTAGCATTGAAGTTCTGGTGCAAATGAGCCCAGAGCGAATAGCTATGATCCCACAACGTGTACTCCTGGACGGACTCACCTACATAAACACACAACAACACCAACACACAAAAATAACCACAACAAACACAGTCCCACCCAACCCACTCTACCTAAAACCACTGCAAAATCACATACAGACACAACAGCTCCTCAAGACATACCCCTCCCCAATCACACAGACGATACAACAGATGAGGCTATCTCGCCATCACCCAGTGAAGACGAGGGAGAACCCCATCGCTCGAAAAGAAAGAAAAGACATAACAAAAGCAAAAAACCAGCAAACACTACCACAAACATACAACCACCAACACAAACAACAAAAACATCACAAACAAACCCCCACCTCCTGAAAACAAATTACCTACAATAAAACGAAAGCACACACAAGAACTACAGACAAAAACAAACACAACACAAAATTACACTTACACTTACATAAACACTGAAAACAAAACACTAATGGAGACCATCACGAACGACCCTTCGGTGAAAACCGAAGGGAAAACTTTCGCCCACTATTAAAAATAACAAAAAACTGAACCTAAAACTGATTAGGGTCCCTATACAAACTTATAGGTCCCTAAAAGAAACATTTGAAAAGGTTGTGGGGAATTCCTGCGTGAAACCACTTAACCGCGTCCTTCTCAAATATCTCCCCACCCCAGATACCCCCATCCCACCAGACCCCACCCCACCAAACATCTACGTCCCCACCCCGCTGGAAACCACCACCCACCCAGACAACCCCTCCAACACCCCCATGGAAATCGTGCAGCCTGGTCCCCAGGAGGCGAAGGGTGAGTGATCTCTTTTCCTCTTTTAACTTTTCAGCACCAACATGGCCAATATAAGAGTTGGATGTGTGAACGTTCGCGGCCTGGGGATGGCCTGGAAACATGGCAAACTCTTAAACGACCTCAGGTCGCACAGTATGGATGTGGTAGCCATTTGCGAGTCCAGGATCCACAGCGAGCGACAGCTGGCCCCCATCTTCGATGACTTTGAGATCTACGCATCTCTCTGTCAACCGGGTGGGTGGGGGCGGAGTTGCCGTTTTGCTGCGGAAACACCTGGGCCTCGTAACACAGACGGTACATCTGGAATGGAGCGTCGACTGGTGGTCCTAGACGTTGACGGTAGTGAAGGTGGAGCCTTCAGGCTGGTGGCTGCATATGCCCCATCCGGGACACCACGGCCAGACTTCTTCAAACGTCTATACACTTTTCTGGGAACGTCCCGGTCCTTGCTTTTAGTGGGAGACTGGAATGGAATCCTACATGCACGTTGGGACTATGTGGGAGCATGTCCCGATAAAGGGGGGTGTAACAGCCTCAAACAGTTAATCGACCGATTTGACCTGGCCGATAGATATCGACTAGATTTTCCGACTGTGCCACTGTGGACGTGGACTAATCGTATCGGAAGATCTAGATCGTACCTAGATAGGGTTCTAGTTAGAAATAAGGATAGGGACATGTTAAGCTGTCCACAAATATTCATGGTTGCCTATTCAGATCACAAACTAGTGACCTGCATGGCCAACCTTGATAGAACCCATAGACAAGGACCCGGCTACTGGAAGCTGAACTTGTCGTTACCGACAAGCAAAGCCTACAGTAGACGGATTAGCACTTTAGTTAAACAGCACTTGACAGGGCCATTGTCAACAACAGATGGTGGTACACTCTCAAGAGGGCAGTTAGATTAGACTCGTTAGCTTTTAGTAAAGAATTAGAGTTAGATAGAAATAGAACCGAGAAGGAACTGGTAGATAAAGTAGAAGAGGCAATTAGAAGTGGCAACGTAGCTGCGTTGTCAGAAGCAAAATACGTGCTCTGGGAAACGAGGGAGCCAAAGCTGTTAGCTGGGCCCGAGTGACGGAGGCAAAAACTGGCAACAAATCCACGATTCGGTCTTTGAAGGACCAAAACGGACGCATGATACGTGAGCCGAAGCAGATGTGTGCGGCCTTTCAGCGGCACTTTGCTCAACTGTTCGGGCGGGGCGGCGCGCCGGGAGGGGCTATGGATTTCAGTCCATACCTCGATGGCCTACCACGACTCTCGGACAGCTAGGCAAAGTTCTGCGAAAAGCCGATTTCAGCCGCTGAGATAGGGGACGCGCTGAGCCAATGCGGCGAACGCAAATCTCCAGGTCTGGATGGTCTACCCTACGAATTTTACGTAGCAATTCCGGTCTTATTCTCCGGTCTCCTGGAAGCGGTCTACTCCAACTGGCAACAGAACGGGAGAATTCCCAGTTCTGTAACCGGAGGCGTGGTCACACTAGTTAGGAAGGACGAGAATAAGGGGGATGACATAGGGAACTTCCGGCCCATAACTCTGCTAAACACAGAGTTATAGATTTTGGCCAAGGTGTTGGCAAAGAGGCTGGCGCTTGTCGTCAAGAACCTGGTGGGAGAAGCGCAGACATGCGCAATCCCGACCAGGTCCTTACACGACAACCTACACCTCATGCGATACATCATAGAGACGGTAGGGTGTAAACCCGGCTTCGGTGGGGCCCTGATTAACTTGGATCAGTCTAAGGCTTTCGATAGGGTTGACCATCGTTACCTGGATGCGGTGCTCGAGGCGGCAGGCTTCGGACCCGTGTTCAGGGGCTGGATTGCTGCAATGCACAACAGCAGCATCTGCTCAAGGGTCAAGGTGAACGGCTACCTCTCGGAGCCGTTCCATATTACGCGATCCATTCGACAGGGATGCCCTCTCTCCTCCCTTCTGTTCGTACTGATTCTCGAGCTACTACTGCGGAAGTTGGAGCTATTGCAGGGCATCCCTCTGGAACCGGGACTGCGGAAAGCGGCGTCGGCCTACGCCGACGACGGTACAGTAATGGTGTCGAGCGCCTCGCAAATCGAGGAAGTCGGCATCTTACTGAAGGAATACGAAAGTTTCAGAGGAGCGAAGCTGAACCGGGACAAGTCCATCGGTTTGCAACTCGGATTGTGGAGAGGCAAACCGATGCCTTCCGATGGCGTCGTCGGACGCTGGACGGAAGGACCGGTAAAGCTGCTCGGGGTCTGGTTTGGTCCGGACCTCCAGGTGGAGAAGAACTGGAACGAAGTGACAGCCAAGGTGTTTGCACTCACCCAGAAGTGGGCCGAGTGCAAACTATCCTTGAAAGGTCGAGCGGAGGTGGCGAACACTTTTATAGCGTCCGCCATCTACTACCGCTTGACCGTCGTGCCTTGTCCAGCCAAAACGCTCGTCAAAATGGAGCGCGCGTTCTTCCAATTCCTTTGGAAAAGCCGGGCTCCTTTGGTGAGAAGATCCATCTGCTGCCAACACCCTTCTAACGGAGGGCTGGGGATGCCGTGGTTGACGATGCGCAAACACGCGCTCAGGCTGCGGCATTTCTACGTATTCCTCACCGGAGAACCGGTGTGGGCCCCGTTCGTGAGGCGAGCCTTCCCACGACTCGTTTCGCTGACCGAGCTGCAGTCCTGGGTCAAGCAAAGACCGTGGAAAATGGGCGACTGGAACATCGAATGTGCTCAGGCGCTCACAGCCCTCTGGCAGGCGGACCCGGCGATCAGTGGAGACTCCACTTCGTCATTCTATAGAGGGTTGATCCGCAGCAAGTGTGACGACGCGCTCGGTGAAACTCTAGGCGTAGAGGAAGATGAACTGGTCAGTCTGTTCGGTAGGACTTTCCGCCCGGGACCGATGGACAACTTCCAAAAGTCCCTGGTCTGGCAGTGCTACCGAGGAGCTCTACCAGTTCGAGACAAGCTCTACAGACATGGGCGCCCGGGAAGGGACCCTGCAAAACAGATCTGTCCGAGGTGCGTGCGAGACGAAGAAACCGCCACGCACGCATTCATACACTGCCCGGGCGTCACTGACCTGTGGGGCTATGTAGAACGACTATTGTCGCGGGTGGGACCAATCCGGTTGACCACCGAGTCCTTTGTCATGATCAAACCGCTACCCTCCTTCAAAAACGAAGGAGATGCGGTTTTCCTTTGTGTGATAACTATGGCGAAAGAGGTGGTATGGTGGACAAGGTTGAAAGGGCTGAGGTCAGACACCTTTCTCTCCGGCCAACAACTGATTCTTTTTTTCAAATACCACTTTGGAAGAAGAATCAGGATGGAGAGAGAGGTGCTGTACCCCAACAAGTTTTATGAAAGGTGGGTGAAAGTGGCGAGAATGGCCCGAGTGAATGGGCCTTCTCTCTATATCAGCCTGTAGGTTGAGGAAAAGGAGGAGGAGAGGAAAGGAGTACAAACTCTTCGTACTCCTGGAGATGAGGGTTGCACATTTTTTCGGGGGTATGTGTTACCCATATGAACTGTCTCCCCCTATTGGGGAAAATCGACTAATTTTTTAAATTGCATTTGTGATAACATTTTACACGTTTTTATTGTATGTAAATTTCCGCCTTTGTATTTGTCCCCTATCTATCTATCTATCTATCTATCTATCTATCTATCTATCTAGCTATCTATCGTTCTTTAGATCTTTGGATTAGTTAAACCTTCACACATAAGAACCTGATGGAAGACCGATTTCGTTCATACACAAATACACACACGCATATATATATGCGTGCGTGTATGTGTGTATGAACGAAATAGGTCTTATATATATATATATATATATATATATATGTGTGTGTGTTTGTGTGTGTGTGTAATCAGATAAGGTAGATGCACACAGACATAAATAGAAATATGACACACACATATATGGGGATATATAATTCCAATTATTTCACGTTAGTCGTGCCCTATTCATCGTATGATCATGGGATATCTTGCAATACGTGACACCATTCAACTGCCATGTTTAATATGGTAGCATAACAAAGCAACAACTTCATTTTCAATTCCAGCAAACCTAAATGGAGGTAAAGGAAAGAAGGGAATTATATTACTATATTTCTAATGAAAACAACTGCCTATGATTCTCAAATAATTTTGAAAATAATCAAGATTTTAGAGGGATTATTCATTTGGTGTTTTGAATTCAATTTACCAGAGTTTCTTTTATAAATTCATGACGGACAGTTTCTAGATAAATATAAACACCATAGCCCTTTCGTTAACATATATGTTATGAAGACATTGCCTATTAATTTTGAATAATAACAACAGTTTGAAAGGATATTGAACTCTCTATGAAATGTACTTTAAATTAAATGAAATTCACAAAAGATTTATCCTCTTCCCATGGCTCACAAACTTATTCCAGACTGGTATTTCTTTGTTTTATTTATTGTATAGACAGTGAATTCATTAAGTCGTTATGGCGCATCAGATTAAATGCCTCGCTATTTGCTTCTCTTCGCAGTATATTCAACTATGTCTATCATAAATAAACAGACCAAGAGGCAGTGAATTAGCGAGATTGCTAAAGTGTTGGGCAGGATGATTTGCAGTATCTGTTCCGGATCTGTTCATTCTTAGTTCAAATTACGACTCTTTCAACGAAGTGTTGTGACCAGCAGATAGTATCACAACTGAGAAGAATAATGGTTTCTTATATAGGCACAAAGCCAGCAATTCCTGGGGAGGGGAAAGTCGATTAAATCGACCACAGTGAATGACTGATACTTTATTTTATCGACCTCGTAAGGATGCAAAGTTAACCTTGGCGGGTTTTAAACTCAGATCAGAAAGGGCCGTAACTCTATGCTGCAAAGCATGGCGTCCGACCCTTTACCGATACTGCCAATCCACCGCAATGGAACTGAGAGGAATAATGCAAACAGCTTCACTGATCCGATCTGATACCCGACTCCTTATTTTGTTGTTATTCTTTAGCCACAGTTTACACTGGATCTATGATCTAAGCTATTCCTGTAGGGATCATGCTGTGTTTGGAGGTGTACCCAAGGTTATATTAATCACTATGTCCTTCTTTTGTCAAGATAATAGAATATGGTTCCAAGGAGGTTTGGCTGCTATTTCTGCCAATGCAGGCAAATATCATCCTTTATGCTTTTTGGGTCTCAATCATTGACTGCAACCATACTTCGGAACCGCCATAAAAAGATTTAGTCAATCAAACCGACCCAATCATTTATTTCGTCATGTCTGTTGTTAATGTTTTTAAAAGTCCAATAATGGAGTACACACACACACACACACACACACACACACACACACACACACACACACACACACACACACATATATATATGTATATATACAGTATGTATATATATATATATATGAGTGTGTCTGTGTTTGTGTGTGTGTATATATATATATATATATATATATATATATATATATATATATATATATATATGTATATATAGGGAGAGATAGATAGATAGATAGATAAATATCATTCTTTATTTGATACAGGGGCGTACAAAAATGGTACATTAGAAAACGTGACGGCGGGGGTTTTACATAAAAATAACTTTAACATTAATAAATAACAATAAACTATATATAATAACATAACAATTGAAATCCCAAACAGGGAGGAACGTTACTGCAGGGTTGTTTTACACACCATGGATAGAACAACCCTCAACACCAGGAACACGTTTTGTATGTGTTCCTGTCTTCCCTCTGTTTATCTTCCTCAACCTACAGGTTTATCTACAGAGAAGGCCCATTCACTCGGGCCATTTTCGCCACATTCACCCACCTTTCAGCGAATTTACTGGGGTGTATCACCTTTCTTTCCACTCTCACCTTCCTTCTGAAGTGGTACTTAAAGAAGGGGATAAGTTGTTGTCTTGAGAGAAAGGTGTTTGCCCTCAGTCCTTTAAACCTCGTACACCATATTACCTCTTTCGCCATAGCCACCAGACAGAGGAAAACCGCCTCTCCTTTGTTCTTAAATGAAGGCGGCGGGGTGATCCTCACGATGGAATCGGCTGACAACTGGATGCGTCCCACACGTAACAGCAGCTGTTCGACATAATTCTTCCACAAGTCGGTTACCCCATGGGCACTGAACAATTGCGTGCAGAACGGTTTCGATGTCCTGCTCGCATCTTGGACAGGTCCTTTTAGCAGGATCTCTGTCAGGGCATCCGTGCCTGTAGATTTTGTCTCGAACTGGTAGAGCTCCTCGGTAGCACTGCCAGGCCAGAGACCTCTGGAAGTTATCCATAGGCCCTGGACAGAAAGTCCTCCTGAACAGAATGGTCAGTTCGTCCTCCTCGATGCCTAGAGTTTCCCCGAGAACGTCGTCGCACTTATCCGCCATAATCCCCTATAAAATGTCGAAGTGGAGTCTCCGATGATTCCCGTTTCCGCGTGGTAGAGGGCTGTGAGCGCCTGTAGGCACTCGAGGTGCCAGGCACCCACTTTTGGTCTTCGCTTGACCCAGGACTGCAGCTCTGTTAGTGAGACGAGTTGTGGAAGAGCTTGTCACCACAAACGACAGCCACACCGGTTCACCGGTCAGGAATACCTAGAGATGGCGTAGCCTCAGCGCGTGTTTGCGCATCATCAGCCATGGCAGGCCCAGCCCTCCGTTAGAAGGGTGTTGACAGCAGATGGATCTCCTCACCAATGGAGCCTGTTTCTTCCAGAGGAACTTGAAGAGTTGGCGTTCCATTTTGGTAAGGTATTCGCAGGGGCAAGGCACGACTGTCAAGCGGTAGTAGATGAGCTTTCAAGGAGAGTTTGCACTTAGCCCACTTCTGGGTGAGCACAAACACCTTCGCCGTGACCTCGTTCCAGTTCTTGTCCACCTGGAGGTCTGGACCAAACACGACCCCGAGCAATTTCACCGGTCCTTCCGTCCAGCGTCCAACGACACTGTCAGAAGGCATGGGATTTCCTCTCCATGTGCCGAGTTGCAAACCGACAGACTAGTTTGGGTTTAGTATTGCTCCTGTCAACGTTTCGAATTCTGTAATAGGTTGCCGAATACCCCTATCTCCGATATATATGTCTAATGGTAGCTAATATGCTTCCATAGACGGTATGCCGGTGAGCACTCTCATATATATATATATATATATATATATATATATATATATATATATTGTTATACTTTGGGAGGGTCATGTTGCCAATAAGAAACACACGCACCTGTTGCTTTCACTTCAATTTATTATAAATTAAATTCATAAATTTAGGAATTTATAAATTTCCGGTTGGTTAATTCATAAATTTAATTTATAATAAATTGAAGTGAAAGCAACTGGTGCGTGTGTTTATTATTGGCAACATGACCCTCCCAAAGTATAACAATATCTGTTTCAACACACGTTTTCAGATAAAGAATCTTGCTAAACAAATTCAGAAACGAAATATATATATATATATATATATATATATATATATATATATATATATATATAGTATGTTGGTAGATATACTAATTCTCTATATTTATCTCCAAATTATTTGTTGAGCAAAACTTGCCGAAATTACTACTATGGTTCATGGTAGTAGTTAGGCTCTTGTCTTAATACCACTCCACTCCTCACTGATTAACCTCAGTGTCACCTGATTGATTCTTTAGAATTTGCCACTGACCAAGTAGGCAGTGAATTTTTTTCAGTGCCCTGGAATCTAGTCCCCGCTAGCTTTTTTCCATCCACTGAATTATTATTTTTATATGGGTTCCTAGTGTCCGCGCATTGCCTGGGAACTTAGCTGAGAATAGACTCCCTGATGGATCTATGTAAGTGGAATTTCTCTTAATTTTACGTTGCGTAACTATATTTATTCTTACTATTATTTGAGTGAAAATCAGTAGTGGAGTGATGTTAGATATTTTAGTTTAAATTTACTTATTTTGACGTCTTTCATATATATATATATATATATATATATATATATATATATATATATATATATATATAGAGAGAGAGAGAGAGAGAGAGAGCGAGAGAGTACCCCCATGAATAATAGTCTACCCGCTCTCAGCAGCGAAGACTCTTCTCTCTCTCTGGCTCACTATATATATATATATATATATATATATATATATATATATATATATATATATATATATATATATATATATGGGATAACAAGTTATCGTTATAGGTAATCCAGTTAGAGGTTGTGAGTACTCTGCGTCGTGGATAGTTTTAACGTACGGCTTTGTTTGACTAAACAAGATGCTTCCATAGTTATGCAGCGAGTTCGCGGTAATTCCTATGCAGGTTATACTTGGAGTAATAATAGTGAAAGAATGAAGAGTAACATGGTTGGCTGTACAATAAGGGGCTTTATTTCAAGTACTGACAATTGTTTCATTGATCAGGTGAGTCTAGAGGTCGCTAATCGCTTGAAGTTGCGTCACTCGATTTCCAATACATTATTTACCTCTGGTCAACACATCAGAGTACGTAGATATAAAAATAATTCACTCGAGGCAAGACATATATAGAAGAAAAGCGTATAATCAAAACAATAACATCAATAATAAAACATGTATGGTAAATAGGTAGAGAAGTTACAGATGTAAAAAGTAAAAAGTAAAAAGTAAAAGATAAGATAGGATACATTAAAAAAGTAAGAAAATAAGAAAATGGTAAATATAAAGAAATAAATAAGGATAAGTGAGCGCATGTAAGTACATAGTATGTTTGTGGTGGTGGTGAGTAAGTGTTCTTATAAGGATTCCTTGGTGGGTTTAGTGCTAACATGAAAAGTCAGATTCGAAATATACATAGATACGTGTAGAGGGTCTGATGTAGTGACAGATAAAAGAAAAAAGAAAAATCAATAAATTAAAGATTAATTGGGGGATACATGTATGAGATTTACGGGCTAGGGGTGGATTGTGAAGGGACGTTTGACAAACGTATGTTGTAAATATTTTGCTGATTGTTCTATCTTAATGGGGTTGATGCTGTTTCAGGGAAAGAGGGTGAAAGAGATGTTCAGAGATTTATGATGCAGTGACCAGTTGGCCGTTTGACAGCTAATAGCAGTGCGATGGTGTGTATTCTATATGCTAAAATCTAGGTAGTTCAGTTCTAATTTTGGGATTGCTGGTTCAAATCATGGTGGTTTGAAGTTTGTGAATCTGGTAGCTATTTTATGCCTACAGAAAATTGATCTTTCTATTTTGCTGTTAAGCAGCATCCCATCGTACCTTAAAATATGGAGTAACTCTAAATTACAAAGTCCGCAGTGGGACATTCCGTTGCTGTAGGCTCTTTCTACCGATAATTTTGACCAGTTAATCTTATATTCTAGGTTTTTGTTTTTAAGCTGCCAGATTTTATTGGCGAGCGTCGTAGAATTCTCCAGTCTACGGTTCTCCATATATATATATATGGGAAAACAAGTTATCGTTTTAGATAATCTAGTTAGAGGTTGTGAGTGCACTGTACTATGGTTAGTTTTAACGTACGGCGTTGTTTGGCTCAACAAGAGGTTTCCTTAGTTAGGTAGCAAGTTTGCGAGAATTCCCCTGCAGGTTATTCTTGGAGTAATAGTAGTGAAAGAGTGAAGAATAACATAGTCGGCTGATCAAATCATCGGAATATTCCGATGATTTGATCAGAGACGCACACTGTATTTAAGGTCGAGTGATACAACTCTTTGAGTTTAGACTCACCTGATCAATGAAACAATTGTTAATACTGTAAATAAAACCCTTTTTGTACAGCCGACCACTCTTCACTCTTTCACTTCTATATATATATATATATATATATATATATATGGGTTTGTCTATAGGTACTTATCGTGAATTTACTTCTGCCTTTGTATCACTATGTATTTTCTGTAAATATACTTTTTTCTAAAGAATCCCCTTTCTTTAAATCCATTAACCAATGACCTCCATCCATCCCAATCACCACCCTCCCCTACCACCAGAAAATGTATTAATAAAACC
>OZ024742.1:100226752-100241752 GCA_964016885.1 Eledone cirrhosa | reverse complement strand
GGTAAATTGAGCAGAAGCAACGGAATCCAGGTACCAATAGGTGAGATGATAAAGGAAATTGACACTGAAGAAGGATACAAGTATTTGGGTGTTCTGGAGGCTGATGACATCAAGAACAAAAGAATGAAGGAATTGATAAGATCTGAATACATTCGGAGAGTAAGGAGCGTATTAAAGTCACATCTGAACAGTAGGAATGCCATAAGTGCAGTAAATTACCGAGCTGTGTCTATTATTAGGTACAGTGCGGGAATTCTGAGATGGAATGTTGCTGAACAAAAAGAAATGGATAGGAAGACTAGGAAGCTATTGACTATCTACAACATGTTCCGCAAGAAGAGTGATGTCGATAGACACTATTTAAGGAGATCTGAAGGTGGAAGAGGTCTTATCAGCATAGAGGACTGTGTTCAGATGGAGAAAAACAACCTACACAAATACATGACTGATAGTAAGGAGCCAATGCTCAGAATTGTACTGAAGGAGAGGACAATAGACCAGAGGATGTCCAAGGAGGAAATAACAACAAGGAGAAAGAGCAACCTTCATGAAAAATTCCTTCATAGTACCTTCTTTGAGAAAACTGAATTTAGAGATCCACAGACATGGAACTGGTTGAAAAGAGGAGACCTTAAAAAGGCTACAGAAGGAATGCTAATGGCTGCGCAAGAGCAGGCCCTCAAAACGAAGTGGCTGAAACACCATATTTACAAGGAGGAGGCTAGCCCACTGTGCAGGATCTGTGGAGAGAGAGAGGAGACTGTGGCTCACATTGTATCCGAGTGTAAACACCTATCCCAGACTCACTATAAAGGCTGGAGACATGATGTGATGGGCAGGGTGATCCACTGGCACCTATGCAAAGTAAACAATTTACCACATTCTGAGAAGTGGTATGAGCATATGCCAGAGTCGGTGATAGAAAACGATCAGGTGAAGGTGCTGTGGGATTTTAGGATACAGACGGACAAGAAACTGGAACACAATAGACCTGACCTGGTGGTTTTGGACAAGGAAAACAGATCGTGCCTGATTGTGGATGTGGCCTGCCCATTCGACACGAGAGTGCAAGAGAAGGAGAGGGAGAAAATTAACCGTACCAGGACTTTAAGTGGGAGGTAAAAAGGATTTGGAACTGCCATGAAGTCAAAGTGGTCCCGATTGTCATAGGCGCACTATGTACTATCTCAAAGAGTTTCCAGGGATGGTTAAAGAAAATTGGCCCCGCCCCGCTTTTTGGAACACTTCAAAAGCATACTTGCTGGGAACAGCAAGAACCCTCCTATACGTCCTGAATATCTGAGACTGCAGGTAGTGGCTTGATATTCATTTCAACAAACTTTCCAGTTAACTAACATCAATGACTGAGACTCAAAGAACAATAATAAATAGGCATCATATATATATTTAATTACATATTAC
This sequence comes from Eledone cirrhosa, assembly GCA_964016885.1. Classification (NCBI taxonomy): domain Eukaryota; kingdom Metazoa; phylum Mollusca; class Cephalopoda; order Octopoda; family Eledonidae; genus Eledone; species Eledone cirrhosa. The sequence goes on along the minus strand of OZ024742.1, from coordinate 100,240,330 downwards.
ATATGGTTCACTGCCGATCAGTTGGAGGAACGATCGAATCATGTTCGTTCCTGACTCTAGAATCGGAAGGTCCTCAGATATGTGTTCTCACGTGTAGACATATATATGTGAAGAGAGTCAGGACCCCACCATGGTATTTTACCACACCCTATTTGTTATATATATATATATATATATATATATATATATATATATATATATAAATATATATGTGTGTGTGTGTATAGATATAATTGTATATATGTATGTAAGATAGATATAAAGACATTAGATAGATAGATAGATAGATAGATAGATAGAATGTACTTATAAACAAATGATTTCCTGAGCAAGACTGCTTCATCATCGTTTGTACATATTGGATTCCAACAATTTATACGACAATTCAGGTCACATTTATCCAGTACGCCATATCAGCATATCCTATTACACTGCTGATATCTGAAATAGTCCATTGATAGCATCCTATTCGATGATGAATGCAAGTTTTTGTTTCTGTATCCATATTCCTGGGCTCATAAATCTGTTAATTCATTTACCTTAATTTCCTCTTTTCTACATCGCGCCATCTCCCATCTATATAATCCCTCTTGGTCATTTAGAGCTAAACGAGCGATGGATGGATATTCTAATGACTCTGTGTCTGTTCAATTGGTTGTGGTTATGGTTGTGGTTATTTGTTTTTGTTTTATATCCCGCATCTCTCGTCTCTCGTAGCCATCAACGCCACCTGTGAGACCCGAGTTGACACTAAATATCACGTGTCTTATTTAGAAGTCAGGTGCTCGGTTTCACGTAATCCGTTAAATGTCACCGTCTAAAAGCCATTCCAGCTGAGAATTGTCACTCAATTCCTTTATTCATTCATTCCTTCGTTCTCATATTTTTTATTCCATCATTATTCAATTCCTTTGTTCCTTCATTATCTCCCCCTTCTCTCTTCTCTTTCTTCATTATTTTGTCTTTTCGTCCTTCCATTGCATCATTCCTCCATTCTTTTGTCTTTTCGTCCTTCCATTGCATCATTCCTCCATTCTTTCGTTCCCTCATTCCTTCATTTCTCCATTCCTTCCTTCTCTATTCTTTCATTCTTTCATTCCTCCACTTCTTGATTCCATCCTTCACTCGTTCTTCTACTTCATTCCTTCGTACCTCCATTCCTACATTGTTTACCTCTCCATTCCTTCAGCTCTACGTTCCTCCATTGTTTCGTTCCTTCAATCATTCATTCCTTCGTTCCTCTATATCTTGGTCCCTTCGCTTTTTCCTTCTTCCGTTTATTCGCTCCTTCATTCTTTTTCCACTTCGTTCCTCCATTTCTTTCCACAGTCCTTTCTTCCTTCCTTTATTCCTTCCTTTATCCCTTGGCTTGTTTACCAGAGTTGCAGAACAATAGTAATGGAGTGTGGGAAATAACAAGCCGGATTAAACTTCTCGTCGGTGACGGAAGAAACGATGTCTCTACTCTCCCCACGACCACAAGTATCATCACCAACACCAACATCAACTAACACCACCACTAACACAGCAACGTAAAAATATAAATATCTCTCACCGGAAATGTATGTGGTTATATATATATATATATATATACACACACACAAGCACACACACACACACACACACACACACACACACACACACACACACACACACACATATATATATATATATATATATACACACATACACACATAAAGACATATGTATTCTGTATGAGTGTATGTGTACGTATGTATGTATATATATATATATATATATATATATATATATATATATATATATATATATATATATATATATATATATATATATATATATATTTATACCAGTTGGTGCTACTGGTAACATGTATCCCAGTACAACCTGTCCCATGGTCGGGTCGTTGGCGACTAAACTGGCAACCCCACCAAGGTTTCTTGGTGAGGAGGGTGACTTTGGACATCCTGCAGGACTAAAAACAAAACCTGTCAAAGGGCAAAGGAGCTCTTAAGAGTCAATGGCCATCCAAAATCACCGGGAGAGATGACCCCTTAGCCTTTGTCAAGGCAGAATTCTAGGAGAAGGAAAACTCTGATATAACACCTGCAACTCTGATGGTATCCAATGATGTTGACTTGTTCTTCTTTTTGGTAAATATCATCTTGGTTAAGAGAGTGGGACTGGCTTTGTGCAGTGCCTTTGCTCACAATAAAAGCTTCACGACACAGGCATTGCTTTATATCTGGAGATCTCTCTGCGCTTGTCGTCACATGGTACCATGGGCCCAGCACTATGTGTCAATAATTGTCACAAGTGTGGTGTTTGTACCAGAGTTTTCAAGTCGCTGGCTGGACTAAAATGTCACACTCGTTCAGCGCATCGGTAGGGGTTCTCCTACATGGATATAAAGTAGTGGCCGTACTCGAAAACGAGTTGGCAGCCACCGTATATATATATATATATATATATATATATATATATATATATATATATATACCCATGTATATATATATACCCATGTATATAAATTATGTATTGATGTTTATGCATATCACATATATCATATATAGGGGTAGGACATAGATAGTGGAAGGTTGAATGAAAAGAGAGAGAGAGGGAGAGAGAATGTGAGTGAGAAAGAGAGAGAAGGAGAGAGAATGTGAGTGAGAAAGAGAGTGAGAAAGAGAGAGAGAGCGTGAGAGAGAGAAAGAAATAGAGAGTAATCTTAATAGAGAAAACGAGAGACAGTGTAAGAGAGGGAGAGAGATGATAAGAAAGGGAGGGAAAGGATAGTCAATTAGTTATGTATGAATACATGTTGGTGGCGAAGGGCGAAGCTATTGAACATTTGACAGTTTCAGGAGAGAGTACCATTAAATATATTAATATTTGTAGAATATTAATTTATTTCTGAAGGTGTGTGACTCAGAAGTTATGGTGTTCGGCTCACGATCATAACGTCATTGGATTGAATCTTGGAGCGAGAGTCGCGTTGTATCATTGCAGACAACACTTTAATTCACATTATTCCAATCAATTCAGCTGAACAAAATGAGTTGTGACGACCTTAGTGCCATGTTTCCTCGGCTTTTTGCCATTCCAATGGACAATATTAGTGGCATGGACAAGGGAGATAGCCATGGATGTGCGACTGCTGGCCTTCCGTAAAACCAAAGTTGTTATTCAAATTCCATCTTCAATTTATACAATTGTTTCTATGGAGATATATGTAGTACCAGTGCATACAAACAATCAGTTAATTAGTCAAACAATGAATAATTAATAACTTAAATGGCACTCAAGTAAAAATCCCCTTTTCCCCAGGAAGAAAATAGATACTTTGAATTACTTAGCACACCCATAAGAATAACAATAAAAGAAAAATAATACAGTAAAAGAAAGTTTTCGAAAGGCGAAGAGAACACGTAAAGAATATTGGGCAAGTGATTTGCATAACCAGAGAATAGTGTAATAATATAAGCATTAAAAGTGAAGTTGCACAGTAGAGAAACATTGCTATAAAAAGGGGTTCGCGGATTTGAAATAACAATGCATATTTAGAGACGATAATATTTAAATTACGTGTAAACGTGATTACATTTAAATGTATAGATTAAATTCATAGAAAATATTTTACTCAAACTGAATTATAAGAGCGGAAAACTGTTAATTTTATCATTTTCCGCATACAATGTCAAGTAAGTGTGGATGTATGAATAAAAATACCGTTATATTGTAATCGGTGTCAATCACGTGAAATGTTGGGTGCTGTTCTTTGAAATATCAGAGTTAGGTAACGGTGTTCGCTTTAGACAATCACCGGTTAAATACATAGACACACACATACACACACATACACACACATACACACACACACATATATATATATAAATAACGAAGGAAGTGTGGCAAGGAACCAGATGGACCATAACGCACCAGAGTACTCAATACTTAGGGTAGTAGAATGGGTAATAGGAACATGTTTAACCCCGACGGCAGAGCTCAAGCCGTTTCGACGGCTATTTCTGATAGTCGTCGAAACGGTTTGAACTCTGCCGTCGGGGTTAAACATTTTCCTATATATATAAATAAATATATATATTATATATATATATATAAATATCACATAAGAAACGGAGAATCTGTGTTTACTACACTGTATATATATATAATTGGTGTGAGATGCTTAAAGCGTCAGTATGCGGTAGACCAGCTCGAGGCACGATCGATGCAATGATCGAACCTGACTCTGATATCGCAAGATCCTCAGATAGATCTCGATTCTTCGAAGAAGAATTTCCAAATTCTGCGATTTCAGAGTCAGCTTCGATCATTGCATCAATCGTGCTTCGAGCTGGTCGCCAGAGAAACAATTGTAATATATCTAATAAATATTATTCGTCGCACCACTGATTCTCCGTTTCTTATATGATATTATACTCTGATCTGTAAGAGCATCGAATGCTCAAACAGCCTACCGCATACTGACGCTTTAAGCATCTCACACCAATTATATATATATACAGTGTAGTAAACACAGATTACATGACTGTCGCTTCTGCGAGCTCTCTGTTTTCAACTACCAGTATCTTAACACTTTCGAGTACAACCTTTGATTTGGATTCTAGCATGCTGTCGACTTAATGCATTGAGCTTTACGCATCTTACGAAAATAATAGTGGATTGTTCTACTCTAATCAGAATGAAAGTCAAAGTTGGCATCGACAGGATTTAAACTTAAACTTAAAGACACGGAATAAATACTGTAAAATATATGTTGGAAGCTCTACTGATTCTGATAATCCGCCACTTTTCTGTTGTAACATAGATCTGAAATTGGTTCTCAATTTCATTGTGTTATATTTAATAATTGAAAGTAACTGTCAAAAGGTAATAAGGAAGATGAAATCGAGAGAGTGAAAGTGAGGGAAAGAAAAATATAATCATACACAATCACAAGCACACACAGACGTATGTATGTATGTATGTATGTATGTATGTATGTATGTATGTATGTATGTATGTATGGTGGATGACTGGGAGATAGAAGCTCTTGAAGGAGAAACTTGGCGTGGAATGGTGAATTATGGGGTCCATAATTTTGAGGACAGACGCATAGCGCACGAGAAGATGAAACAGGTTGTGCGTAAGCAATGTCCTGGTGTATCTCTCGAAACGATCGATGTCTCCATTGAATTGAAGTGCCCTGCGTGTGGAAAGTTTTTTTTTTAGCAAATCTGGTCTCAGGAGCCACAGTTGCAGCCATGTCAAAGAGAACCAGTGAACTATGATCTCTACAGTATTGTGAAGGTTCACTGGCAACCTGATGCAAGACCTGAGTCTAGGGATCCATACTTTTCATCAATGTGTGAAGGAGTGCAAGTCTCTAGTAGGCTTGAAAAGCCATATCCAAGCGTCACACATCTGAATCTGACAAGCGATTGCAATATTCTTAGCAGAGTTTGAAGCCATCATGTATGTATGTATGTATGTATGTATGTATGTATGTATGTATGTATGTATGTATGTATGTTTAACATCAGCATATTTAACATCAGGCGCTTTGCTGCAAAGACAAAAGTATTTACATCAATCATAAGAGACCTCTTGTATGTAGATGATTGCGATCTTGTAGCTCACACAGAGAGTGATATGCAGCACATTTTGAATGCATTTTCTGACTCTTGCACTGCCCTAGGATTGACTGTCAGTCTCAAGAAAACCGTCGTCATGTACCAACCTGTCCCTGGTAATCAGTACACTGAACCAAATATCTATGTGTATGGTAAACGACTTGGAGTGGTTGAACAGTTTGTCTACCTGGGAAGCACTGTCAATCGATACAGCAACCTTGACAGTGAAATCTCACTTAGGATTAGGAAAGCAAGTGATGCTTTCGGAAAGCTAGAAAGGCGACTCTGGGGTCGGCGAGACATATGCAGGAGGACAAAGGTAAAGGTATACAAGGCATGTGTGCTCTCTTCTCTATGCCTGCGAGATCTGGGTCACATATCGACACCACCTTAAGCAATTGGAGCGTTTCCATCAGATGTGTCTCAGACGGATCCATGGCGTTCACTGGAGGGACCACATCAGTGATGTCGAGATTTTGGAAAGCTCTATGTGTGACAGTATAGAAGCTCTTGTGCTTAAGCAACGACTCCGTTGGAGTGGTCACTTTGCCATGATGAAGGATTCTAGAATACCAAAACAACTCTTTTATGGAGAGTTGGTTAAAGGAAAACAACCGCCACATAAACCAAAAAAGAGGTATAAGGATTCCTCGAAAGTCTCTTTGAAAGACGCTAACATCTCTGCTGATACATGGGAAAATATTGCTGCTGATCGTAATAAATAGGGAAAGACTGTATATGAGGGAAAAGTTGCCTTGAGGCATCTCGAATCGCATACGAGAAAGTAAAGCGGGATGTGAGGAAGGGCATTGCTGTTGCAATTCCAGACGGCGAGGGTCCTCCTATGGTGCTGACATGCAGCGTCTGTGCGAGACTCTGCCTAAGCAAAGCTGGACTCGAAAGTCATCTTCGCAGTCATAAAGTAAGACCAGTGGTTGACTACCAGGCTGCTGTTGGAGATGCTACTCATCATGCTTGCCAAGCATGTAGTAGAGAATGTAAATCAGCAGGAGGGCTCAAGCGACATGCAAAAGTACACGAACACCAACCACAGCCGACTATTCCCAGTGAATGTTTTGGTTGCCGACTCTGTGCAAGACATTTTAGATCATTGGCTGGGCTAAAAAGCCACATTCGATCGCAGCGCTGTTAGTTGCTATCGTGTGTGTGTGTGTATAGATATGTTTATGTGTGTGCGTGTGTGTGTATATGTATGTGTATATGTATATTATTATTGTCGTTGTTGTCGTTATTATTATTGTTATTATTATTATTATTATTATTGTTATTAATGTATATGTGTGTATATATATATGTGTGTATATATGTATATATATGTGTGTATATATATATATATATATTTCTCTTTTTTAATTTTATTTTCTTTTTTATTTATTTATTAATATTTTTTTTTCTCCTCGTGCAATGGCCATACTCGATAACGCGGGGGCAGCCATCATGTATGATGTATGTATGTATGTATGTATGTATGTATGTATGTATGTATGTATGTATGTATGTATGTATGTATGTATGTATGTATGTTTTCCATCCAGCAGACTGTCCAAAACCAAGCCTGCTTGGTGAAGAGGCTGATTTTGGACACCCTGCAGGATGAAAAACAAAACCCGTCAAATGGCGGAGGATCTCAGGAAAGACAATGGCCACCAAATAAATTTTTTTTTGCGGAGCGAGAGACTCCTAGTCTTCATTAAGGCATCTCTGCAACTTCGTTTACATCCAATGATGTAAACCAGTTCTTCTTTTTGGGTAAATGCATTCGATGTTCAGAGAGTGGGATTGGCCCCTGCGAAGTCTTTCCTCACTTAAAAAAGCTTGAAACACAGGCATCAATTGATATGTAACATTTTTTGCAATGCATGATATTGCTGGCCATAGCCAAGTCCCTTGCGGGACTATACGGCCACCTCCGTGATGTTCATGATTAAGTATCAAGCGATTGTATTACTCGAAATCGAGTTGCAGCCATCATGTATGTATGTAGGATGGAGACGAAATAACATTTGCTGGGGATGCTCATTTGCATATAGCATTAGAAAACATCAGCTGGAAATGTTCACTAGCATACAGTCCAAACTTGGCTGCTTCTAATCAATTGACAGTATATATATATATATATATATATACATATGTGTGTGTGTGTGTGTGTGTGTGTGTGTGTGTGTGTGTGTGTGTGTGTACTATATGCTTATATACAATAAACAAATAGTATATGATTTCATATACACCCATATAATGCTTAACACTGTCTTAGTGCTACTGCTAAATAAATTTGTATATATGTATGTTTGAATATATGAATACACACACACACATACAGACCCCTCCCCCCATATATATATATATATAGGAACGAGTAGGACACCGACGGCTGAGCTCAAGCCGTTTCGACGGCTAATTCTGGACTCATGAGTCCAGAATTAGCCGTCGAAACGGGTTGAGCTCAGCCGTGGGGGTCCTACTCGTTCCTATTACCCACTCTACTACCCTAAGTATTGAGTACTTTGGTGCGTTATGGTCCACTTGGTTCCTTACCACATTTCCTTCGTTATATATATATATATATATATATATATATATATATATATATATATATATATATATATATATATATATATATATATATATATATATGTATATATATATATATATATATATATATATATAATATATATATATATAAGAGGGGAGAGAGAGATGGATAGATAGATACATAAATACATACGGAGAGAGACAAGACATGTCGAGTGTTACAAATATTATACTCACACACACACACACACACACACACACACACACATATATATATATCAATATATCAATGCCAAAGATTCAAATCATAAAGAGCTGTTATGAGGCATCCCCTGGAAATGTAGGACTATAATGACAGATGCTGAATATATTAGTCCCAGATAAAATAACGACGTCTTTTCTTTTTTTTGTGTATGAACATGTTTCCTATTTCCACCATTCTTGATATCTAGGGAGCCAAGTCTTATATCTTCTCTCAAGAAACATTTATCTGTTAAGCAGCATTTTCATAAAAAACAAAAGAACACGAAAAAAAAAAAAATCAATAAAGAAATATATGCATTTATTAAAAACAAATGAGAAAGAACCCCCTCCCCCTAACGATTATATTCCCACCGCCATCGTTGTCATTCCTGGTTCATTGATCAAACGATCAAATTCCTGAGATACCATTTCCATAGTCTCCTCTCTCCCATCCAGTCCCCCCTCTCTGTATATATATATATATATATATATATATATATATATATTATATATATAATATATATATATATACGCACATGCACACATATATATACTCGCACACATATACGCACACACACAAACACACACATATATGTATACATATATACTTACGTAGATACGTACATAAATATTTACATGCATACATACACACTTACATATATGTATGCATACTTATACATATATTCATACGTATATATATATATATATAAGAGTGAGAAATGAAATTTCGTTTCATTCTATTCTATATATATATATATATTTTTTTTTCTATATTTACTCTCTGCCTTTCCTCATGGCTATTTTGTTGTATACTGTACCTCGTTTCGACACTTTCCGATCTCAGTTAGAAGCACCTTGGGTTGTATGTACACTTTTACCTTAATACTGCACTTAGTCGTCAACATACACTCTGCCATACGTTACAATATTTTGTCATCTTATTTTTTTGTCGCATGGAAATCTCGTATGTGCTGGAGGGTACGGTTCTAACTTTAAAGAAGAGAAATCATAACGATCTCCAACTGTTATCTGACGATAAGAGATATCTCCTTGTTTTTTGTCTTCCGTTGTCCCTTCTTGCCACGTGTTATCATATTTTGATGGGGAACGTGATGAAACCACGTTTAAGCAATATATTAGTAAGGATGTACATATTTATTCCCAATAGAAATGGTTTCCAATTTAACCACACCATCCATTTACCTTAATACATGGAGTCCCTCACGCCCCCAGCCTCGTGACTTACAATCAGTACCACGATTACAAAGGTGTCGAAGATAATGCCTCGGTATGTGTTCTTCCTCAGTGAGCTCTGAGTTCAGTTCAAATCCCGCCAATTTCAATTTTAATTTCATTATTTAGGAGTCGGTGGATTGACATGTCGGTAGAGGGTCGGACACTATGCTTTGCAGCATAGAGTTACGGCCCTTGCCATTCTGAGTTCAAATCCCACCGAGGTTAATTTTGCCTTTCATCCTTACGGGGTCGATTACATAAAGTACCAGTAATGTACTGGGTAATTTGCTGGCCTTGTGCCAAAAGTAGAAACAATTATTTAGGAGTCGATAAGTAAATGATCAAATCGGAGGAACTATTAAAAGTTGGTCGGAGGGAAGTATAGAGGGTTTTCCAGTGTCTGATACAGCTCCTGGGTACTGTCAGTTAAAAATCACTCCTCCTTCTGCCCGGAGTTGCGACCGACAAATTGTATCGGCAATGGAAATACTAAAGAAAATATTGGCCTGATCTCACAAGCGGCTCCTACTTTTGGGGCTGAATGTACTATGGCAAGGCATTGGCATTAGTAATATATACAGTGCTAACTATAATTGATATAAAAATGTTAATGTCACAGTTGTGACGGAGCAAATTAGTGCATTACCATATTTATTATTACACACATACAAACATATAAACATACCTCTCTTTCACTATTTCTACAAACATATATATGCGTATGTGCTTACATACATATATCATATCTCTCTCACCCCGTCTCCAACTCTCCACTTCACTTTTCCGCACTCCCCCTCTCCCGCTTTCATCCGTCTCCTGATCTCTCTACCCCTATATATATATATATATATTCATATATATATATATATATATATATATATATATATATATATATATATATAATTATATATATATATATATACAGATATACATATATATATATATACATATATATTAATATATACACACACACATATATATATATGCATATATACACACATATATATACATACACAAATATATATATTTATACATATATACATATACATATATACACACACATATATATATATATATATATATATATATATATATATGCGTGGGTGGGTGTGTTTATGTACGTATATGCGTATATGTGTCTTTCTGTTTTTGCCCAGGCTGTATATTTCATGTGATAATATAATTTTAAATATGTCCACTTCCGCCATCATGAACAAGCCAGGACCAGTCACTCAGTAACTCAGTCACTAACTAAGCTAAACAAGAAAGCAAAACAGAAAAAAAAAAGAAGAAACTAACAAAGAAACAAATAAACTATGATGAGTTCCATTGTAAAATCCAATCCAATAATTCCAGGTTGCCCTGAAGACATGTTGTCACATAGCCAATTGCACTAATGATACCAGACTAAGGCTTACTTCCTTAATATTTTCTCTATCAAATGTATTTTCTCTAACGAAGAGACAAGATTCCACTGTTAAATTCCAGGCATTCGCACACACACACACACACACACATACACATACACATATATATACACACGTATGCACGCACACACACACACACACACACAGACACACACACACACACGCAAACACACACACACACGCGCGCAAACACACACATACACACACACACTCGCACACATACACACACACACACACACACGAACGCGCGCGCGCACACACACGCAAACACACACGAACGCGCGCGCGAACACACAAACACAAACACAAACACACTTACACACATATTTCACCAACATAGTCTAAATGTTACAGGGCCTTCTAAGAAATATGTTCCTATTGTTTGTGTTAGAGGATTGGGTTAGCGTGAAAGAGGATTTCGTAGCGTGTTTCAATTTACCCCATGAGGTGAATCTAAGATTTTTCACGTCTCGTCTCTAAACTAATGGACAACAGCATCCACGTAATCCTTCTCTCCAGATGTATGTATGTTTGTATGTATGTATGTATGTTTGTATGTTCTTCTGGTTTTATAATTTCACAAAGTTTTACCAAGAGAGAGAGAGTCAGTTTCTAACATAGACACAAGACTCTCATTGGAATTTACACAACATCAACAAGGTAGATATGTATGTATGCATGCATGTGTAGATATGGATGTTATTGTATGTGAGGATGTGTATGTTTTGAGTTGTATGTGTGCATGTGTATATGCTTTGTATCTGTACATGTGTATATGCAGTTATTAGATGCAACATTTTTTGGAATGTTTTACATAGTTTTACTGTTCCATTAATGGATTGTACTTGTAATTTCCTAACTAGTTGTGTTCTTTCTGTTCCTGTGAAGCCTAGCTTCTCAAGATTTGTATTGAGGCAGTTACTAACATATCCCAGTGCCTCAATAATCACAGGCATAAATCTGAAGGTGTAATCAGGGTGGAGTATCTGCAGATTTCTCATCATTTCTGCATAAATGTTCTCCTTTTCACTAATCTTTGATATTATATTGGCATCTGCTGGGCAGCTAATTTCCACTACTGTGCATGCTTTCTTCTCCCTGTCCCATATCATAATATCTGGTCTGTTATGCCTGCATTTTATTGGGGTTTTTACTGGAACATTCCACCAGTACTCTTTCACATTATATATATGGATGTCTTCCTCATTGCTGTAGCTTTTAATGTATTTATTATCGGGGTTATCTTTTTTACGAACTGCATTGTACAGTGTTTTGGCCACTACATCATCCCTCATAGGTAGATAGTACAGCGATGACATCTTTGGACAGCTGCTGATGACATGGGTGATATCCTCGATGTTAGTTCTGCAGAGTCTGCACTGGTTATCACATCTAGGTGTTTTGCCTGCATCCCTATCTCTTTTGTGAATCAGGTATTTCGTGCTAATCTCCTGTTCCTGGATTGCAAAAGCGTATCCTTCAAAGTGGGAGCCAATATAGCGGTTGTTGGTTCAAGATAGACTACTTTCCTTATCTATATTACTCTCACTCTGGAGCTTCCTGGCAACATATCCATGCATGATTTTTTGCTGATACGCATGCAGTTTTTCATCCATGGATTCACTGCGATACTGCTGAGCGACATCCCTGGGTGTGAGTTTTTGATTATCACAGAGGGAATATCTCTCTCATGATTTTATCTGTTTCATGCAGATAGACTTGCTCGAGAAACGGCTCCTAGGCTTCGAGGTTCGTAGATGTTGTCGGAGAGATATGATGCGACATTCAAATGTTGTCTGGACTCATGTTAGGCCTCTGCCTCCCTGCTTACGTTCAAGTAAAGGCGGTCTATGTCCCTGTTGATGTGGAAGTTTCCGGTGTTGTTCAGTATTTTTCGAGTTCCAACAACAACTGCTTGGATTTCGTCTATCGTCCAATTGAGTATTCCAAAAGTTGGTGTTAGGACAGGCACAGCAAACACATAGTGAGCCACTGTTTTGTTTTGCGCAGAGAGTTCCGATGACCAGATCTTTCTTAATCGGGTGTAGTATTCCCTGGTTACGCGTTCTTTATTACAGATACCATTATATGATATGTTCACATCTATCCCCAGCTATCTGTAGCAGTCATCAGCAGATATCGGTGTAACAGTTAGGCCTTTGATGACAATGTTGTTAGATTGGGTTGTTGCCAAACTCCATTCCTATATCCTTTGAGAACGTTGTAACCAGGTTAAGATTTTTCTTCATCCCATCCATGTTCTTGGCATAGAGTTTCAGATCGTCCACAAAGAAATTATGGGTTAGGTTCGTATTTCTGTCCTCCTGTGGGCCAATGTATCCCTCACATTTCTTGAGCAGAAAGGACAGGGAGTTTAATGACAAGTTGAATAATACCACAAAGAGACTGTCCCCCTGAAATATACCCCTGCAATATTTTATTTTATCAGTGAAAATAGAGTCCCCCCTCTCTGTCTTTAACCTTAGGATAGTAGCCCAAGAAGA
>OZ024742.1:100209252-100221752 GCA_964016885.1 Eledone cirrhosa | reverse complement strand
TCTGTTTCATGCAGATAGACTTGCTCGAGAAGCGGGCTCCTACGCTTCGAGGTACGTAGATGTTGTCGGAGAGATATGATGCGACATTCAAATGTTGTCTGGACTGATGTTAGGCCTCTGCCTCCCTGCTCACGTTTCAAGTAAAGGCGGTCTATGTCACTGTTGATGTGGAAGTTTCCGGTGTTGTTCAGTATTTTTCGAGTTCCAACATCAACTGCTCGGATTTCAGCTATAGTCCAATTGAGTATTCCAAACGTTGGTGTTAGGACAGTCACAGCAAACACATTGTGAGCCACTGTTTTGTTTTGCCCAGGGAGTTCCGATGACCAGATCTTTCTTAATCGGGTGTAGTATTCCCCGGTTACGCGTTCTTTATTACAGATACCATTATAGGATATGTTCTCATCTATCCCCAGGTATCTGTAGCAGTCCTCATCAGATATCGGTGAAACAGTTAGACTATTGATGACAATGTTGCTAGATTGGGTTGTTGTTTTTCCCCGCTTTACAGTCATGTATGAGCATTTATCTTGGCCAAACTCCATTCCTATATCCTTTGAGAACGTTGTAACCAGGTCAAGATTTTTCTTCATCCCATCCATGTTCTTGGCATAGAGTTTCAGATCGTCCACAAAGAAGTTATGGGTTGGGTTCGTATTTCTGTCCTCCTGTGAGCCAATGACGGATCCCTCACATTTCTTGAGCAGAAAGGACAAGGGGTTTAATGACAAGATGAACAATATCACAGAGAGACTGTCCCCCTGAAATATACTCCTGCAATATTTTATTTTATCAGTGAAAATAGAGTCCTCCTTCTCTGTCTTTAACCTTAGGATAGTAGCCCAAGAAGAAGACAGCCTCTCTATGGCTCTGACAATAATGTCTGGGACTTTAGCAAGTTGGAACGCCTCTATCATCCAAGAGTGGGGAACAGAATCGAAAGCTTTCTTGTAGTCCAGCCAGACTGTAGTCATATTCCTCCTAAGTTGTCGCACCTCCGACATCGCAGTTTTGTTGATTAGGAGTTGTTCAGCACATCCCCAAGCCCTTTTCTTTCCAGCTGCTTGTTCATCTGTGATGATGTTATTATTTTCACAGTGATCTTGGAGGAATAGATTCAGGCAGGCTGTCTACATCTTATACATCAGATTCTGGTATGCAATGGGTCGGTAGTTTTTTGCCAAGTGGGTGTCATTGTTCTTGGGGTTCAGTAACGTTTGTGTTAATGTCAACCATTCTGGTATAAGTGTATCTCCCTTAATAACTTGTTGGTAGAGTCAGTAAGATACCTCCGATAGAATATCAGTTTTTTGTACCAGTAGCCGACAATCATGTCTCTTCCTGGTGTTTTCTTATCTTGGAGTTTTCCTATCACAGTCTCAAGGGTACCCTCACTTATTTCATATATTTTTGTTGTAGTGTAGGAGCAATAGTTCTTTCGGATTTCTCTTAGCCACACTGCATCTTGGTTGAAATTCTTCTTTTCACCCCATATTTTTCTCCAAAAGGAATCTATGTCTTTCTGGGATGGGGCCTCAGTGACATTTATTATTTTGCTCTTCATCTCTCTATAGACTGATGTTTGGTTTCGTCTGAATCTTTTATTAAGCATTTTTCTCTCATCTACCTTCTTCAGGTATCGGCGTTTTTCGCTAACAGCTCTCAATTCTTGTTTGAGGGTGATCAGCTTATATTGGAGAGTTCTGGTTCTACTGTTACCAAACATCGTCTCTATTTTATTTTTCACTCTTTGTTGGTGAGGAGTGAGGTTTTTTGTGTTTGTTTGCATGTAAGGAGCATTACCACATGTCCTATGTTTTTTCGTAGGTCAGCAATCTTTTTTCTATTTTAGTTATATATGATGGTATTTTTGGTGGTGTTTTGTTCTTGTTAATATCTCTGCTATCACCAAGATAATGCTTCACTGTCATTGCTAAGGCATATAAACAGGCGTTGATTTGCCAAAATGTTGGGGTTTTTATCCGTCGTAAATATTCATCCCCTATTTCGTCAATAACACGTAGTATTTCATTATTTGGCTTTTTATTCACTATTGTCACTTTAACACGTTCAGCCAGAGAGATATTTATACATGAGTTAATCTCTCTCTGGAAGATTTCGCTGAGGGAAATTTTCAATTGTTTATACTTATGTATGTATGTATGCATGTATGTATGTATGTATGTATGTATGTATGTATGTATGTATGTATGTATGTATGTATGTCTCATGGTCGGGTTGCTGTCGACTAAACTGGCAACCCCACCAAGGTTTCTTGGTGAGGAGGGTGAGATCCTGCAGGGCTAAAAACAAAACCTGTCAAAGGGCAAAGGAGCTGTTAAGAGTCAATGGCCATCCAAAATCACCGGGAGAGATAACCCCTTAGCCTTTGTCAAGGCAGAATTCTAGGAGAAGGAAAACTCTGATATAACGCCTGCAACCCTGATGGTATCCAATGATGTTGACTTGTTCTTCTTTTTGGTAAACATCATCTTGGTCAAGAGAGTGGGACTGGCTTTGTGCAGTGACTTTGCTCACTATAAAAGCTTCACGGCACAGGTATTGCTTTATATCTGGAGATCTCTATGCACTTGTCGTCACATGGTACCATGGGCCCAGCACTATGTGACAATAATTGTCACAGGTGTAATGTTTGTACCAGAGTTTTCAAGTCGCTGGCTGGACTAAAAAGTCACACTCGTTCAGCGCATCGGTAAGAGTTCTCCTACATGGATATAAAGTAGTGGCCCTACTTGAAAACGAGTTGGCAGCCACCATGTATGTATGTATGTATGTATGTATGTATGTATGTATGTATGTATGTATCTATGTATGTATGTATGTATGTATGTATGTATGTATGTATGTATGTATGTATGTATGTATATATGTCTCATGGTCGTGTCGTTGTCGACTAAACTGGCAACCCCACCAAGGTTTCTTGGTGAGGAGGGTGACTTTGGACATCCTGCAGGACTAAAAACAAAACCTGTCAAAGGACAAAGGAGCTCTTAAGAGTCAATGGCCATCCAAAATCACCGGGAGAGATGACCCCTTAGCCTTTGTCAAGGCAGAATTCTAGGAGAATGAAAACTATGATATAACACCTGAAACTCTGATGGTATCCAATGATGTTGACTTGTTCTTCTTTTTGGTAAATATCATCTTGGTTAAGAGAGTGCGACTGGCTTTGTGCAGTGCCTTTGCTCACTATAAAAGCTTCATGGCACAGGCATTGCTTTATATCTGGTGATCTCTCTGCACTTGTCGTCACATGGTACCATGGGCCCAGCACTATGTGTCAATAATTGTCACAAGTGTAATGTTTGTACCAGAGTTTTCAAGTTGCTGGCTGGACTAAAAAGTCACACTCGTTCAGCGCATTGGTAGGAGTTCTCCTACATGGATATAAAGTAGTGGCCGTACTCCAAAACGAGTTCGCAGCCACCATGTATGTATGTATGTATGTATGTATGTATGTATATATGTATGTAGGTACATACGTACATATGTATGTATGTATGTATGTATGTATGTATGTATGTATGTATGTATGTATGTTTTCTCTTTCTCTTAATTTCGAGTATATTTTTTTGACCGGCCACCTTCCTGGTGGCAAGGTTGTAAAAGAAAAGAAATTGTCATCCCTTGAATCGCAAGAATGTTTTGCATATTTTGAAGGTGCCAGCTATCGCAGCCATTTGTAGACTATGAATTAGGGAGCTGCGCTTTTTGTCCGCAAATCCAAGTTCGGTCATACTTTGGTCCAAGCGGGTTGGTATATAACCCGTAGCACCAATAATGATGGGTATGAAGCTAAAGGTGTATCTTGGATACTGGATTTGTAAGCTCCTCATCAATGGTCCGTAGATGTCCTCCTTCTCCTGTATTTTTCTGACAACGTTTACATCAAGTGGGCAGCTGATCTCCACAACAGAACACGTTTTCAATGTGTGGTCCCAAACTACAATATCAGGCCGGTTGTGCTTTAATTTGGTGGCAGTTTTTATTTTCAGGTTCCACCAGTATTCCTTAGTGCCATCTGTCTCAATATATTCTTCCTCGTTTGTTGTTAATTTTGTTTTCCGAAGTGCGTTCCAGATAGTTCTAGCTATCCCATTGTGTCTCATGGGGAGGTAGTAGCGAGATGACATTCTTTCGCAGCTGGCAACAATGTGGCTTACATCCTTGATCTTTGTTTTACATAGCCTACATTTATTGTCAGCTGCTGGCCCTCCTCTTTTGTGCAGCAGATATTTGGTAGGGAGTTCTTGTTCCTGTATTGCATAGAGATATCCCTCAAGGTGTGATGTCATAAACTTGTCGGAACTCCATGCCAGGCTTTTTGAGTGGTTTATCCCCTCTATGGTCTGTGTTTTACGCCTCAAGTATCCATGCACAACTTTCTCTGTAAATTGGTCAATTTTATTTTCTTGTTTAAACATTGAATAGGATCTTCCGATTTCTCTGGGTGAGAGATTTTTATCAGGCTTTATTCCATATCTCTCCTCCAGATCAGTCGCTATTCTAATGATATTTCTTTTTTCATGCTCATAAACCTGAGCAAGATGGTCGCCAACCTTTTTCCTCTGTTGAAGGTGTTGCTTCAGTGTTACTATCCGGGTCTCATATGTTGTTAATATTGATTTTAGACCCCGGCCACCTTCCTTGCGTGAGAAGTATAGCCTATCCACATCACCATTGATGTTAAAGTTCCCAGTAACACTGAGAAGTTTACGAGTTCTAACATCCATCTCACTTAGTTCTTGCAATGACCAGTTCAGTAGGCCAAATGTTGGCGTTAGAATTGGCACAGCATAGGTATTGTGGGCAATGTATTTGTTGTATGCTGACAGTTCTGATGACCATATTTTTTTTACTCTTCTGAGGTATTAAGTTCTGGTTCTCTCCTTATTTATGGGTCCATCATATCTGACATTCTCATCCTGTCCAAGATATCTGTAGTTGTCACCTGACTGCAGAGGTTGTATTGTCAGGCCGTTCATATCTAGATTTCTAGAGGAGGGCACAGCTCTTCCACGTTTTACTGCCAAATATGCACACTCGGACTCACCAAATTTCATTTTGATGTCGGTTGAAAATTGTGTAATGAGGTCCAATTGTTTCTTGATGTCATTGATATTTGGCCCATACAACTTCAGGTCATCAACAAAGAAAAGATGGGAGATACTTCTGGGCCCACTTCTTTGTCCACCTTGTTTCCTGAGTAGGTAAGATAGTGGATTCAGTGAGAGAACGAAGAGTAGTACTGACAAGCTATCACCCTGAAAGATGCCCTTCTGGTAATGTATCCTATCAGTCTTAACCTGCTCCTTCTCACCTCTAAGGATCAAATTGGTGTACCAGTTCTTGGTCAGGCGTTCAACAGCAGCTACTAATGGTTGTGGGACTTTAGCTAACTGTAAAGCCTTAATAATCCACCCATGAGGTACACTATCAAATGCTTTTTGATAGTCCAGCCACACGACAGTCATGTTTCTGCGATTCTTTGTTGTTTTTTCCTGAATCATTTTGTTAGTTAGTAGGTGATCTATGCAACCCCACACCTCCCTCTTTCCACCAGCTTGCTCAGGTGTTATGATGTTGTTGGTAGCACAGTGATCCTGTAAGAACAGGTTAAGGCACCCAGTATATAATTTATACATGATGTTTTGGCAGGCAATTGGGCGGTAATTTTTAGCAAGGGTGGTTTGGCTATTTTTTGGAATGAGGAGAGTAGTGGCAGTTGATAACCATCTGGGCAGTTCTTGTGTGCCCTTAATGGTTTCTGTAAACAGCCGTATGAGATCTTGCCGATAGAAAGTGAAATTCTTCAACCAGTATCCTGTAATGAGGTCTGGGCCTGGCGATTTCCTATTCGACATTTTCTGTAGAGCTGTTTCCAGTATTGACCCATCTATGTCATATTGTTTTGTCCGGACATGTTGGCAGTAGTCCTGTTCCAGTTGTTTTAGCCAATTAGCTTGTCTGTTGAATCCGTCATCCGTTTCCCATACAGATCTCCAGTAGTTCTCAACCTGTTCTTTTGAAGGGGTGTCGTTTACAGGGATTGAGCTTTTGCCACCGAAGCTGCGATAAACTGATTTAGGATCTCTGGCAAACAATCTATTTAGCACTTGTCGTTTATGGGCTGTTGACTTATATTTTAGTCTTTCTGTTGTAGCTGTGAGTTGTTGTTTCAACTGGTGTAATTTGGAGTTCAAAGTTTTAAATTTGGTATCTCCAAATCGTCTCTCTAACTTTTTCTTTAGGTCTTCCTGGTGTCGTGTGAAGTTTCTCTCTATGTTGCATTTCATAACGACTGCGATGTGTGAGATACTTCGTCTCAGGGACAAAATTTTGGTTTTTAAATATGTATGTATGTATGTATGTATGTATGTATGTATGTATGTATGTATGTATGTTTGTTTGTATATATGTATGTTTTCTGTATGTGTGTAAGTATGTACATATGCTGATACGTACATATATATGTATTATATATGTATATGCATGTACATAGATATTATGTATGTATGTGTGTATATAGATATTATACGTGTGTGTGTACTTTTTGTTCACACACACACACATACACACATACACATGTGTGTATGTGTGTAGGAGAGAAGGAATAAGTTAAAGGAAATTAACAGTAAGAGAAGCAATAATAGAGCCAGAATAGTCATTTAGATGGCCACAGAATGTGTGACGAAAGAGTTTTGACAATTAAATAACAATTCAGTTAGTAAACTAACTGTGGAACGAATTACTTACCTGGATAATAATAAAGCCGAAGTGAAACTCAATGTGTATAGTGCCTATTGGCAGCAAGTTCTTCCAAAAACATAACTATGTATGTTTCAACGTCATTAAACTAGTAACTGAACATATCTCTTTCTATATATGCGGAAAATCGACAAGATTTTAATGAATCTAGAAATACCAGTCCCCAAAACCCATCTAAATGTACTCAGCAATCAAAGAGTAGCAAATATCATTCAGAAAGTTATTTATCTCTAATATACTTAGAAATCTCAATGAAAAGATCAACATCAAATCAGAGAAGCATTTAAACACATTTAACTTAAGCCATAATCTCGTTTGTGAGGAATAAACGTTAGACAAACTAAAGTAATTCAGTTTCACTCATATAAGGTTTCTAACTGCAGTTTCTGAAATTAAGAATACTAATTATCTCGATAAATTAAGACAACCAATATTGGAAGAAATTCTATCTTCTGGGGGAAATTATTTGGAAGTTGAAAAATTCTTTGGAAGTAGGGAATTTGATAGGGAAGGCCAGGCCCCAGAAAGGCGCATTACTGAAACTTAAAAATACCAGTTTTATACAAACATGTACCATTAACATTATCTTCTACTTAATAAATAAATCGTTAAACATCTTTACAGCATAGCAGCGGTATAGAAATACCCAGAGCGATGGAGAAAGTTTTATGGTATAATGACTTGCCAGAAGATGTGGCCAGGTATGTATAGACTGTATAATGGAAAAAAAGGCTTAGTAATTTACTACTTTTAGTGAGAGGAAGAAGTGTTAAAAATCTTGTTTGTTACTTTACCAAACTGTAAGTTGAAATTAATTTATTTGGGAGAATGAAGTCTGTAACAACTGGAAGAAAGTAGTACACATTTTTAAGAAATCCTAAGGCGCTAAATACCCAGTTGACGGCTCTGAACACTACAAGTGGAATATTAAGTACGAGTACTATATGTATTAATACATGTACAATATCTAATACTACAAGTACGATATGTAATATTATAAGTACAATATATAGTACTTCAAGTATACTTTATAATACTGGAATTGCAACATATTTACTTCTAAATGTACAATATGTAGTACTACAATTGCAATATATGTAATTCTACAAGTACAATATGTAGTACTACAAGTAAGATATGGAATATTACAAGCGCAATAAGGTGTGTAACACTGTAAGTACAATACTATACTTACAATATACGAGGGTTAGCTGAACATTTCATAGGCTGACTGTGAAGGAGATATGTTAGAGCTGTGAAATCTTTTATGTATTCATTTCAACACTTCTTATTAACAAGTGCATTGTTTCTTTCCAGGGACTATGTTGAAAAATAAACCTCATTTGGTCATTCCATGAGAGTATCTTGGTCAGCCTATGAACCTTTCAGTCGACTCTCGAACAGTACTACAATATGCAGTACTATAAGTGCAATATGCAGTACTACAAGTGCAAGATGTATAATCGCAAGTGCAATATGTATAACTACAAGTGCAATACGTTTTACTACAAGTGCAGTGTGTATTTGTACTCCAAGAAATTTAATAAGTGACCATTCTGCTGAGATATCGTCTCAACGTCTCCAGCTGATTTTTTATCCACTTCTTGTTGTTGCACATTGTATGTACTTCTCTTGTTTATCTCATTTACCCCCCTCCTCCCTTCCGTCACTTCCTCCTCCTCCTCCTCCCCATCATCATTATCAACAACATTACTATGCACAGCATTTTGATCCTTGTAGCCCTTCTCTCACTCTTCCTCCTCCACCTTATCAACATCATCGCCATTTCTATCGTTATCTCAATCACCAACTTTATCATTTTTCTTTTTCCATTCTCCCCCTCCACCTTCCTCCACAAGTCTTCATTGTCACCGTCATTCTCATACGTACGTAGGTGTCGTCTTGTTTGCTCTCATGACTGACATGTCTCCGATGGAGTAAAAGAAATAACAAAAAAAAAAAAACATAGACATAGAAATATAATAGAGAACATAATAATAATAACAATAATAACAATAATGTTAACAGAATCCAACAAAACCCCCAAACAACAAAAGAATTCCATTTTCTTTGTGCGTAATGTCTTATTGTTTGTTGAGGTGGTTATTTTAGAAGTTGAAATAAAAATATTGACTGTATAATGCGAATTGGCATTGATTCGTCGACTGTCAACGAAAAGTGTTGGGGCCAGAAGATTGGACACAATTAAGAAGCAGAAAGAGTGAGGAAAAAATAAAATGAAATAACAAGGAAACCGTAGAAAAAAAAACGAAAGAGGGAAATAGCAAATAAAAACATATTAAGCGATACATACGATTTTTTATCACGAGCAGGACAGAAAAAAAACACACACAAAAAAATTAACATGAGAAATGGCATTAACAATGAAAATAAAGAAACATACACACTTGGGAGAAGAGAAAAATAGAGAGTAAGAGACATATGTCCTACATACTACAGGAGACAGTCGTAGTAGTAAAAGTAATAATTTTTTTTAACGTTGGCACAAATTTGGGGGAAGTGGGGAGTTGATTATATCAAACCTAGCAATTAACTGTAAAGATGAGAGGCAAATTTACCTTGGTGGGATTTGAACTTTGTTAATCCACCACCCTTAAAAGCTTCTAGTTTTGGCGCAAGGCCAGCAAATGATGGGAAAAGGAATGTCGATAATATCGACATTAGTGATTGATAGGTACTTTAGTTTAGCTACCGCGAAATGATGAATAGCAAAGTGGACCTCGGTGACATTTGAACTCAGAATGTAAAGAAATGTAACAAATACTCCTAATCATTTCTCCTACGTTCTAACAGTTGAACCAATCTACCACACCTAATCCCAATATAGATTTCTAATTTAGGCGCAAGGCCAGCATATTTGGGGAAAGGCAAAGCTTTCGTATTTAATACTTTATTTATTAATTTTCGTTATTTAATTCATTTTTAAATCCGTTATTTATTCCGTATCGATATGTAATTTGTCATTTATATAATTCGTTAAACATATATTGTTTTATATTCTGTTGTATTTTGTCAATTATATTTTATTTTGTTATTTATTCATTTCTTATTTAATTATTTAACTCGTTATTAGGGCAGTGGATTGGCAGTACCAGTAGAGGATCGGACGCTATGCTTTGTGGCATATAGTTACGGCCCTTTACAGTCTATGTTCCAATCCCGCCGAGGATAACTTTGCCTTTCATCCTTACGGGGTCGATAAAATAAAGTCACGCACTGGGGTCGATTTAATCGACTTTCCCCTACCCTCAAATTGTTGGCCTTGAGCATAATGT
Source organism: Eledone cirrhosa (assembly GCA_964016885.1). Classification (NCBI taxonomy): domain Eukaryota; kingdom Metazoa; phylum Mollusca; class Cephalopoda; order Octopoda; family Eledonidae; genus Eledone; species Eledone cirrhosa. Next base: position 100,211,667 of record OZ024742.1, on the reverse strand, counting down.
AGAACCAATTATTTAAATCGGTATTTATTTTGTAATTCAGCCCGTTATTTATTTTATATTTAGACATCCGTCTTCTAACGCCTTAATACTGTCCTTACTTATATATTCATGAATATTTTAAATTCTAAATTTAAATCATTATTTTTGGCAGTATCGGTAGAGGGTCGGACGCCATGCTTTCCAGCATAGTTACGTCCCTTTACGATCTGAGTTCAAATCCCGCCGAGGTTGACTTTGCCTTTCATCCTTACGGGGTCGATAAAATAAAGTACCAGTAATGCACTGGTTAATTGCTGGTCTTGTGCCTAAAGTAGAAACAATTATTTATTTCGTTATTTATTCATTTCTTATTTAATTAATTAACTCGTTATTAGGGCAGTGGATTGGCAGTACCAGTAGAGGATCGGAAGCTATGCGGTTAACTTTGCCTTTCATCCTAACGGGGGTCGATAAAATAAAGTACCAGTAATACACTGGGATAATTGCTGGCCTTGAGCCTATTGTAGAAACAATTATTTATTTCGTTATTTTATCATTTTTTAAATTTCATTAGTTAGCTTGTTATTTATTTCGTATCTATCTATTTAATTCATTTTTAATTTAGTTATCTAATCGCTTAATAATTAATCTGTTAAATAATTCAGCTATTTCGTTATTTATTTATTTCATAAATTTGATTAATTACTTTTTTAATATTTCGTTATATAATTAGTTATTTACTCGTTTATTTACTTCGACATTAATTTTGTTCTTAACTGTATAGATCTTTAGCTATTCGTTATTTAATTCCTTATTAATTTGGTTTATTTATTAATTACTAATAAAATGTCATAGGTGGTGGATTGGCAGTAACGATAGGGGTCGGACGCCATGCTTTGACGCATAGAGTTACGGCCCTTGCCATTCTGAGTTCAAATCCCGCCGAGGTAACTTTTCCTTTCATCCTTCGGGGTCGATAAAATAAAGTACCAGTAATACACTGGGATAATTGCTGGCCTTGTGCCAAAAGTAGAAACAATTATGTAAGTTATTATTTATTACATAAGTTACCTTTTCCATTGTATGTTTCTTTATTTATTCCGATATCCATAAATTCTTTTATTTCGTTATCCAGTGAGTTATTTATTTGGTTATTTGTTTCATTAACTATTTAAACCGTTAGTTATTTCTTTACTTATTTCAAAATTTTATACTTTTTCGTTATTTACACATTCTATATTTCGTTATTTATTTTGTTATTTATGTCGCCATCTGTTTCGTTATTTGTTTTTCTCTTTATTTAATTCATTTTGTCCGTTATATATACATATTCTTGTTATATATTTCCTTTTTAAATCGTTATACATTCATTTCGTTATGTTGTAGTTCTTTATACATCGGTATATAGCCCTGTTCAAATTCACTATATAATCCCTCATTTATTAATTCCATTGCCTATTCGTTATTTACTACATTATTATTTTTGTGATTGGCAGCATCGGTAGAGCGTCAGACACCATGCTTTGCAGCATAGAGGTATGGTTCTTTACGTTCTGAGTTCAAATCCTCTCGAGGTTACCTTTGCCTTTCATCCTTACGGGGTCTATAAAATAAGCACCAGTAATGCACTGGAGTAATTGCTGGCCTTGTGCCAAAAGTAGAAACAATTATTTTTTTAAATATGTTATTTCCACGTTATTCATAGACTTTCTATAACGTTATATATTTATTTCGTTCGTTATAATTTAGTTAAGTACTAAATCTCTTCAAATTCTTTATTATAGGCAGTGAATTTCATTAAAAACACAGTAAAATCACCATTTGATACTGTGGACATATTTATATTTCATCTAATTATTTATTTTATATTCAGGTATCTTTTACTATACCTTCGCGTTGACCGAAACCACATGAATTAAATTAATTACACTTAATTTTGAAGTATTAAAAATAGTAAAAACTAATTATATTTTCCTCAGTTTTTATTAACTTTCTTATTTCCTTATTGATTTTCATTTTCACATACTGAGTTCAAATTCTGCCGAAATCAACTTTACATTTATACACCCGGGGCCGTCTCCCCACAAATCGCTGACCTTGTGCTTATATTAGAACCAATTATAAGAATCTACTCTCTAAATTGTCGTTATGCTTCTAGTGTCAGCCTCATGTTTGAATCTATGATTCTCTTAATTGTTTACAAGTTACAGATGACTCAACCACCGATTACAATGATATTGGTGCCTTTGACCTGCTAATCGGTCACCTGAAACGACAAACATGGAAAACCATTTGCACAAATCAAAAGATCATTTAGCTGTAACTTCTCTTCGATGATTTACAGCTATAGCAACATCCCTTAATAATTAGTCGTAAATTGTAGGCTGTGTTTGTGTGTACGGGAGTCTGTCGATCATAAATCTTAAAGTGCATTTA
>OZ024742.1:100189252-100196752 GCA_964016885.1 Eledone cirrhosa | reverse complement strand
GGGCGGTAGATAACTTGTCTTTAAAGAGTGGAAATATCTGAGACCCCCAGTAGACAACTGATGAGGAAAACTCGACCCCTCCCCCCGTTCTTGGTTTCTTCTTATTCTCAATCCATTTTAAGCTATATATATATAAAAATGGATAAATGCCATAACACCTGGTGGAGTCGTAGAGGCACCGTCAAACGGCGTGTCTAGGCACATTAAAACCTGGCAGAGCCCAATCCTCTCTAGGTCTGAACACAGCCCACTTTTTCTATAGAGGAAGAATCGACCCTAGTTCTGGATAGGTACTTTTTTTATCCACCTCAAAAGGATGAAAGGCAAAGTTGACCACGGCGGGATTTGAACTCAGAGCGCACAATGAGGTGGGACGAATACCGTAAGGTATTCTATCCGATGTCTTAACGACACTGCCAATTCACCATATATAAATATATGTGCGCGCGCGCCCGTGTGTGTGTTTGTATATATATATGTGTGTGTATGTACATGTATGTATATATATATATATATATATATATATATATATATATATATATATATACATATATATATATATATATATATGTATACATGTTAAAAGAAATATGCCATAGAGCAGTAGATGATAGACCGTGTTGGATAATGTATAACGGGCAGAAAAGAGCTCCTGATACCAACCGAGGCTGATCGCCATCTGTAAATCAAAGGGGAGATAAGCATTTACGTCATGTGTAAGCGCGTGGATTAGTGGTTAAGGTGTTAAGCTCGCTATCTTATAGTGTCCTTAACAAGAGAGTATATTTCACGTCCCTCCAGTTTGCTCAAATGAAAAAAAAATTGTATCTGTAATTGAAAGAGCTGGCCTTGTAATCTTAAGGTATTTGACTCACAATCATTTATTCTTGAGTTCGATTCCAGGGCCAGACAGCGCATTGTATCCTTGAATAAGACAATTTATTTCATATTGCTCTAGTCCACTCTTCTGGAAAAAAAATGAGTTGTATCTGTAATTCAAAGGCCATCCTCCTTGTCAGACGCTGATTCTTGCTGAATATACCTGTGAATTTTGTAATGGATACACGTGTCTGTGGAATACACATTGATTTTATTACAAGCAGATTATCTAATAGTTCGAAGCACTGGAACACTCGTCGTCGTAACAGATGGTTGACTTATTACACACTTCTAATGCCAGATCAAATGTATCCCTGGTTGATTTTTGTGACCTGGCTTGACGTATGCATGAAGCCTTGATCGAATATATTGATATAAATATGTATAGATGGGGAAGGAGAGGCTGTGATGATCATGCCTTTCTGAGTGCTATTGTACTTATGTCGAGTTAGCTTATTAGAGTAGAGTAATATATTCTAAGACACTCGCCATTTAATTGTATATACAGACTTGTGAATCTCTTATGGGATATCAAGATTAGTAAATGTATGTGTGTGTGTGTGTGTGTGTGGTTGGGTTTGTGTGTGTATACATCTCTCTATATATATTTGTATATGTATATATATATATATATATATATACATTTATGTTTGTATGTAAATATATATATATTTATACATACATATGTGTGTGTATATATATATATATATGTCTATATATATATATTTTTACACACATACACGCACACACACACACATATATATATATATATTCAAGAACACTCATATACGCCGCACTCAGACGCAAATGAACGCACATTCATACATTTGTAACTGATTGTTTAGATATACACACAAAACAATGCAATAACAGGCAAGAATGTCAGAAGCATTCGTAAGTAAATGTGTATGCATATATTTACTATTTTCTCAGTGTATGCAGAGAAACCAGAAAGTTGGGTATAATGTCACCGCTCGGACATTACTTGCAAATGTATGTGACTTTTGTGTAAATGCGATCATCGCCGTCTTGCAGACATATGAAGCAAGCTGAATATTTAGTATGCATACAAGCAGCCCCAGCCTCCTAAATATGCAGCCGGATTTTCAGACTAATCACTATGCAAATTTTTATGACCAATTTTATGTGTGCATATTCATATGCACATACGTTTATTTCGCAATTTTGCAATGAATCTCTTCACTAACCTTACCCAACGACGTCTTAACCGGTTTGTGCGTGCACACATTTGTTAAATATGAATTCTGTCTAATACCAGGGGTTTCAAATTCGCACGGGGATTAACAACCTAACATCTACGCATAATTTCATGATAACTTTTATATGTGCATATGTTACATTCTTTACAACACCATATTACGCACCTCAGACCCACCATGTTTTCTTCTTCTCAGGTTTCTTTCCTCATTTAAACTCTCTTTTTTTTCTCCTTTTTACAGGCAAGGGAAGGGGGAGGCGTTGGGCTTTGCGGATTAATCTGTTTTTATTTGTTTTTATTTTTTGGAATTCTGAAAATGGTTTAATGGTTTGGGAAATATTCAGGCATTGATAATGAGGTACAAAATATGTTTAATGAATGCTATTCAATCTTATAACTACCCTCTTAAACAGAAATAGAAGTCTCCTTACCAAACTATGAAATCAACAATAAATCAACCAATTTATTATTATTGTTGTTGTTGTTATTGTTGTTATTGTTGTTAGTATTATGTCATTATTTTTATTGCGCATCATTACTGCTTGCGCCTTGGGTATGAGCAGAATAGTTTTTGCTGGTGTTGTTTCTATTGTATTGATAGTACTTTTCGTAATATGTGTGCAGTGCTTGGTAGTGATGTTTTTTGTATGCTGTATATATTTGTAAGTCCTGTCGTTTTTGTTATGTATTTGTCTGTGTTTTTTTTTTTTATCATTCCCAGACCACATATTAGAAGTATCGTTTCAGTTTTCATTTTCCACATTCAAGTAGTTTCTATCTCTAGATCTTTATATTTGGAGAGTTTCTCCATTTCCATGGAAGATATATTGTCGCCTGTGTAGAGTGATACATCTATTAGAAGGCATTTTTCCTTGTTGTCTTTGACTATAATATATTATTGTTATTATTATAATTGTGTTGATTATTAATACACTGGAATATTTAGTCATCTGTCAAGTCAAAATAAGGATATCAAAGAGATAATACCTTCTTTAAAATGTGCAGAGCACCTTGCATGGCACGAATTTTGCATGGTATACCCAACCACTTTCAGAAGTTTTAAGTTTTAATGAGATTGACTATAATGCCCCAATCACCACACAAACACCAATGAAGGTACATCAGACTTTATCATAACGGCGCTTGTATTACTTTTGCACAAGACTCTCACATACACTTACCAAGTTGATTACATTTTCAATATTCTTTTCACAGAATCTGCATTTCTGGATGTCAGAATTTTTGTTGATGTTATACTTCACCGAATTGGCAGCCTGAGCTTAGAACTGCTGTTTTACTCTTACAGAGTATTTCGAAATACATAATTCTATGTCAATGCCACTGCTACATATCCGGCCTATTTCATTTCACATATCTTCTGGCTTCTTGATAGAATCCTGTTTAACTGTTCCATTACTGTAAAAAATCTATTCTTCCGTAGTTTATATTTCTTATCTAGTACTTCTCGGTGATTCTTTTCCCATTTTTCCAATTTCCTTTAAATCATAGTTCAATTTTACTCAAATCTTGCTTTGACCGCATTATGTCATTTTCAATGCGTCATTTCCACCATGGTTTTTTGCTTTCCTCTCTTTAATTCTTGTCCGTTGCAATTTCTTCTCGAAAAGAAGTACAATTATTCGGAAAACATTCCTTGTTTGCATTATGTCTGGATATATGTTATGACAATATGTATCTTTTTTTGTAACTTAATCTTGCAGCATCATTCTTAGTAACCTTATCGTTTAAACTTAGATCATCCTCCTCCATATCCCCAATAAACATAACATAATTTTTCTGTTCCTCTTGCCTATTTTCCTCTTTGCTTTTAATCGTAGAAAAGGCTTCAGTTTCTACCTTATCCTCACTTGTTCGTCTGTAGGTTCCCTTAAGCGTTCAAGATATTTCTGCCTCAATTAAGCAACTCTTGATTTATCGGTTTACTTTCTGACATCGAGATCATGCCTTTTTCCATCCATATGTCCAAAGGACGTCGTTCTATTCCACGACTTTTCCCAGATTTGCTCTTTCATCACATTCAATGTATTCTTCCTTCACACACTTGTGTCTAGCTGCGCGCAAAGTTTGTGTGAGATTTGTTGCTTGAAAGATTTTCTGTGGTCAGATCACTTCCACGATAAAGGAGGGTTCCAAACATGCCAGATGACAGACTTTCACCATAATTAGTTCCAGCCTCATTCACTATTTCATTATTCGTTAAGAGTGGTTTGTGAGGGTTTTCTTTCCTACAAGTATATTTTATTGAGGCGCTATTTCTAACTAGAATTGCATACTAGTCTATAAAGTATATGAGATTATTTATGTCGCATCAGACACCAAGCTGATATTTTTATTTCACATGGTTTGAATTTTGAGTTTTCGTTCTCCTAGATAGATTGCCTTCACCACAATAAAACATGTCTCCACGTAGAATACGTGACCAGAGAAAAGGAGTTCGGGGATGTGGAGGTATAATCTAAAACGGCAATGTCGCAACAATAAATACTTACTCTTTTCCTCGTATTTAAGGAGAACAGTAAAGATCAGTAGTTTGGATATCCCAACGGAACTTGACATCTACTGGATCCTGTCTTGCTTTGGAGTGGAGGAAAGTGAGTATTTCCTGAACGTAAAGAAAATTTTGTAGAAGAATTGGTCGGGAATCACCGGAACATCTTGAAAAGAACCAGACCCAATTCACCTGCTGAATGGAGTGGAGTTGTGTGTTGCTGTTGGGGGCACGGAAAACCAGCAAGCCACTTATGTGATGAGGCCAACTTCTTGATATTTTCCCGCCAACAAAAAAACCGGTCTAACATCTTCTATTTCCATAATAGGCCCCCAACAACAATAACTACAGCATCAGTAGCAAGAGCAATGACAATGGGAACAACTACAGCAGCAGTGCCACCAATATTTGCAGCATCACTATCAACAAGAACAAGAACAAGGAGAAGAGTTGCAGCAGCAACAACTAGAAGAACCTCAACATCAACAACACTAACAGCCGCAGCAACAACAAAAAATATAATTACATCGTTAACATTATTAACAGAATAACCCAAACACAACTCATCAACTCAAGACATACCTCTCCCTGCTTCGGATCGCTCCGACGCCGTGTGGCAAATGAAATCAAAATGAGACGTGCAGTCTTTCCAAAGAAAAGAAGAAGCCCCCCCCCCCCCCCCCCCCAAAAAAAAGAAGAAAAGTGGTGAAACGGTTCCCACGTAAAAAGGGGGAAGAAGGAAAATAAAGCCCACAAGGCTGACAAAAACACCAACATTAACTACACCACTAAATTCAGAGTGAAACGATGTGGGATAAGGCTGGCTCTTGGAAGTAGAAGTATAAATCAATTTTTCCACTTGAGTGGACTGGAGCAGCGTTAAACGTCTTGCTGAAGTTCACAACAGGAAGCAGGGAATCGAAATTGCGATATTAGGATCGTCAGCCGAGTACCTTAAACATAAAACCATGTAGCTTTACCGGCATAACCTGATATATCTCCTAAATAACCAGATTGTGGACGAAAGACACACCGTTGCAGGTTTGAGAAATGAATAGGCTACAAATTCAGACAGCACATAAATGATGGGCCTTTAACTACTTATACAGACGTAGAGTCACGGTCATGACATGCGCCCTACCTTAGACATTCAAACTTGGTAGAGTTTATTCTTCTCCAGTTTGGAATAAATACGATTTCTTTCAGTGAAATAGATACATATAGAGAGTGAGGGAAAAGTAAGAAAGCAATATAGTTGAGGATCGTCTCCAGAATTGAACCTCGAAAGGATAAAAAGAAAATTTAACCTCGGCGAAATTTGAACTCAGTAAAGCTGTAACAAATACCACAATGCATACTATCCGACGTCCTAACGACTCTGCCATTCCTTGTCTTAAATGATAGATTACTGATAAAAACGTCAGCAATAATCTATACACATTTCAAGCTGTGTTGCCAAACTGACACGTGGAGCACTCTTCGCCTTATGTGACATCAAAGACCTTCATAGGAACTTAAATACCAGGTTGAATTACCCGGATCAGAAAGTGGTCGGGGTCGGAGAATGCTCGGATTGTACCCAGGTGGAGGTTCCCTATCCTATATGGATGAGTTATTTATCTTTATTTCTTTTATATATATATATATGTGTTAATCTCTCTATCTCTCTCTCTCTCTCTCTCTCTCTCTCTCTCTCTCTCTCTCTCTCTCTCTCTCTCTCTCTCTCTCTCTCACTCTCTCTGTCTCTCTCTCTCATATATATATATATATATATGTATAAATATACATACGTATATATATATATATATATATATATATATATATATATATATATATATACACACACATATATATATATATATATATATATATATATATATATGTATAAATATACATGCGTACATACATATATATATATATGTGTATATATGTGTATATATAAATATATATATATATATATATATATATATATATATATATATATAATATAAATACATATATATTTATATATATGCATATAATCTATCTATCTATCTATATATGTATATATCTATATATATGTCTGTATCTGTATGTATGTATGTACGTATGTATGTACATACACGTGCAGGGACCCGTTTTTAACCACTTCTGGTTATAGGTCACAGAAAACAGTCTTAAGTGCTTGACTCCAAAATAGTTTCCGTGCAATATTTGATTGATAAGGTGACCTTAGCAACCTCTCTCTCTCTCTCCCTAACTTTCTCCCCCACTCTCCCTCTCTCTGTTGCCATATATATATATGCCCACATGCATACAAGAACATACACATATATATAGGTGTGTGTGTGTGAGAGAGAATATATGTATATATATATATATATATATATATATATATATATATATATATATATATATATATATATATATATATATATATGTATATTTTACACACACGCACATACGCACGGATAAATACACACACACATTCATACTGTCACTTTTCTAGAACTGAAAATACTTCCTATGTCAGCTTGACAAAACATTTAATCTTCATCCGGTCTTGGACTCGATTTATGACAACTGTTGCCCTAAATTACATATAATAAAAAGTACGATCTCACCTTCTCTTGACCCTTCCATTGTCTAAATGACAAGATTATTAAGATATAAGCACTGAATATGTAACTATACATTAAAAATCCCCTTTATCTTCCAAGCCCTCCCTATCCCCCGGGTCAAATACCACAACGATATTAAACAAAACCTGTTCTGCTTTGAGAAGTTTCATTTATTTATCACTAAATAACAGTAAGCAATGTAAGGATGTAAGCAATGTAATTTGCATGTAATTCGGGTAACAGAAGTAAAATCCCAAATCCAATGTATTTTCTTTTATTTTCTCAATGTTCTT
>OZ024742.1:100174252-100184252 GCA_964016885.1 Eledone cirrhosa | reverse complement strand
AAACAACACGAATAGAACACTATAGAAGCATAGGTATGATTTTAACGATCGAAAAGAGTGTTTTACGTTTCCCACGGTAGTCCTTCATCAGAAAATAAATAATAGAGAATAAAATAATGGCGTAAAGAGCTAGAGAGAAGAAATTAAAAGATAAAAAAAGAAAGAATAATATCTACGTATTATTTAGAAAGTGGGAAAGACGGGTGTGGATTGGCAGTATCGGTAGAGAGTCGGACGCCATGCTTTCCAGCATAGTTACGTCCTCCCTTTACGGTCTGAGTTCAAATCCCGCCGAGGTTAACTTTGCCTTTCATTCTTACGGGTCGATAAAATAAAGTACCAGTAATGTACTGGGTAATTGATGGCCTTGTGCCAAAAGTAGAAACAATTATTTAGAAAGTGGGAAAAACGAAAGCATTTTTACCCGTAGAGTGTGTGATAAAGCCGTTGTTTTCTGAGGCTGAATCCGTAGTGGAAGCAGAATGCTTTTTTACTGCAGCCCTTGATCTAATAATTGATCTAATCTGATTTAGGCACAAGGCCAAAGATTTTGAGGAAGAGGAAAGTGCATTACTGGTTCTTTATTTTATAGACCATTAAAGATGAAAAGCGAAGCTAACCTCGGCGGGATTTGAACACAGAACGTAAAGGGATGTAACTCTATGCAGCAAAGCAAGGTGTTCGACGGTCTACCGATACTGCTAATCCATCACCGTTTGCCCTTCAACTAATAATAATGGATTCTGATTTAGGCACAAGGCCAACAATTTTGAGGGAGGAAAAATGTTGATTAAATCGACCCCAGTCGTTAGTGGTACTTTATTTAATAAGCTCCGTAAGTATGAAAAGCAAAGCTAACCTCGGTACGATTTGAACTCAGAACGCAAAGGGATGTAACTCTATGCTGCAAAGCATGATGTTCGACGGTCTAACGATACTGCCAATCCACTGCCCTTTGCCCTTGAACTAATAATAATTGTTTCTACTTTTGGCACCAGGCCAGCAATTATCCCATTGCATTACTGGTACTTTATTTTATCAACCCTGTAAGGATGAAAGGCAAAGTTAACCTCGGTGGGATTTAAACTCAGACCGTAAAGAGGCGTAACTCTTTGTTGCAAAGCATGGCGTCCGACCTTGACAAATCGAAGTAGAGAAATCACTTCCACAGCCTCGTATTAAAAAGCGGTGTACTAAGAAATGTGAGAGAAAAGTAGATATCTAATGTGTTGTTTGGTTTGTCCACTATCACACTTGGAAACATATATATAGAGAGGGGTAAAGAGAATGAGAGAGAGAACTGGAGAGAGAGAGAGAGTGACAGGCAGAGAGTGAGAGAGAGAAAGAGAGAGAGAAAGAGAGAGAGAATTGACACATGAGTTGAAGTAGGAGTATAATGTCAGGGAAATAATGAGAGATTGAAACGAACAAATGTTGTCTGCTGACCGTTTGTATAAAGTTGTTTTCTTTTCACACGTTCTTGTTTTTTGACATAAATAGAATAAACATATATAAAAATATATTGGGTCGTCAAGTATGAAATTTGTAGAAATTTTTTTCCCCACAACTTTCTACAAATTTCATACTTGACGCCCCAATATATCCATTTTCTCGCCTCACTTCCTTTTTTCTCAAACCGCTACAATTTAATTACAATATTTATACTGTATATTAAATTCATAATTATCTTCAAGATACGCATAAATACGTAAATTTGATATATTGATATGTTTATATACTCAATGTTATACGTATACTAATTCAGGCAGTATTGTTTAATCATGTATAATATATATATATATATATATATATATATATATATATATATATATAATAAACAATACAATATAATAACCTCATTACCAGAGGTTTCCCGAATAAGACGAATACGAAAAACGTCCTCATTCGTTCGTCGGACAAGGAAATTTAAAACATAGTTTTAACTATGTTTTTCGTCTTATTCGGGAAACCTCTGGTAATGAGGTTATTATATTGTATTGTTTATTATACATTAAATTTTGCTCTGGTACTTACATAGAGCCCTCTTCACTCCTATGACTTTTTCAATTTTCAACGGAAACTTCAATACTTATATATATATATATACAAATGGAAGTACAGCATATTCGAAGCTCAAGCCGCAGCTAAGCCGACGAATGCATTTAGAAGTGCAGCCAAGCACTCGACAAGATATAAAACCTCAGAGTAATAACGTACAGTTTAAAGGGCTTATATATATATATAGAAAAACGAACACAGACATTTACATATATGTGTTCAAATCGTAATGGACCAGAATCGCTAAGGTGAAAAAAAATACTAATTACAGACAATAGGGTTTGCCAGACTCAATTTAAGAATAAATCAAGAAAAATAAATACAAACCATAATTGTGGTAAAAACCGAACACCCGGACAGTTTTGATAAAACTGTTTCGCAATATTATTTGTGAAAAGAATTACCAACGTCCTAAGCTCATAGGCGGGTGAGGAAATTAGTAACCTTATCACTTCTAAATCTAATTAGAAACTGGATAATGTGTGTATATGCAACGCACATGGTTCCCGAACTTAGCGTGTCTCGCACACTCTCGCCACTAAAAATAGCAGCCGAGTTTACTCGATTTGAACACATATATGTAAATGTCTGTGTTTGTTTTTCTTTTTTGTTCAGTTATAATATACGGCTCGGAAAAACCTCTTTCTTAGAACTAATTTACTGTAATGAGACTATTTTGAGTTTCTAACTCAATACATGCCTTGATATATATATATATATATATATATATATATATATATATATATATATATATATATATATATATATATATATATATATATATATATATATATATATATATATATATATATATATATATATATATATATATATATATATATACAGAGAGAGAGAGAGAGAGGTAGAACACTGGAAGGTAATATCCGTAGTGGTAGAGCACTCAGTCCATGGGACGAGTTTGGTAGAAGTAGTAACACAACAGTTAGTTGACTATGCCGAGAAGAATTGTTCCACCTTATGCGTATCTTCAGCTCGGACTGGTAATGGTTATACGGAACAGGAAGAACCTACTACTTCTATATATATATATATGTATATATGAATGGAGGCGGTAAAAACCAGTTACACTATTACTCACCAGAGTACTCGATACTTGGGTGAGTAGAGTGGATAATATGAAAAGATTCAGCACAGCCGTCGGGATTCTGAATTTTTCATATTACCCACTCTACTACTCCAAGTATCGAGTACTCTGCTTCGTTATGGTCCACCTGGTATCTTACCACACCCTCTCTGTTCTCTCTCTCTCTCTCTCTCTCTCTCCTCTCTCTCTCTCTCTCTCTCTCTCTCTCTCTCTCTTTATATATATATATATACATATATATATATATATATATATATATATATATATATATATATATATATATATATATATATAACGAAGGAAGTGTGGTAAGGAACCAGGTGGACCATAACGCACCAGAGTACTCGATAGTTTGGGTAGTAGAGTGGGTAGTAGGTATGTATATATATATATACATACATGTATACACCGTATATACTAGCGTAATAGTCGATCTCACGTAACAGTTGACCCTAGTATTTCATGGATAACAGGTCAATATTTGTGGATCAAGGTATCATCCTGTACGTAGAATTAACACTATTATGAGATCAGCATGAATTGAAGGCAAATTCATATTATTGCAAATACAAGTCTGAAATTCAATTTACTCAAACATGTGTCTAATTTACTGTAGCCTCCCCTATAGCTGGAATACTCGGTACTTATAGTAAAATACATTCTGTTGATAGGTGCTATATCACCATTACTAAAATGTATGCAGAAGATGTGCTGCAAGCCTGCAAACTTTATGTTTTCCTCATTTCCATACACAAGAAAACACATGTTTACATGCTTGGGAACACCAGCAAACGCCAGTTTAGATTTTCTTATTTACTAGAACATACGTTCTAACGCAGAGAATCAGCAATACTACTGTAATTCATTGTGTTTTTGTTTGTATTCGTTGAGAGACCAGTGGACCTCTGCTTCTGATACAGCACTCTGGATGCTAGCTTGTGTATCAGGCACCTCAAATGTACTATCCATGTAATACTCGACTTCATAAATATAACCTTAAAGAATGGTTTAGAATATTCAACTTTTACACGAGTATATACAATCTCTCTCTCTCTCTCTCTCTCTCTCTCTCTCTCTCTCTCTCTCTCTATATATATATATATATATATATATATATATATATATATATATATATATATATATATATATATACACACATATATATTTATATATATACATATATTTGTGCGTGCGTCTGTGTGTGTGTGTGTGTGTGTGTGTTTATGTGTGTCTGTGTGTGTGTCTGTGTAAGGAATGTGTAGTTTACTTGAAGTATTGTATGTGGCATATAGAATTCGAAGTATGAAAGTCACGACAATGCAGGCTGGACGGATTATAATGAAGTCATAAGAAACAGGCTTTGTTTTTTTTAACTTTAATTTAATCATGTCCTGATATTTCGAGATTAATATCTCTTCGTCTGAGGAAAATAAAGGAACTATTCCAGTATCCGATGTGGCTTGCTATACCATGCTGGCCGGAAGTGGTGCGTATGTATGCCCTTATGTGTAGAGTCCAGTGGCCATCTAAGTTCGGTATTGTGTGCTTAGTTCTAGTCAATTATTGATCTGCGGGTGTGTTCTGGCTATGATTAATATTTTCTTAATCCTGAGATTGCCGAGATTCCTTTTTTTTATTTCAACCATAACGGTTATTTTTTCGTGGTGTTTTTGCTTTTCCCTAAGTGATTCTTGAATGAGGAAGCATTAGTGTTAATGTGTTCCTTAATCCTGATGTGTAGGTGTCTGGTGGTGCAACATATATAGAAGGTGTCGCAATTACACTGGACTCTGGACTCTGTGCACGACGTATGCTTCATGGCATATGTCTGTGTTATCGATGGGGCAGATAGCCAGCGGGCAGCGGCTGTTGTGTTCTTTAGGTCGTCTCCTAGATAGTTGTCAACGTAGTGACGGCCCCGAGTAAGCTAGTTGTAAGTCTAGTCCTCTTCGGATGGCCCTGTGGTAGGCTGTTGTTGTGTCATCACTGAAATGTGGGAGCTTCAGGAAGCAGGTGTTGGTGGAGTTCTTGCTTCGAATGCGGTGGTTCCTATTTCTAACGCGGTTCACGGTGGAAGTCGGGTAACCGTTTAGCTTATATATATGTAAATATATATGTTTGCCCATTCGTGTAAATACATATGAATGTAAATATGTCTCTGTGTGTGTATGTATGTATGTATAAATATCATATATATATATATATATATATATATATATATACTAGCAGTGGTACCCGGCGTTGCACGGGATAAGGTATTTTGAAAGGCGGGCCACCAACAGACCTAATCGTGGAAAAACTGCATGCCTAGACAATATGTAAAAAAAATAAACCGAATACTCTGATGGCTGGATAATCTTTAAGATTTTCCTCGATGAAGCAGAAAAAATGCAGGTTTTCACCTAATGCGGGCCCTAGGGGATAACATGCCTGTGCATAATATGCCTTGAAATTTCGGGAAAATCGGCTAGACGTAACGCCTCCAAAAAGCCCTAAAAGGCTGAAAAAATGAAGTTTTTCACCTAATGCGGGCCCTAGGCCATAAAAAGTTGGATTTTCTTTGCTCACGGTATGAAGAAGAGACTGACTAATACATAGGTACAATTTCAAGGAAACCGGTCTGACGTAACGACTCAAAAAACTCCTAAAAACCTTAAAAAACGCAGTTTCACCTAATGCGTTGCATTTTTTATGTGCATAAAACTCCCTGAAACATACGTAATACACATGTAAAGTTTGAAAGAAATCGGTTGGGTACTTCTCGAGTTTTAGGGATTCAAAATCACAGACACACACACACACAGACAGACATCCTCAGGGAAGTGACGTAATGCAGACAGCCAGACATACAGACATATATTATAAGGGCGCGACGTTATATGTATGTATCTATCTAAAAAGAGAAAGACTAGGAATTATAGAGACAGATCTCTAAATCGCCTAATGCGGTCTCTAGGGCATTGCAAATTTGACATTTCTTTTGCTCAGAACACTCCCTGAAACATAAGACTTACATGTGTAAAGTTTGAAAATAGTCGGTTGGGTGGTTCTCGAGTTTTAGGGATTCGAACTCACACACTCACAGACAGACATCCTCATTTTTATATATATAGACTAGCATAAATCCACCCGGTGGGCGGTTTTCTGCTAGTATATATATATATATATATTACACACACAGAAATGTATATATATTTCTGTGTGTATATATATATATATTTCTGTGTGTATATATATATAATTACACACACACAGAAATGTATATATGTTTCTGTAGCACTCCTCAATTCCCCCTCTCTCCCTCCCGCTATCCCCCTCTTGTAGTCTGTCTCTTTCTTTCACTCTCACTCTCTCTCTATGCGAGCGCAAAAAACATTCGCACGCGCGCACGTGTTTTAGCGTCTATTCACTCTCTCTCTCCCTCTCTCCCTCCCGCTATCCCCCTCTCGTAGTCTGTCTCTTTCTTTCACTCTCACTCTCTCTCTACGCGTGCGCAAAAAACATTCGCACGCGCGCACGCGTTTCCACTGTCGGACAGACAGAGAGACAAACAGAGAAATTACTGGTTATATATTATAAGGAGATATATATATTTAAAAAAAAAATAGAGGTGTGACACACTAGTTGTGATATATTAGTAAAAAGGAAAAGAAAATGCTGACAAATTTTTCCCAGTGAAAAATAGTTTAATTAGGAATAAGTATAAATTAGTATTCAGTTTTAGTTTTAAGTTTTTACCGGTTGCGCATTTCTTAAGCATAAGAAATGCGCAACCGGTAAAAAATTAAAACTAAAACTGAATACTAACTAATACTTATTACTAATTTATACTTATTCCTAATTAAACTATTTTTCACTGGGAAAAATTTGTCAGCATTTTCTTTTCCTTTTTACTAATATATTACAACTCGTGTGTAACACCTCTATTTTTTAAAAATATATATATATATCTATATATATAAAACTGAGGATGTCTGTATGTGTGTGTGAGTTCGAATCCCTAAAACTCGAGAACCACCCAACCGACTGTTTTCAAACTTTACACACGTAATACTTATGTTTCAGGAAGTGTTCTGAGCAAAAGAAATTTCAAATTTTCAATGCCTTAGGGACCGCATTCGGCGATTTAGCGATGTCTCTATATAATTCTTAGTCTGTCTCTAACTAATACTTATTCCTAATTAAACTATTTTTCACTGGGAAAAATTTGTCAGCATTTTCTTTTCCGTTTTACTAATATATATATATATATAAACAAACATAGACACTTAGTTTCAATACTTGATCAATCTAGGTGAATGTAGCATAACAAATTAGTCATTATTGATAATGATTTGATGATAGTGACGGTAGTGATAGTGCTGAGTGATATTTACCAAATATGAGACTGCTTATGCTAATGACAATGATGAAGATGATGATGATTGCTGCTATTTTTGACAGTAGTTGTTGGTACTTATATTAATCATCGTTATGACATTTCTGATTTTTCAAAGGTCATTAATAACGTAACTGAATGAAAATGATGTACTTTGGGAGGGTCATTCTGCCAATTAAAACACATGCACTAACTGATCCTCACATCTGTTTTATTAATCAGATAATAAACCCACTAGCTTATTGGCTTATCAACTAATTAATTAATGATCAATGTTCTTTCAACATAGTGTATGAACTTATAGATGACATATTCACTCTTTGATGCTACATACTTTTTTCATCTTTAATCCGTCTGTCTGCAGAGTATGGTGGGTGCAGGCGAGTATGTGCACGCCTGCGCCTGCGCCTGTCTTGGTTTCCTTTGTTTGGGATTTTTATATTCATTTAACATCTCTGTATTTATGTATGTATGGCCTCTAATTCCTTATGAAATTGTAGGGATGCCCTCGTGTCTTGGGACTTTAAACCTGGCGCATCCCATCCTCTCTCCAGAGAACAGAGGAGGTGAGATAGAAATACAGAGGAAAAACCGACCCCAGTACTAGACTGGTAGATTTTTATCAACCACGTAAGGATGAAAGGCAAAGTTGACTTCTATGGGATTTGAACTCAGAGCACAGAGAGCCGGAACGGATATTGTAAATCACAGTCTCTCTCTATTTATATATTTTTAGTAATATTATAAACCTTAACATTTTCGTTATTCCCAATTGAAAATTTGCTAAAAACCGGAATATAAACTCTTAATCCCGACTCATTTATGGTTATGTATGTATGTATGTATGTATGTATGTATGTATGTATGTATGTATGTATGTATGCATGTATGTATGTATGTATGCATGTTTTCTCTTTCTCTTAATTTTGAGTATATTTTTTGACCGGGCACCTTCCTGGTGGCAAGGTTGTAAAAGAAAAGAAATTGTCATCCCTTGAATCGCAAGAATGTTTTGCAAATTTTGAAGGTGCCAGCTATCGCAGCCATTTGTAGACTATGAATTAGGGAGCTGCGCTTTTTGTCCGCAAATCCAAGTTCGGTCATACTTTGGTCCAAGCGGGTTGGTATATAACCCGTAGCACCAATAATGATGGGTATGAAGCTAAAGGTGTATCTTGGATACTGGATTTGTAAGCTCCTCATCAATGGTCCGTAGATGTCCTCCTTCTCCTGTATTTTTCTGACAACGTTTACATCAAGTGGGCAGCTGATCTCCACAACAGAACACGTTTTCAATGTGTGGTCCCAAACTACAATATCAGGCCGGTTGTGCTTTAATTTGGTGGCAGTTTTTATTTTCAGGTTCCACCAGTATTCCTTAGTGCCATCTGTCTCAATATATTCTTCATGTATGTATGTATGTATGTATGTATGTATGTATGTATGTATGTATGTATGTATGTATGTATGTATGTATGTATGTATGTTCACCAGTTGGTGCTACTGGTAACATGTATTCCAGTACAACCTGTCCCATGATCGGGACGTTGGCGACTAAACTGGCAACCCCACCAAGGTTTCTTGGTGAGGAGGGTGACTTTGGACATCCAGCAGGACTAAAAACAAAACCTGTCAAAGAGCAAAGGAGCTCTTAAGAGTCAATGGCCATCCAAAATCACCGGGAGAGATGACCTCTTAGCCTTTGTCAAAGCAGAATTCTAGGAGAAGGAAAACTCTGATATAACACCTGCAACCCTGATGGTGTCCAATGATGTTGACTTGTTCTTCTTTTTGGTAAATATCATCTTGGTTAAGAGAGTGGGACTGGCTTTGTGCAGTACTTTTGCTCACTATAAAAGCTTCACGGCACAGGCATTGCTTTATATCTGGAGATCTCTCTGCACGTGTCGTCACATGGTACCATGGGCCCAGCACTATGTGTCAATAATTGTCACAAGTGTGGTGTTTGTACCAGAGTTTTCAAGTCGCTGGCTGGACTAAAAAGTCACACTCGTTCAGCGCATCGGTAGGGGTTCTCCTACATGGATATAAAGTAGTGGCCGTACTCGAAAACGAGTTGGCAGCCACCATGTATGTATGTATGTATGTATGTATGTATGTATGTATGTATGTATGTATGTATGTATGTATGTGTGTATATATATACGCGCCTTTTATATATATATATATATTTATATATATATATTTTTTTTTTTTCTCCCTCATATCAAGAATTTGAAGACAAATCATTTTCACCTGATGAGATCAGTGATAATCGATCATGGCTTCACAATCGATCTATCTCTTATTGAAACATGTGTCCTGATTAAATGATTGGAATTTTACCTTGCCCTCGGATTTTCATTTTGATACTTATACTCGGTTTTACATCATCTAGCCGTTCCCTTGAATGGAATTGGAGATATACAAAAGCGTGGAGAACTTAATATTGCTAACAT
>OZ024742.1:100166752-100169252 GCA_964016885.1 Eledone cirrhosa | reverse complement strand
CCGGCGTTGTACGGGATAAGGTATTTTGGAATGCGGGCCGCCAACAGACCTAATCGTGGAAAAACTGCATGCCTGAACAATATGTAAAGAAAAATAAACCGAATACTCTGATGGTTGGATAATCTTTAAGATTTTCCTCGATGAAACAGGAAAAATGCAGGTTTTCACCTAATGCGGGCCCTAGGGGATCAAGAAAATGAATTTTTTGTATGTGCATAATATGCCTTGAAATTTCGGGAAAATCGCCTCAGAAGAGCACCAAAAAGCTAAAAAAATGAAGCTTTTCATCTAATGCGGGCCCTAGGCCATAAGAAAGTTGGATTTTCTTTGCTCACGGTATGAAGAAGAGACTGACTAATACATAGTTACAATTTCAATGAAATCGGTCTGACGTAACGCCCCCCCCCCCCAAAAAAAAGCTGGAAAAAAAACGCAGTTTTTCACCTAATGCGCGCCCATGGGGATAAAAAAGTTGATTTTATGTGCATAACACTCACTGAAAGATAAGTAATACACATGTAAAGTTTGAAAATAATCGGTTAGATACTTCTCGAGTTTTAGGGATTCAAACTCACAGACAACCCACACACACATACAGACATCCTCAGTTTTATATATATAGATAATGTAATATAATATAATATAATATAATATAAGCGAACCAAACCAATGAGGTCGAAAATCAGCATGCAGGAGTTTTAACGAAAACACAATTTAACATAATAACAAATGTTTTGATAATCCAAAACGGAGAAAGCAAGCTTTGCTAACATCGATTTCTGTATATGTTATAAAAATGCTTTAGATACATATACCAGGTGCGCTTTTCAAACCCTTTTAATCATTTTCCTTTTATATATATATATATATATATATATATATATATGTGTGTGTGTGTGTGTGTGTGTGTGTGTGTGTGTGTGTGTGTGTGTACAGAGAGAAAGAGAGTGAGAGAGAGAGAGAGAGAGGGAGAGAGAGAGAGAGAGAGAGAGAGAGAGAGAGAGAGAGAGAGAGAGAGAGAGAGAGAGAGAGAGAGAGAGAGAACTGTGAAGTTTCGTTTACATGTATTTATGTAATGAAATGTTGGCCTATACACAGAAAGTTGTTGAGATCCCAGCATCGATCAATGCCAACATCTAAAATAGAGATGACACTAAAAGAAAAAGAAGTCAATTTAATAACAATTAGGATATTATAAATTTTGACAACATTTTCATTCTTCAAAGTTATATTTTACTATATATTTAACATGAGTCACATCGCCACCCTGGATTATGATTCTCTGAGCTGCAGCTCACATGGCCTATATCTAAATCAAATGCTACTACCGCCTTTTCTCTTAATTTTCAGTGAAAGACACCGCATCAATCTCGATATCTTAAACTAAAAACCATATTCAGGATTCCTTTAAGTAAATGTACATTTGATAGAACACTTTATGGTATTCGATCCAGCTGTCAGTGTTTTCTGAGTTCAAATATTACCGAGGTCAACGTTTCTTTTCATCATTTCGAGGTCGATTAAAAAGGTTCCAGTCAAGTACTGGGGTCGATTCTTTCTGTATATATATTTCTCACTTAACTCTTCTCTATCATTCTATTCTTCTCTCTCTCTTTCTTTAGAAGAAATCAGCTGTGTTCAGACATAGGGAGGCGATGGGCTTTGCCAGGCTTAGAATGTCACAATCAGAGGTTAGGGGCCCATATAAACAAAGTAAATTAAATGGAACTTTGTTAGTTTTTACACTGTTTAATCGCATGTTCGAGTAACTAAATTACATGCTCACTGAATTAGCATGTAAATGGCTGACTATTCCACAGGAATGTGTACGATTAATGCAATTTCTCGAGTACTGGTTTGGTAAAGATATCCAAGCACCCAGTACATGGGGAAAGTTTTAAATATATTATTAAATTCGATATTACAATGACGGCATAACACCGAGAAGCGCAGGAACATGCGTTTCATTGAGCGAACTCAAATAATTCAACCTGCAGTGTTTCAACCAGAAAGAGAAATATATACATACATATGTGTGTGTATATGTGATATATATATAAAGAGAGAGAGAGAGAGAGAGAGAGAGAGAGAGAGAGAGAGAGAGAGAGAGAGAGAGAGAGAGAGAGAGAGAGAGAGAGAACGGTGAAGTTTCGTTTACATGTATTTATGTTTTTATATCGCCCTGTTACATGAATTTCGCAGATGATTGGTTCAATATCACCTATGGAAGTTATGAACTCGATTCCGTGTGTGTTTGGGGATGTGTGTGAGAGTCTGAAGGGGTGATGAGAAGCCATGAGTCCCCTATCATGCATTGCCAGACAAACAACACCCTATTTAAACTAGGACATGGTGGTGTGGAGTTTGATACGGTTTGGCATTAGTGTTAGGCTAGTGTGTGTGTGTATGTGTGTGCGTAATATACATGTATATAGCTAAATCAATTCTTTCCACAGTGAGAAAGAGGGGGAGAGAAAAGGAAGAGAGAAAGAGATAAATA
>OZ024742.1:100161752-100164252 GCA_964016885.1 Eledone cirrhosa | reverse complement strand
TTCAATATTTTTTTTTAATATATATTAATTATATATTGAATGTTGATTGTTCGATTTTATATTGCAAATCAACTCTTGCATATGTCCAAGTATTTCTATATATAAATGATTGAATATATTTCAAAATTAATGGTGGAGTTCTTTATTGGCGGGAAATCTAGTTTTTTTTATTTCTACCAACTAATCTGTATTCTTTCTACAATCGTCTTCAATTTTAGATGTCACGTGAAAGTACGGTAGTGAACTGCCAGGAACTGTCAGGAAGCTAGCAGACTCACTAGTCGTGTACATCCTACAGACCGATATAGAATAACCTCGGATAGAACGCTTTGCGGCATTCTATCCAGCTCTTTATTCTCTAAGTTCAGATTTCTCCTAGATTAACTGTGTAGTTCATCCTTTAGAGGGCTATAAATAAAGTACAAGTGAAATAAGGGAGTAGATTCTACAGCTGTATCTATTGTTTGGTTCTGCCCCTTCCCTCTAACTCTCTTTCTGTCCTCCTCTCCCCTTTTTCAGACTTGGAGACGAGATGGGCTCCGCCAGGTTTAAAGTGCCCGAAACTCGCTGTATGTCCCGATGGTATATCCCGACGGTGCTCCTACAATTCCAACAGGAGTTACGGACCAACCGGAATGGAAAGAAACATTGGCAATACTTGTCAATGTTTGTAAGATTTTCATAGTTGGCTATGTAGCTTTATTGTGATGTAAACAGTCAGTGTTCTTCATTTATTTCTATCTATTACTGCTCTGTTAATTATTAATTTATTTAGTTATTGGTAACAGTTTTTCGACATACAGCTGTAACCTCTTGGCTGATCTCCATTATAATTGATTCAATACACGCTTTCACATTATATCTCGTATTCTATATTCAGCGTCGTTAATCAGTTTTTCATTTGGTGGAAACGACACCTACCAGAATATAGAAATAAATAGTAGTAGAGTACTCCATAAGTAATAAGCTAATCCTTTTATGAAGCTGCATAGTTTAAAGGGGCCATAACTTATATCTGTTCAGGGTAGCGGATTAGGGAAAAAAAATCTGTTGTTGATCCAAATGTAGAACATTTTTATAAGGTGTCTTATAAATAAAAAAAGGGTAGGTTTAAATGGATGAAGGGAGAAATCTCTTGAATATAATTCTTCTCAATAACAGGAGAATTCCAATTTGACACAATGGCTGGCCAAAGAATATTATACTAATATTATACTTTAAGAACATATAGCCGAACAATATCCCACAAGGTATGTAGGTACTGGATAGACTATAGAAGAAATTCGCTTCATCGATATGAAATCGTCCACAGGAATAGGGATAGGGATATCGATATAGGGATATTTACCTCACATAAGACGTAAGACCAAACCATACAACGTTTGAATGCTGTACGGTATGATTGATGGCACTTGCAAATGAATGTATCTGACGAGAACAGTGAGATACATCTATAGTATCGAGACTGATTATATATATATAAATGTACACATGTACACACACACATACACACGTACACAGAGATACTCACTCTCTCTCTCTCTCTCTCTCTCACACACACACACACACACACACACACACACACACACACACACAAACACATATATATATATATATATATATATATATAAATATGGCGACCAGAATAGACCTATTTTTCTCAAAAACATTTTTTTTTCATTTCTGTCACTGGCCACTCTCCTCTATCCCTCTAATTCTTCTTTAATATCTCATTCTATTTTCTGATGAAGAACTAACGTCCGAAATGTTAAGACTCTCTCCCTACTATATTAAGCGTAAAACTAACATGTTTTTTCATTGTACTCTGTCGTTTAATTTCTTAATTCTGTTTGCCTTTTGCATACATATATATATATATATATGTACATATATTATATATATATATATATATATATACTGTTATGCTTTGGGAGGGTCATGTTGCCAATAAGAAACACACGCACCAGTTGCTTTCAATCCAATTTATTATAAATTAAAAAAAAAATATAAAATAAAAAAAATGTATAAATTTCCGGTTGGTTGGTTGGTTCCACAACCGGACGTTTGTTCAAACTCATGGTATGATAGCAATAAATACCAGAGTGTAATGTTCATGAATACAACCCCTAGAGGTGAATTAGCTTACACATTTAGACGGGCCCTAGATAAACTTAAACTTAATATTAAGATAGTAGAAAGACCAGGTACCTCCATAAAAACACTTATTAGTAATACATACTCTTTTCAAAGACCTGCCTGTATATATAAGAAATGCATAATCTGTAAACTAAGCCCCCATATTAACTGTAAAACTAGAAACATAGTATATAGCATAAGATGTACTGAAGGACAATGTAAAGATAAGAATATAGTGTACATAGGTGAGACAGCTCGTAGTATAGGAGAGCGGTTAAATGAACACTGGTGAGAGCTTCAAGATAGAAAAGAATCATCAGTACTCCACCAACATGCTAAAATAGAACATAAGGGCAAATTAGAG
>OZ024742.1:100151752-100154252 GCA_964016885.1 Eledone cirrhosa | reverse complement strand
AGCAACAACAACAATAACAACACTAGCACAGCAACAACAACGAAATAACCCAACAACACTAACAACAGTTATAAAAACAACAACATAAAATGGCTAAATCCGCTACAAGAACAGTAATAATAATACTGTAAACAAATAAAAACAAAATAAAATAACAGCAGCAGCAACAACAACAATAACAACACAATAACAACAACAACAACAATGAGCAATAATAAATAAATGTAGCAATAAAAAAACAAAGGTAACAATAAAAATAACAACTACTACAAAAGCAACATAACAACAAAAACTACAATAATTACAGAAACAACACAACAACAACAACAAATACAACAATAACAGAAACAACAAGCAACAACAGCAATTATAACAGCAACAACATAACAATGACAACAGCTACAACAATAACAGAAACAACATAACAACAACAACTATAACAATAACAGCACCAACATAACAACAACAGCAGTAACAACAACAGCAGTAACAACAACAGCACTAACAACAACAGTAACAACAACAACAGTAACAACAACAGCAGTAACAACAACAGCAGTAACAACAACAACAACAGCAGTAACAACAACAGCAGTAACAACAACAGCAGTAACAACAACAACAGTAACAACAACAGTAACAACAACAACAACAGTAACAACAACAGCAGTAACAACAACAACAACAACAGTAACAACAACAACAACAGTAACAACAACATCAACAGTAACAACAACAACAGTAACAACAACAACAACAGCAGTAACAACAGCAGTAACAAGAACAGCAGCTGTAACAAGAACAATAACAACAGTAGCAACAACAGCAGCAGTAAAAACAACAGCAGTAACAACAACAACAGCAGTAACAACAACAGCAGTAACAACAACAGCAGTAACAACAACGGCAGTAACAACAACAACAGCAGTAACAACAACAACAGCAGTAACAACAACAACAGCAGTAAAAACAACAGTAGTAACAACAACAGCAGTAACAACAACAGCAGTAACAACAGCAGCAGTAACAACAACAACAACAGCAGTAACAAAAACAACAGTAACAACAACAACAGTAACAACAACAACAAAAACAGCTGTAACAACAACAACAACAGTAAAAACAACAGCAGTAACAACAACAACAGCAGTAACAGCAACAACAGCAGTAACAACAGCAGCAGTAACAACAACAACAACAACAGCAGCAGTGACAACAACAGTAACAACAACAGCAGTAACAACAACAACAGCAGTAACAACAGCAGCAGTAACAACAACAACAAGTAATAACAACAACAACAGCAGTAAAAAAAACAGCAGTAACAACAACAACAGCAGTAACAACAACAACAGCAGTAACAGCAACAACAGCAGTAACAACAACAACAGCAGCAGTGACAACAACAGTAACAACAGCAGCAGTAACAAGAATAATAACAACAGTAGCAACAACAACAAAACAGAAACAACAACATCAGTAACAACACCACCGCCCGCATTACTTCCACTACCGATCACAACAACAACAACAACAACAACAACAACAACAACAACAACAACAACAACAACAACAACAACAACAACAATAACAACAACAACAACAGCAACAACAATAACAACAACAACAATCACAAGAATCATGGCAACAGAACAACAACGGCAGCAGCAACAACAAACAACAACCACAACAATATCAACAACAGCAGCAACAATAACAAGAAGAACAACAAGAACAACCACAGCAACACAGAAACAGGAAACACAGCAGCAGCAATACCAACATCAACCTCATCGGAAACGGAAGCAGTATCCTAACCACCGCCATCATCATCATAAACATCATCATCATCATCATAACCAACATTATCAGCAGCAGCACCACGACCACCACTACCACCACCACTACCACCACCACTACCACCACCACCACTACCACCACCACCTCTACCGCCATTTTTACAACCATCATCATCATCACTTACGTCAAACAACAAAGAATTATGTCAATATGTTCGATTCAATCTATTTTCTATAATGTACTGGAATTATGTAGAGAGAGGAGAGAGAGAGAGAGAGAAAGGGTGAGAGAGAGAGATAGGGTAAGAGAGAGAGATAGGGTGAGAGAGAGAGAGGGAGAGAGAGAGAGAGATAGGGTGAGAGAGATAGAGAGTGAGAGAGGGTGAGAGAGAGAGACAGAGAGAGAAAGGGAGTTGTGATATTTGTGTACGTTTAGGTTGTGTATATCTCTTGTGTATGTATACGAATGAAAGCGAACGTATGTGCACAGAACCAGTTTTATATATGTATATATATGTATTTATATATGTATATATATATGTATTTATATATGTATGTACGCCTGATGACCCTGTGAATTAACAGGCGAAACTCCGGCGTAACAAAACTGAAATCTTGGCCCCATGGAATAAAAAAACATAAACATACTTACACACAGACACACACACACACACACATATATATATATATATATATATATA
>OZ024742.1:100134252-100146752 GCA_964016885.1 Eledone cirrhosa | reverse complement strand
CTAGTACTTGACTGGGTCTTTATTTTATCAACACCGTGAAGATGAAAGTGAGGGTTGAGCATGGTGGTATATGAACCCAGAACGGAGAAAGACGTAATTAAATACCGCAAAACATTTTGTCCGATACTGCCAGCCTTCCACCCTCCTATGGTAAATGCTAGAACATATTTTATGTATAATGTTGCAAAATACAGGATTAGGATCCGTATTACGGAATAATCTACACCCAACATGCTAAAAAATAACACAAACTATAAGTTGTAAGTCATTTAATCTATGTTTATAGAAGTTCCTGATTTTGAAATGTCAGAGAGGTTAACGAAATATTGTAAGTGAAATTTAATTGTACAAAACGTATTTAAATTTACAAATAATTTATCTAATATATATCCACAGAGACAAATAGTCTCCAATTTATTTTACAAAGCTCTTTATGCAAAAATAAAACATTATTAAAGAGAACAAAGAAGAAGAAAAAGAAAAGAGAATTTATCAGCAACAGAGTGGGAGGACAGACACAATGTCTCAGTCTGAGCGGTGCTTCGTCTGCGTCCCGCGGACAAAAGGAGAATGGCTAGAAATACTTGATACAACAGTCACCCCATCTCACTGGGCTCCTTCCTAAAGCGGCCTGCTGGAAATCAGCGGTGCGGGGACCAATGATACCAGAGGTTTCGACGGGGATTGTTACAAAGAGGAAGCGGTCGGTCAGGCGCCAGTATTTAACTATCTTCCTCTCCACTGCATTGTAGGCAGTGAAACTTGGGGTTGTGGTCGAAGTGACATGGTTGGAGATGAAGAATGAGTCGGAGCACGTCGCGTCCCAAATTAGGGATTTGCTTCCCTCAAAAGTGAAGAGGGTTAATTCATCGGGGTGCTTGCCATCGCCAAAGTCGTGGTCAGCCGGTTCTAATTATGACGGGAAACCGGTTGCCTCACTGTTCCATCTGATGATATCGTTCAGAGGGGCATGTCGGGGAATCCAACCTGCACCGAGGCGGTAAGATAACGGGTGGAGACTGAACTTCTCAACAACATCATAGGTGTGAACCACACATGCGAAGGATACGGAGCTGTGTCACTCCAGCACGGGTGCATTTATCATAAAGAAAGGTACTGACTGATGAAGAAGTGTTGGTCAAAGGAAAACTCAATCTGGCTTAAGGCGGACTTGACGTTGTCCCAGTTACGTTGGACATCGATATACTGGGAGACAGCAAGGTCTTCGTCGATCCAATCAGACAGAGGTAATTCCGGCTCCCAGAGCACATCAGGTTCTGCCATCTGGAAGAGATTGAGGAGGGATATGCCGGAATATCTTAGGGTTTATTTATTTTTGCAAAGTTTTTGTCATATATAGTGTAATATAATATAATATAATATAATTATTTCTACTTTTTTGGCACAAGGCCAGCAATTATCCCAGTGTATTACTGGTACTTTATTTTATCGACCCCGTAAGGATGAAAGGCAAAGTTAACCTCGGCGGGATATATAATATAATATAATATAATATAATATAATATAATATAATATAATATAATTGTTTCTACTTTTGACACAAGGCCAGCAATTAATCCAGTGTATTACTGGTACTTTATTTTATCGATAATATAATATAATATGATATAATATGGTGTAATTTAACATAACATAATATAATAGTATATATGATATGGGAGGGGGGAAATGGCACTAAACTTTTTTTCTCTCAAAAGCAATCACAAAACAGAGTGTTTAATACTGGAAAATACTTTACGTAAACTATCAAAAGGTATTTGGGACAGCGGGAGATACGATTTGGTCGAGTCGTTTGGAAATTTAAATTTGAAAAAATCCATTTCTATCCTCGGAGAAAGAATTATGCCAAAATTTTCAAGTGGTTAAATTGAAGAAAAAATACGGCTGCTTGTTCATAGATGAAGGGCATAGATGGAGTAAAATCGTATGAAAAAGTCAGTCATCTAACATGAAACTTGTAGGTTCATACTGAAGGTGGAGGATTAAGAGAGTTGGTAGAGCGTCGGATAAAATGCCTTTCATTATTTGTGTTGGCTAGGGTGGTGGATTGGCAGTATGGTTGGAGGGTCGGACGCTATGCTTTTCAGCATAGAGTTACGGCCCTTTACGTTCTGAGTTCAAGTTCCGCCGAGGTTAACTTTACCTTTCATCCTTACGGGGTCGATAAAATAAAGTACCAGTAATGCACTGGGATAATTGCTGGCTTTGTGCCAAAAGTAGAAACTATTATTTGTATTGGCTGCTGAGATTCTGATTCAAATCCCGCTGAGACCAACGTTGCCTTTTATCCATTTGGGGAGGATAAAATACATTAGCAGTCAAGTAGTGAGATTGACTTCATCAGATTTACCCTTTCCCTAAATTTGCTGGCCTTGTACATATATTAAAAATCAATATTAGACAATACATTGCTTAAAATATATAAAAAAAACAAACAAAAAAACAGTAACCTGATTAGAATTGCTCAATAATTTACACCAACTTTGTCGGAAAGACCCCAAGCTACATATTCACAAGTCATTAATTCTATGTCTAGACGAGTTGGTGATCTTGTGGGATGTCAACAAGGTTTTCATAGTCAAAACTTTATATATGTACACACACACACACACACACGCACACACACATACACACACACACACACACACACATATATATATATATATATATATATATATATATATATATACCTTATATATATATACTTTCTATACTTTAATTTATATATATATATATATATATATATATATATATATATATATATATATATATATATATATATATATATATCTGTGTGTATAACAAGTGTAAATACTTGAAAGATCAAGTTAATATTGTTATGACAAGCAAATGTCAAGCTCAATGTGGTTCTATCTCTCTTCATATATATATATCTATATAGTTATTTGTCGAAGATTTCTTCATAGGAGCCTTTATTCTTATAGCTTGGTCTAATTGATTTTTTATATGGTTAATGATGCTAATTGGGAGAGGAAATGGTATATATTATATCTAGTGATTCTAAAGACATGATTTATGATATATTGCTCTGATTATTTAATTTATTAATTCTTCATTGAGCCAAAACGTGACCGGTTGCAAAACATATATATCTATGACTTTATATATATGTAAACCTTTATATTTAATAATCTCCCGTTAGGTCGAGATACAATTTGGCGATATTGGGCTGCGCTTTCTAGCAATAAGCCTACCCGCTGTAAGCAACTAATCACATCCTTTCTAACTTGACCGCTGCCACGTCACGATTCTTAGCCATTTTTGAATCTATTTTTCGCGCGATCACTTTGGAAAATTAAATGTCTAATTTTGAGTTCGCTCCTGAAGAGTCCGAAGCTCTGGACATTCCCTGTTATCGGATGTCTTTAAATACGGACGAAACCATGGTAGAGGTAATTAAGGTATGTACGCATTTCTTCTAAGTTTGAATTTACACCTAATTGTGTTTAGTTGACGGTATATCTGGTCGATTTCTACATGCTATCGAAATGTTGGATAAATACTCTATCGTGGCCACCGCGAAGAGGCTACTTTCGGTTATTTGTCGAAGATTTCTTCATAGGAGCCTTTATTCTTATAGCTTGGTCTAATTGATTTTTTATATGGTTAATTATGCTAATTGGGAGAGGAAATGGTATATATTATATCTAGTGATTCTAAAGACATGATTTATGATATATATATATATATACATATATATATTATATATATACACATATATATATATATATATATACAGATAGATAGATAGATAGAAAGAGAAAGAAAGAAAGAAAGAAAGAAAGAGAGAGAGAGAGAGAGAGAGAGAGAGAGAGAGAGAGAGAGAGAGAGAGAGAAAGTTAAGCACATACACACATATGCTCACTCATGAGGGAAAACACACAGGCACAGAAGTACACATATATGTTACATATTTGGACAAGTGAACATTCTCAGGATAAGTTAATGAGAAGGTAAAAATAAGACTAGTTATAAGTAATTATGAATCACTACCTCCTTGCATACAACTGAAGCTGCACATCAGGCCCGAACACAGAAGAGCCGAACTCCCACTGTCATCGCCCCCATCTTTCTCGCCCTCCCCATTTCTCTTTATTGTGAGCAATTGGGGTCCAACGTGCTGGCCGTCCTACGGCCCCAGTTGACAGAATGGAGAAGGCGTTTTCTCGGAGGATGGTAAGGGAGATACGCTGGAAGAACCATTCCATCTCGTGAAGCTCACATCTGCGGCTAGCCAGCTCAGCGCCTATGGTGGTAAGTAGGGGTTCGACTGCAAACCTGTCGTAGAACGACCAATACTTGAAGAGTTTACCGTCCTCAGCCCGAAGTGTAGCAGAACCTAGGTTAGTCGCAGACGGCACCAGGTTGCCGCTGGAGCAATATCTACTCGATATATAAAGCAGAGTGTATATGTTTCATTCGAACTTGAAGATTCTTGAATGATAATTATGTGTTTCGCATTTCTGTGTAGTAGATATAGAGAGGGGTGAGAGTTTGGTGTTAAATGATATAGAGAGTCGGTTTGGAAGAGAGATCCGTGTATTAGATATAGAGAGGCGGGGAGTTTGGGTCAATTGATATATATTTCTATTTATTTGCCACCAGGGCATCAAAGATTGGGACAAATACAAAGGGGGGAGTTTACATACATTTAAAAAGACGTGTAAAAAACATATAACAAATTAAATTTAACAATCGATGTCCTCAATAGGGAGGGGCGTTGACATGGGTCGCACACACCCCCGAAAAAATGTACAACCCTCCTCTTCAGGAGCACAAAGAGCGGGTGCTTCCTTCCTCTTCTCATTCTTCTCCTCTCTCAACTACAGGCTGATTTAGAGAGAAGGCTCATTCACTCGGGCCATTCTCGCTCCTTTCACCCATCTTTCATAAAACTTGCTGGGGTAGATCACCTCTCTCTCCATTCTGATCCTTCTTCCAAAGTGGTACTTGAAAATAAAGACCAGTTGTTGGCCGGAGAGAAAGGTGTCTGACCTCAGCCCTTTCAACCTTGTCCACCATACAACTTCTTTCGCCATGGCTATCACACAGAGGTAAACCGCCTCTCCTTCGTTTTTGAAAGGGGGAGGCTGTTTGATTGTGACAATGTTCTCGGTGGTCAACCGGATTGGTCCCACCCGCGACAGTAGTCGTTCTACATAGCCCCACAGGTCAGCAACGCCCGGGCAGTGTACGAATGCGTGTGCGACGGTTTCCTCGTCACGCACGCATCTTGGACAGATCTTCTTTGAGGGGTCCCTACCCGGGCGCCCGTGTCTGTAGAGCTTGTCCCGAACGGGTAGATCTCCTCGGTAACATTGCCAAGCCAGGGACTTTTGGAAGTTGTCCATCGCTCCCGGGCCAAACGTCCTACCGAACAGACTGGCCAGCTCGTCTTCCTCCATGCCCAGAGCCTCTCCGAGAGCGTCGTCGCACTTACTGCGCACCAACCCTCTATAGAATGTTGAGGTTGAGTCTCCACTGATTGCCGGATCCGCTTGCCAGAGGGCCGTGAGCCTGGGCACATTCAATGTGCCAGTCGCCCACTTTACTCGGTCTTTGCTTGACCCAGGATTGCAGCTCGGTGAGTGAGACGAGTCTCGGAAAGGCTCGCCTCACAAACAGGGCCCACACCGGCTGACCGGTGAGGAATACGTAGAGATGCCGTAGCCTTAATGCGTGTCTACGCATCGTCATCCACAGCATCCCCAGCCCTCTGTTCGAAGGGTGTTGACAGCAGATGGATCATCTCACCAAAGGAGCTCGCTTCTTCCAAAGAAATCGGAAGAGCGCGCGCTCCATTTTGGCGAGGGTTTTCTCTGGGCAAGGCACGACGGTCAAGCGGTAGTAGATGACAGACACTATATAAGCGTTCGCCACCTCCGCTCGACCTTTCAGGGATAGTTTGCACTCGGCCCACTTCTGGGCGAGTGCAAACACCTTGCCCGTTACCTCGTCCCAGTTTTTCTCCACCTGGAGGTCCGGTCCGAACCAGACCCCGAGCAGCTTCACCGGTCCCTCCGTCCAGCATCCGACGATGCCGTCGGGGGCCATCGTTTTGCCCCTCCACGTCCCGAGTTGCAAACCGACAGACTTGTCCCGGTTCAGCTTGGCTCCTGTGAACCTTTCGTATTCCTCCAGTAAGGTGCCGATCTGCCCGATTTCCGAGGCGCACGACACCATTACTGTCACGTCATCGGCGTAGGCCGACACCGCTTTCCGCAATCCCGGTTCCAAGGGGATGCCCTGCAACAGCTCCAGTTTCCTCAGTAGTGGCTCGAGAGCCAGCACATACAGGAGGGAGGAGAGAGGGCATCCCTGTCGAATGGATCGCGTGATTTGGAACGGCTCCGATAGGTAGCCGTTCACCTTGACCCTAGAGCAGGTGTTGTTGCTGTGCATTGCAGCAATCCAGCCCCTGAAAACGGGACCGAAGTCTGCCGCCGCGAGCACCGCATCCAGGTACCGATAGTCAACCCTATCGAACGCTTTAGATTGATCCAAGTTGATCAGGGCCCCACCAAAGCCGGGTTCGTTCCCTACCCTCTCTACGATGTATCGCATGAGGTGGAGGTTGTCGTGTATGGACCTAGACGGGATTGCGCATGTCTGCGCTTCTCCCACCAGGTTCCCGACGACAAACGCCAACCTCTTCGCTAACACCTTAGCCAAAATCTTTAACTCTGTGTTTAGCAGAGTTATGGGCCTGAAGTTATCTATGTCATCCCCCTTGTTCTCGTCCTTACTCACCAGCGTGACTACGCCCTTGGTCACAGAACTGAGAATTCTCCCGTTCTGTTGCCAGTTGCAGTAGACCGCCTCGAGGAGACCGGAGAACAAGCCCGGCATCGCTACATAAAGTTCGTATGGTAGACCATCGAGACTCGGAGATTTGCGTTTGCCGCATTGGCTCAGCGCTTCCCCTATTTCAGCGGCTGAAATCAACCTCTCGCAGGACTTCGCCTCCCCGTCCGAGAGCCGCGCCAGACCGTCGAGGTATGGACCGAAATCCATGGCCCCACCCGGCCCGCTGCCCCTCCCGAACAGTCGTGCAAAGCGCCGTTGAAAGGCCGCGCTCATCCGCTCAGGTTCAAGGATCACGCGTCCATCCTGGTCCTTCAAAGACCGAATCGTGGACTTGTTTCCACTTTTTGCCTCTGTCACTCGGGCCCAGCTAACAGCTTTGGCTCCCTCGTTACCCAGAGCACGTATTTTACTCCTGACAACGAAGTCCTCGTGCTTCGCATAAAAGAACTGGTCTAGGGCCGTTCTTGACGCCAGCACGCCGGCCACGTTGGCACTCCTAATCGCCTCTAATACTCTATTTGTTAATTTCCTTTCAGTTCTATTCCTATCTGATGCTAATTCCCGACTAAAACCTATCGATTCTATTCTAATTTCTCTCTTGAGAGAGCCCCACCACCTCCTGTTGACAATTTCCCCCGTCAAACGCTGCTTAACTAGTGTGCTAATCCGCTTACTGTAAGCTTTGTTTGTCGGTAAAGACAAGTTTAGCTTCCAGTAACCGGGTCCCTGTCTATGAGTTCTATCAAGGTTGACCACTCCGGTCAACAACTTGTGATCCGAATAGTCAACCATGAACATTCGTGGACAGCTTAATATGTCCCTATCCTTATTTCTAACTAGGAACCTATCTAGGTACGACCTGGATGTTCCGCTACGATTACTCCACGTCCACCGTGGCACAGTCGGAAAATCCAGTCGATATCTATCGGCCAGATCAAATCGGCCGATTAATCATTTGAGGCTGTTACACCCCCCTGTATCGGGACATGCCCCTACATAGTCCCAACGTGCATCCAGGATACCATTCCAGTCCCCCGCTAAAAGCAAGGAGCGAGACGTTCCCAGGAAATTCTCCAGGCGTCGGAAGAAGGCCGGTCGCGGTGTCCCAGATGGGGCATACGCTACCACCAGCTTGAAAGCTCCACCTTCACCACTGCCGACGTCTAAAACCACCAGTCGACCCTCCGGGTCCAGGTGTACCTTCTATGTGGCAAGACGCAGGTATTTTCGCAGCAGAACGACAACCCCATCCCCACCCCTCGGCTGACAGAGAGATGCGTAGATCTCAAATTCGTCGAAGATGGGGGCCAGTTGGCGCTCGCTGCTAATCCTGGACTCGCAAATAACCATTACATCCACTCTGTGCGACCTGAGGTCATTTAAGAGTTTGACCTGTTTCCAGGACATCCCCAAGCCGCGTGCATTCACACATCCAACTCTTATATTGGCCATGTTGGTGCTGAAGAGGTAAAAAGGAAGAGGAAAGGAAATTACTTACCTCTTCGTCTCCTGGGGACCAGGCTGCACAATTTCCATGGGGGTGTTGGAAGGGTTGTTTGGTGGGGTGGTGGTTTGTGGTGGGGTGATGACATCAGTGTGTGGTGGGATTAGGGTGTTTGGTGGGGTGTGGGTGTCTGGTGTGGGGGTGGCGAAACATCTCAATAGGACGCTGTTATGTGGTTTGGTGCAGTTGGTCCCCACATGCATTGGATGGTTCTTTTTCAAAGTTACATAGGTTTCCGTTGGGACCCTAATCATCATTAGGTGCGGTTTGTTCGCTGCGTAGGTGAAAGTGATCCCTTCGGTTTCCACCGAAGGGTTATTTTCTATCGTTTTCATCAACGTTTAATTGTTCTTGTTAATGTATGTATAGAGTTTTTGTTGTGTTGTGTTTGTTTTTGTTTGTTGTTCTTGCGCGTGTTTGCGTTTTGTAGTACGTGTTATGTTTTGGGGAGGGGTGGGTTCTTTTATTTGTGATGTTTGTTCTGTTTGTGCTGGTGGTTGTGTTTTTGTGGCATTTTTGTTCATGTGGTGCCTTTTTTTTTTCCTTTTCACCTGTTGAAAGGGCTCTCCCTCGTCGTCACTGGGTGACGTTGATACGGAGTCCTCTTCCGTGTTGTTGGGGAGGGGTATATTTTGGGGTTTTGTTGTGGTTGCTTTTGTATTTGTTTTAGGTGGGGAGGGGTTGGGTGGAACAGTGTTTTGTGTTGTTATTTTTCCGTGTTGTTGTGGTGGTGTTGGTGGTGGTGGTTGTGTTGTTGTGTTCGGGGTTGGCAGAAGAGCCTTTTTTTTTTGACTCGTTAATTGAGGACAGGCAGCCCTCAGGTGACCCCTGCTTAAGCAGTGGTAACATGACGGCCGCCTTCCCTCCACTGAAATGTTTATATAAGTTAGCCCGTCCAGAGGCACGCGTTGTGGGATATTCGCTATTCGTTCTGGGCTCATTTGCACCAGAACTTCTACGGTGGTCCCACAAAATACACCTCCGGAGGACTTTCCTATTGAAATTATCTTGTCTTCGTCAAAGTTAATTATTCCACATAGTATCCACCAAATGTTTACATTTGGTGTGATACTCATTATTTTTATTCTTTGTGTCCTTTTCCCCCTGTATGTGGGGTAAAAGGTGAAGCGGGGGGACACAATGGGTGCTACCGAGTACTTTTGAGCTGTTGACTGGTTGTTCATCAGCACCGAAATGCTACCAAACAGTTTACCTTTTTGTATGAAGGTTAAGTCCTTCATTGCGTCTTTTAGAACCAGCTCAATTTCATTTTGTGATAATTGAGCTGGTTTTCTTGTTACGTTCGATATTGTCCTGAAAACCACAGTTTTCAGGACAGCCTCTCTACGTAATTCCTGTGGAGAATTGATGCTAAAAGCACCGTTTTCGCCAAAAGTCACGAATTGTTTTGCGTCTTGTAATAGTTGTTTAGCATTTGTTATGTCTATTGGCGTGTATAGTTCGTTTTTTTTTACGGTCTGTGCGAATGTTGTTTTGGTGTTGTTGTCTTTCGTGTTACTGTCACTGTTGGTAATATTGGTGTTGCTATTGTTGCAGTTGTTGGTTGTGGTGTTATTGTCATTGTTCTTGTTGTTGGTGCTGGTATTATTTGCCGGGTTTGGTTTCGCGGTTTCGATATTTTCCACGTTTTTCGATGATGCGAGGGGAGACGGCTGCAAGCTTTGTACTCCTACCTTCCCTCCACCACTTTTCTTAGTGGGCGTGGCACTCACGACAGTGTGCGAGGTGGAAATGGCATCCATTGCCACCAAGTCTACAGTTTTTAGATGAAAATTGAAAATTTCGCCCCAAAAAGGGGCGAAAATTTGTTGACTTAACGTCCGACGGCCAAGGCAAGGGGCTAAACCAAACAATGTTATTAAATTGATCAATAAACTCCCAGTTCTTTTTTACAACAATCCGCAAAAATCCGGAGCAAAGTAAATCACGTCTATATCAAGTGGTAATTGATATAGAGAGCGGGTTTGGAAGAGTATGTTGTATGGTTGATATAGAGAGGGGGAGAGTTTGGTTGTAATGAATAGAGGGAGAGGAGTAATAGAGATAGGTTTTGATAATTGTAGATAAGGGAGAATTTTATAGTGATGGGTAGAGTGAGAGAAAATGAGAGAGAGACAGTTGTATGGTAGATATAGAGGGGGATAGTTTGGTATTTCTTGATATAGAGAGGAGTATTGGAAGGGAGTTTCGTGTAGTAAATATAGAGAGGGGGAGAATTTGGTGCTTGTTATACAGGGAGGGATAATAGCAAAGTGTCGTAGGGGGAGGGGGGGTTAGGTGTGATTGATATACAGAGGGGGATTGGGACAGATTAGTGTAGATATTTATAGAGAGTGAGTGAGAGTATTAGTTTTAGACATAGAGAATGGGATAAGAGAGGCGCTGTAGTGGTAGATATATGGAGGGGTATAGTTTGGTTATAGTAGTTACAGAGAGGGGGTTTAAAAGAGAGTTTTCTGTGACACACATAGAGAGGAGGAGTTTTTGGTGGCACTCTCGGGTCCCATATAATAGGAGGGGTGGTAATAATTGGGGTGGAACCTTAAGAAATCAGTAATTGTATAGTGTATGTTCGTAAATATGGGATTTCTTGTAATATTCTTTTGTCATATATAATGTTTTTTTTAATGTAAAATAAAATTATTAGATTA
Source organism: Eledone cirrhosa (assembly GCA_964016885.1). Taxonomy (NCBI): domain Eukaryota; kingdom Metazoa; phylum Mollusca; class Cephalopoda; order Octopoda; family Eledonidae; genus Eledone; species Eledone cirrhosa. The sequence goes on along the minus strand of OZ024742.1, from coordinate 100,135,727 downwards.
TCCAGCTGTTGTATCAATATGAACCACTTACAATATAATTTCGCCGCAGATAGATTAGAAAAATTTAATAAGCGGGTGGGGGAGGAATAAAAACCGGGATGGGGGCGATTATTCAAGACCTGAGAGTACGTGAATCATTGACGGACGTAATAATGACAACTCAATACCGAAGTAGAGTTTAAATATTTGTTTATTATGGCTAAACCTTGTTACTCAGGAGTCCCACCTGTGTACTCACCAGACAAGAATAGTGATACTGTGAGTGCGCAGGTGAAACTTTAGAGTAACAAAGCTCACCAATAGCCATAATAAATGAATGTATATATTATTTATAGGAGATTAATAATTTGGGTATAATACCACTTACCAAATGCCGTGAAGTTCGATATACTAACCCCTTAGGAAATGAATGGCACAGGGCATAAGTTTAAAAACATTATATTATATATATATATATATATATATATATATATATATATATATATATATATATATATATTAGCGGTGGAACTGGGAGGGCACATGCCTTCTCCAATAATTATACTTTCTCCCCAAACTACCAAAACACACATCTGGATATGCGCTACAATTTATGTACATTATGTTTATCGCGTATCGAAGTTTTCTGACCATATTAGATGCAAAGAGCTAAACTAATCACTACAACTAAATTGTCCAAATTTGGCCCCCTCAATTCATAAATGCTTCTACCGCCCTGGAAGGTATATAATAAAAATATATACATATATAGGTATGTGTATTTATACATGTCTGTATGTATCTATATGTATATATGCACGCCCATGTGTGTGTACGTCTGGGCGACGGTATATATGCGTGTATGCATGGGTATATGCGTGAAGCTATATATATGTGTTTGTGTGTGTACAAACACATATATATATACATGTCGTTGCTATTGTTATTGCGATTAGAGGGTCGGACACCATTCTTTGCCGCATAGAGTTACGACCCTTTACAGATGAGTTCAAATCCCGCCGAGGTTAACTTTGCCTTTTATCCTTAATAGGTCAATCAAATAAAGTACCAGTAATGTACTGGCATAATTTCTGGCCTTGTGCCAACAGTAGAAACAATTATTATTAAGTACCAGTAATGCACTGGTTGAATGCTGGCCTTGTGCCTAAAGTAGAAACAATTATTATTACGCTCTGTACGAACAAATTCGTTCATCAATTTATTTATTTATTTATTCGTTTCCCTTGTGGCCGTAGTCGTCAAGTGTGAATTGTCACTACTGATGCAATGACCTTATTTTGGGTCATCCTAGCGTGACCCGCCAAACCTCACACACGCCAATACTGCCACCCTCCCATTCAGCTTCCTGTTTACACAAAAGTTAGACTTTCAATGTCCAAATCACATACCAACACGCGCGCATTCTCGCACGCAGGCACATGTGAATCGTCTCTCTCTCTCTCTCTCTCTCTCTCTCTCTCTCTCTCTCACTCTCT
>OZ024742.1:100116752-100129252 GCA_964016885.1 Eledone cirrhosa | reverse complement strand
TTAGACATTGAAACAAACAAACAAAATGAAAAAACAAATGTTAAGGAAAATGAGCAAACAGAAAACAAACAAACAGAAAATAATACAAATAACGACAGGGCAACTTTCGCCCAGAAAACAAAACAATCCATTACATACACACCAATTGACCTAACTGCCGCCAGAGAAAAACTGGCCGAAGCAAAGAAACACATTGTTTTGGGGGAGAACGGAATGTTTTCCATTAACTCCCCCCCAGAATTCAAGAAAGCCAGAGCAGAAAACACAGTTCTATACAGAACTATACTGAACCAGACAAGAAAGCCAGCACAGCCCAGCCAAATGGAAATAGAGTTAGTCCTAAAAGACTATATGAAGAATATTCTCTTCATACGAAAGGACCGACTCTATGGCAGCATTTCGGTCCTAACAAGAGACAAAGAAACGGCGGAGAAGCTTTCCCTAAGCCCACTCTCGTCGACAACATATAGCTTCTATCCCTCCTACATGGGTAGAAGAACACAGAGAGTAAAAGTAAAAACAATGCTGCCCACAATGGACTTCTGGTGGGCTATTGCTGGCTTCATTGATATGGGCGAAGACACTATGCTGTCAATGGGGAAGGCAACTGGAGATGCGTTCCTGGGAATGGGCCTCGACATACTAGTCCAAATGAGGCCCGAAAGAATAGCACAAATCCCGGATCGCATCTGGCTGGATGACCTTACCCCAATAGACATAATTGTAGAGGGGAGAAGACCAGCATGCTATTTATGCATGGAAAGGGGACACGTTAAGGCTAACTGCCCGAAACGTATCCCCCAAAAAGGACTATTGCCCACACCCACCACAAACAGTACACCAGCACCACCCACCTCCAAAAATACACTAATACCACACACAGCAAACAAAATACAGACACCACCAACCACAAACACAACACAAACATCACCACCACCAGCACCAAACACAAGCACGACACAAAAATCATCACCACCAACCACAACACAAACATCACCTCCACCATCACCAACCACAAGCACGACACAAACATTACCACCACCACCACCACAAAACCCATTCCAAACAAATAATAAAAAAAACAGTAACAAATCTACCCCTCCCGCAAAAAAAAAACAACCACACAACACGTCCCTCCCACCTAGCGCTGAAGAGTTTCCCCCAACTTCTGAAGAAGAAGGAGGAGAAGCCTTCAGACAAGTTAAAAGAAAAAAAAGAAAACACACACCCAGCACACCACAAATAACCCACACACAAACACCAACTCCAATCAAAAACACCCCACCCTCAACAAACAAAAATAAATCTGCGCCTCCCCTCTCCGAAACATTGACAGCATCACAAAAAAAGACGTTGCAATACACATATATAAATAAAGAAAACAAAAAACTGGTTAAATTAATAAACAATAACCCTATGGTGCAGACCGAAGGGCCAAACTTTATCTCAACAGAGAACTTCACCCATTTAAAAATGATAAAGGTCCCTCTGGACCTTTATCGTTCCTTAAAAGAACAATTTAGACGGGACGTGAGCCCCCCCTGTTTAAAACCGTTGAATCGCGTCCTCTTGAAAGATTTCCCCATAACCGCCCCTCTCCCTGACACAACTCCAAATACCCCAACCCCACCACACACGTGTACCCTCACACCACCACAAAACATCCCTCCACCCAACACACCTGATGCCATGGAAATTACGCAACCCGGAGAGGTAAGTGCTTTTCTTTCTTCACTTTCAACACCAAAATAGATCAATTGAGAGTTGGCTGTTTGAACGCGCGTGGCCTGGGCTCAGCTTGGAAGCAAGAAAAGCTTCTAAGTGACCTCAGGTCACAAAGTATAGATGTGATGGTTGTTTGCGAGAGTCGGATCAGCAGCGTGAGACAGCTGGCGCCCGCCTTCGATGACTTTGAGATGCACGCATCTCTCTGTCAACCCGGAGGCGGGGGGGGGGGGGGTTGCCGTACTGCTGGATAAACGTCTGACTCTCGACGTACAGATTGTTCACTCGGACCCGGGGGGTCGATTACTGGTGCTGGACGTCGGAGGCGGTGAAGGCGGGGCTTTCAGACTGGTCGGTCTTTATGCTCCCTTCGGGGCGGAAAGAGCCGACTTCTTCCAACGTCTGGAGACTTTTCTAGGAACGTCGCGTTCCCTGCTTTTAGTGGGGGACTGGAATGGAATCCTAGATGCGCGTTGGGACTATGCAGGGGCATGTCCCGATAGAGGGGGGTGTAGCAGCCTCAAGGGGTTACTCGATCGATTCGACCTGGTCGATAGATTTCGACTAGATTGTCCAACTGCGCCAACCTGGACCTGGGCAAACCGCAGTGGACAATCTAGATCGTACCTAGATAGGTTTTTGGTTAGGAGTAAGGATAGGGACGTATTTAGTTGTCCAGAACTGATCATGGTTGGCTATTCAGATCACAAATTAGTGACCTGCGTGGTCAACCTTGATAGAACGCATAGACAGGGTCCCGGTTACTGGAAGATGAACTTGTCCTTACCGACAAAGAAAGATTACAGAAACCGGATTAGTAGCTTAGTTAAGATGCGGTTGACGGGAGCGATCGTCAACAGTAGGTGGTGGATATCTCTAAAGAGAGAGATTAGAGTAAGTTCGATAGGTTACAGTAAGGAACTAGCGGCGAATAGAAATAGGAGGGAAAGGGAGTTAACAGATAAACTAGAAGAGGCGATTAGGAGCGGAGACGTAGCCAGAGTGTTAGCGACGAGAACGGCATTGAGCCAGTTCTTTGACGCGAAGCACGAAGGCTGCGTTGTCCGAAGTAAAATACGTGCTTTAGGAAACGAGGGGACCAAAGCTGTTAGCTGGGCCCGCGTGACAGAAGCCAAGAGTGGGATTAAATCCACCATTCGGTCTTTGCGAGACCAGGATGGACGGGTGATCCTTGAACCTGAGCGAATGTGCGAGACCTTTCAAAGGCACTTTGCTCGACTGTTCGGGGGTGGCGGGGGGCCGGACGGGGATGTGGACTTCGGTCCATACCTCGACGGTCTACCGCGTCTTTCGAACGGCGAAGCGGAGTGCTGCGAAAGGCCAATCACAGCCACTGAAATCGGGGAAGCGCTCAGCCAATGCAGCAGACGCAAATCCCCGGGTCTCGATGGTCTACCATACGAACTTTATTTAGCTATGCCGGTCTTGTTCTCCGAACTCCTCGAGGCTGTCTATTGCAACTGGCAACAGAACGGGAGAATTCCCTGTTCTGTGACCAAGGGCGTGGTCACGCTAGTGAGGAAGGACGAGAGCAAGGGGGACGACTTAAGTAACTTTAGGCCCATAACTCTGCTGAATGCAGAGTTACAGATTTTGGCCAAGGTGTTGGCGAAGAGGTTGGCGCTTGTGGTGGGTGGTTTGGTGGGAGACGCGCAGACATGCGCTATCCCGTCCAGGTCCATTCACGACAACCTCCACCTCATGCGATACATCATAGAGAGGGTTGGCTACGAACCCGGCTTTGGTGGGGCCCTGATCAACTTGGATCAATCTAAGGCGTTCGATAGGGTCGACCATGGTTACCTGGATGCGGTGCTAGCGGCGGCGGGCTTCGGACCCGTTTTCAGGGGCTGGATTTCTGCCATGCACAGTGGCAACATCTACTCTAGGATTAAAGTAAACGGCTACCTCTCGGAGCCGTTTCAAATCACCCGATCCATCAGACAGGGGTGCCCCCTCTCCTCCCTTCTGTACGTATTGACTCTCGAGCCACTGCTGCGGAATTTGGAGTTGCTGCGGGGCATACCCCTGGAACCGGGATTGCACAAAGCGGTCTCGGCCTATGCCGACGACGTAACAGTAATGGTGGCGGACGCCTCGGAAATCGGGGCGATCGCCACCCTACTGGAGGAATACGAAAGGCTGACGGGGGCTAAGCTGAACCAGGACAAGTCAGTCGGTTTGCAACTCGGAACGTGGAGGGGCAAACCGATGCCGTTAGACGGTGTCGTCGGGCGGTGGACGGAGGGCCCGGTGAAGCTGCTCGGGGTCTGGTTCGGACCGGACCTCCAGGTGGAGAAGAATTGGGGCGAGGTGACGAGCAGGGTGTTTGCGCTGACCCAGAAGTGGGCCAAGTGCAAACTATCACTGAAAGGTCGGGCGGAGGTGACGAACGCTTACATAGCGTCCGTCATCTACTACCGCCTGACCGTCGTGCCTTGCCCCAAGGAAAAGCTCACCATCATGGAACGCATGCTCTTCCAGTTCCTCTGGAAGAAGCGGCCTCCCATGGTGAGGAGATCCATCTGCTGCCAGCACCCTTCGAAAGGAGGGCTGGGTATGCCGTGGCTGTTGATGCGTAGGCACGCATTGAGGCTACGGCATCTACAGGTATTCCTCAACGGTCAGCCGGTGTGGGCCCCGTTTGTGAGGCGAGCCTTCCCACAGCTCGTCTCGCTCACCGAACTACAATCCTGGGTGAAGCAAAGACCGAGAAAACTGGGCAACTGGCACACCGAGTGTGCCCAGGCGCTCACGGCTATCTGGCAAGCGGACCCGACTGTCAGTGGAGAATCCACCTCGACATTCTATAGAGGGTTGGTGGCTAGCAGGGGCGACGACACCCTTGGAGAGTCGCTAGGCATGGAGGAGGACGAACTGGCCAGCCTGTTCGGTAGAACTTTCGGCCCGGGACCCATGGACAACTTCCAGAGGTCCCTAGCCTGGCAGTGTTACCGGGGGGCTCTGCCCGTTCGAGAAAAGCTCTACAGACACGGGCGCCCGGGCAGGGATCCCGCGAAAAAGATCTGTCCCAGATGCGTGCGCGACGAGGAAACCGTTGCGCATGCACTGGTACACTGCCCGGGCGTTGCCGATCTGTGGGGCTACGTCGAACGACTGCTGTCGCGTGTGGCGCCGATTCGATTAACCGCCGAGTCTGTGGTGAACATCAAGCCACCTCATCCCTTCAGAAATGAAGCAGAGGCGGTCTTTCTGTGCGTAATAGCCATGATGAAAGAGGTTGTGTGGTGGACGCGCCTGAAAGGTCTGAGGTCGGGTGACTTTCTCTCCGGCCATCACCTGGTTTACTTCTTCCGATACCACTTCGGAAGAAGAATCAGGATGGAGAGAGAAGTGCTTGGTCCCAGACAGTTTTATGAAAGGTGGGTGAAAGAAGCGAGAATGGCCCGTGTAAATGGGCCTTCTCTCTACATTGTTCTGTAGGTGAAGAAGTGAAGAGGAAAGGGGGAGCGCCTCCTCTCTGGGCTTCCCCCGCGAAAAGAGTTGCACACTTTTCGGGGGTATGTGCAATCCCCAACACGCCCCCTCCCCTTTGAGGACTTTTTATTGTTATATTATTATTGTTATTCCTTTTTTCTTTACTCGATTTATGTAAACTCCCCCACTGTGTAAATGTCCCCTTCTTTTGTGCCCTCGTGGCAAATAAATAGAAATTTATCTATCTATCTATCTATCTATCTATCTATCTATCTATCTATCTATCTATCTATCTATCTATCTATCTATCTATCTATCTATCAATCTATCTATCTATCTATCAATTAATCAATCTATCTATCTATTCAACAGACATATACACTCTCTCTCTTTCTCTCTCCTCTCTCTCTCTCTCCCTCTCTCTCTCTCTCTCTCCTTCTCTCTCTCTCTCTCTCACTATATATATATATATATATATATATATATATATATATATATATGTATATACACGCACCCTGTACAGAAGTAATAAGAAGCTAAATATAAGAAGAACCAAACCCTTCGCATTATACACTACCTCTACCATCACTACCAACGACTCCAACAGCCACAACATTTATAATTAACAGCCAACAGTTTAGGACAATGCCATAACTCAAATTCCCTATGAAAATATATTTCCTTTCGGTGGAAAATCTGAAGAATATTTGGAAGGTTTAGGGAAAATGTTTCCGTCACAAAGATGAAGGCAATATGGCAGCACTCTTGTTATGGCGGCCGACATTCCACGGCCTCTGACAGACAAAACTAATCAATCATACTAAACACTCTGCCATGTTCCTCTTTCGCATGAAATTTTACAGCCATGTCGTGTTAATAACGTAGCAATACCCCCACCAAGCCCCGTCACCAGCTCCATCACCATCACCACTTCCAGCACCACCAGCACAACCAGCAGCACAACCATCACGACCACCACCACCACAACAACAACAACAACAACTACCACCAGCACCACCAGCACCACTACCACAACAACAACTTCCACCAACAGCACCACCACCACTACCACTAGAACCACCACCACTACCACCAGCACCACCAGCACCACCAGCACCAGCACCACCAACACAACAAGAACAACAACTACCACCACCACCAGCACCAACACCACTACCACCAGAAGCACCACTGCTACTACCACCACCAGCACCAGCACCACCACCACCAGCACTACCACGAACAATAAAAACAAGAACAAGTATTACAACAGGGGCAGCTTCTATAGTAATAAAATCAACAACAATAAATACAAAACAATAACTATCTCCAACATGCCCCACCACCACCTCTACCATCACCTCCACCATCATCTCCACCATCATCTCCACCATGCCCCATCATATTCCACTACAATAACCACCAACACCGCTACTACCACCTCACAAAACCCATCACCACCACCGCAACCACTACCATCACCACTATATAAAACACCCACCACTACCAGCAACAACAACAATACCAACACCACGACAGCTGCAACAGCGATAAAACAAAAGCAGAAACAACAGAAGCAACGCAGCAGTAGAAGCAGCAGCAGCAGCACCACCACCGCCACCACCACCGCCACCTCCAATACACCACCACCACCACCACCACCACAACCACAACCAATATGCTATCACCACCACCAACACCGCCACCAATATGCTACCACTACCACCACCACCACCACCACCTCCAATACACTACCACCACCACCAATATGCTACCACCACCACCAAAACCCCAACCACCAATATGCTAACACCACTACCACCACTACCGCCACCACCAATACGCCACCACCACCACCACCACCACCAATATGTTACCACCGCCACCACCAATATGCTACCACCACCGCCACCACCAATATGCTACCACCACCACCACCACCAATATGTTACCACCGCCACCACCACCAATATGTTACCACCGCCACCACCAATATGCTACCACTACCACCGCCACCACCAATATGCTACCACCACCACCACCACCACCAATATACTACCACCACCACCTATACGCTACCACTACCACCACCAATATGCTACCACTACCACCACAGATACGCTACCACTACCACCACCAATATACTACCACCACCACCACCAATATACTACCATCGCCACCACCAATATGCTACAACCACCACCACCAATATGCTACCACCACCACCACCAATATGCTACCACCGCCACCACCAATATGCTCACCACCACCGCCACCAATATACTACCACCACCACCAATATGCTGCCACCGCCACCATCTATACGCTACCACGATCACCACCCATATGCTACCACTGACACCACCGCTACCACCAATACACTACTACCACCAATACGCTACCACCGCCACCACCAATATACCACCACCACTACCACTACCACCACCAATATGCTACCACCGCCACCACCAACATGCTACTACCACCACCACCACCACCAATATACTACCACCACCACCACCACCAATATGCTACCACCACCACCACCACCACCAATATGCTACCACCACCACCACCAATATGCTATTACCCCCACGACTAATATCCTACCACCACCACCACCACCAATACGCTACCACCACCAATATGCTACCACCACCACCACCACCAATACGCTACCACCACCAATATGCTACCACCCCCACCACCAATATGCTACCACCACCACCACCACCAACATACTACCACCGCCACCACCAATACGCTACGACCACCACCACCAATATACTACCACCGCCACCACCAATACGCTACCACCGCCACCACCAATATACTACCACCGCTACCACCAATACGCTGCCACCATCGCCACCAATATACTATCACTACCACCGCTACCACCAATACGCTACCACCAATACGCTACCACCATCGCCACCAATATACTACCACCACCACCACCACCAATACGCTACCACCACCACCACCACCGATACGCTACCACCACCGCCACCAATATACTACCACCACCACCACCAATATACTACCACCACCACCACCACCACCAATACGCTACCACCACGGCCTCCAATATACTACCACCGCCACCACCAATACGCTACCACCATGGCCACCAATATACTACCGCCACCACCACCACCAATACGCTACCACCATGGCCACCAATATACTACCACCGCCACCACCACCACCAATACGCTACCACCATGGCCACCAATATACTACCACCTCTACCACCACCAATACGCTACCACCACCACCACCACCAATACGCTACCACAATCGCCACCAATATACTACCACCACCACCACCAATACGCTACCACCACGGCCACCAATATACTACCACCGCCACTACCATCACAACAGTCACTTTAAATTGGAGAAGGTTGCATTGAAAGGCGGTCTATGTCACCGTTGATGTGGAAGTTTCCGGTGTTGTTCAGTATTTTTCGAGTTCCAACATCAACTGCTCAGATTTCGTCTATCATCCAATTGAGTATTCCAAACATTGGTGTTAGGACAGGCACAGCAAACACATTGTGAGCCACTGTTTTGTTTTGCGCAGAAAGATCCGACGCCCAGATCTTTCTTAATCAGGTGTAGTATTCCCTGGTTACACGTTCTTTATTACAGATACCACTATAGGATATGTTCTCATCTATCCCCAGGAATCTGTAGTAGTCCTCATCAGATATTGGTGAAACAGTTAGGCCATTGATAACAATGTTGCTAGATTGGGTTGTTGTTTTTACCCGCTTTACAGTCATGTATGAGTATTTATCTTGGTCAAACTCCATTCCTATATCCTTTGAGAACGTTGTAACCAAGTCAAGATTTTTCTTCATCCCATCCATGTTCTTGGTATAGAGTTTCAGATCGTCCACAACGAAGTTATGGGTTAGGTTCGTATTTCTCTCCTCCTGTGAGCCAATGATGTATCCCTCACATTTCTTGAGCAGAAAGGACAATGGGTTTAATGACAAGATGAACAATATCACAGAGAGACTGTCTCCCTGAAATATACCCCTGCAATATTTTATTTTATCAGTGAAAATAGAGTTCTCCCTCTCTGTTTTTAACCTTCGGATAGTAGCCCAAGAAGAAGACAGCCTCTCTATGGCTCTGACAATAATGTCTGGGACTTTAGCAAGTTGGAGGGCCTCTATCATCCAAGAGTGGGGAACAGAATCGAAAGCTTTCCTGTAGTCCAGCCAGACTGTAGCCATATTCCTCCTAAGTTGTCGCACCTCCGACATCGCAGCTTTGTTGATTAGGAGTTGTTCAGCACATCCCCAAACCCCTTTCTCTCCAGCTGCTTGTTCATCTGTGATGATATTATTATTTTCACAGTGATCTTGGAGGAATAGGTTCAGACAGGCTGTATACATTTTATACATCAGGTTCTGGCATGCAATGGGTTGGTAGTTTTTTACCAAGTGGGTGTCTCTGTTCTTGGGGACCAGTAATGTTTGTGCTAATGTCAACCATTCTGGTATAAGTGTATTGGTCAGTAAGATACCTCCGATAGAATATCAGTTTTTTGTACCAGTAGCCGACAATCATGTCTCTTCCTGGTGTTTTCTTGTCTTGGAGTTTTCCTATCACAGTCTCAAGGGTACCCTCACTTATTTCATATGCTTTTGTTGTATTGTAGGAGCAATAGTTCTTTCGGATTTCTCTCAGCCACAATGCATCTTGGTTGAAATTCTTGGTTGAAATTCTTCTATTCACCCCATATTTCTCTCCAAAAGGAATCTATGTCTTTCTGGGATGGGGCCTCAGTGACACTCATTATTTTGACCTTCATATCTCTATAGACTGATGTTTGGTTTCATCTGAATCTTTTATTAAGCATTTTCTCTCATCTACCTTCTTCAGGTATCGGCGTTTTTCGCTAACAGCTCTCAATTCTTGTTTGAGGGTGATCAGCTTATATTGGAGAGTTCTGGTTCTACTGTTACCAAACATCGTCTCTATTTTATTTTTCACTCTTTGTTAGTGAGGAGTGAGGTTTTTTTGTGTTTGTTTGCATGTAAGAAGCATTGTCACATGTCCTATGTTTTTTCGTAGGTCAGTAATCTTTTTTTCTATTTTAGTTATATATAATGGTATTTTTGGTGGTGTTCTATTCTTGTTAATATCGCTGCTATCACCAAGATAATGCTACACTGTCGTTGCTAGGGCATATAAACAGGCGTTGATTTGCCAAAATGTTGGGGGTTTTATCCGTCGTAAATATTGATCCCCTATTTCGTCAATAACACGTAATATTTCATAATTTGTTTTTTTTATTAAACATTGTTGTTTTAATACGTTCAGCAAGAGAGATATTTATACATGAGTTAATGTCGCACTGGAAGATTTCGTTGAGGGAAGATTTCAATTGTTTATACTTTTGATTATTATCATTATCGATAGTATTTTCCACAACAGTCGAGGTAGACTCGGATGGTACACGTGGTGTCAAATTTCTTCGATTATTATTATTATTTCTTCGATTATTATTATTATCGATAGTGTTTTCCCCAGCATTCGAGGTAGACTTAGATAGTACAGGTGGTGTCAAGTTTCTTACAGGCATAGTTGTTTCAAGACGCTGTTCGACCTGGTTGCTAGGAAGACTAGTAGCATGGCGACCTGTAGCACGTTTTGTTGATAACATGTTTGTTGTGGGGGACTTACAATTAATAATATTTATATTATTTTTACGTTCAACAAACGTCGCTTGTTGGCGTAATTGTTTCGCTGGGAAATAATTTAGCTCTGGGTGCATTTCGTCCCAGTGTAGCTTCATTCTATTCATATATCCAATGGAGGGATTGTTTTTTGCCATTTTATAACAATTAAATAAATCATTATTAAGTTCGCAACTCCAAGAGAAATGCGATTTATAATTTAGGTTTCTTCTGTAGCTACAACTGAATAAAGTTTGATTACCTTCCTTGTTATTTGTCTTCGGTACTTCCTTAATTTTGTTGTTGATGTTGTGTTCATCCATGCTGTTTGTAGCAAATCCTTGTAAAATGAATTATGTATTTAGTCGGATATCTCTAAGAATTCGAATAAAAGGTGTCTTCAGAAGCGATAGTTAGAAGAATAACCAGTTATTCAACATGACTGTAGTTGTGGGATTACCGTCGGAGATAGTATTCATCTTAAATTTAATAAATAGTCTCCCACGCCAAAATATGCGACTGATCGCGTTGACTGTATGTATGTATGTTATCTCTTTCTCTTAATTTCGAGTATATTTTTTTGACCGGCCACCTTCCTGGTGGCAAGGTTGTAAAAGAAAAGAAATTGTCATCCCTTGAATCGCAAGAATGTTTTGCAAATTTTGAAGGTGCCAGCTATCGCAGCCATTTGTAGACTATGTATGTATGTATGTATGTATGTATGTATGTATGTATGTATGTATGTATGTATGTATGTATGTATGTATGTATTATGTATGTATGTATGTTCTTCTGGTTTTATAATTTCACAAAGTTTTACCAATAGAGAGAGAGTCGGTTTCTAACATAGACACAAGACTCTCTCATTGGAATTTACACAACATCAACTAGGTAGATATGTATGTATGTCTGCATGCATGCATGTGTAGATATAGATGTTATTGTATGTGTCGATGTGTATGTTTTGAGTTGTATGTGTGCATGTGTATATGCTTTGTATCTGTACATGTGTATATGCAGTTATTAGATGCAAAATTTTTGGAATGTTTTACATATTTTTACTGTTCCATTAATGGATTGTACTTGTAATTTCCTAACTAGTTGTGTTCTTTCTGTTCCTCTGAAGCCTAGCTTCTCAAGATTTGTATTGAGGCAGTTACTAACATATCCCAGTGCCCCAATAATCACAGGCATATATCTGAAGGTGTAATCAGGGTGGAGTATCTGCAGATTTCTCATCAGTTCTGCATAAATATTCTCCTTTTCACTAATCTTTGATATTATATTGGCATCTGCTGGGCAGCTAATTTCCACTACTGTGCATGTTTTCTTCTCCCTGTCCCATATCATAATATCTGGTCTGTTATGCCTGCATTTTATTGGGGTTTTTACTGGAACATTCCACCAGTACTCTTTCATATTATGTACATGGATGTCTTCCACATTGTTGTAGCTTTTAATGTGTTTGTTATCGGGGCTATCTTTTTTACGAACTGCATTGTACAGTGTTTTGGCCACTACATCATGCCTCATAGGTAGATAGTACCGCGATGACATCTTTGGGCAGCTGCTGATGACATGGGTGATATCCTCGATGTTAGTTCTGCAGAGTCTGCA
>OZ024742.1:100109252-100111752 GCA_964016885.1 Eledone cirrhosa | reverse complement strand
ATATCTGTATGTGTATATATATGGGTGTTTGTGTGTATATATATGTATGTGTGTATATATGGGTGTTTGTGTGTATATATCTGTATGTGTGTATATATGAGTGTTTGTGTGTATATATCTGTATGTGTGTGTGTATATATATATATATGGGTCTTTGTGTGTATACATATATCTGTATGTGTGTATATATGGGTGTTTGTGTGTATATATCTCTATGTGTGTATATGGGTGTTTGTGTGGATTTATGTTTATGCGTGTGCGGGTATGTATGTGTGCATATATGTGTGTGTGAATGCGTTTGTGTACATATATATGTATGTTTGCATCAGATTGTGTATGTTGTTTAGTTGCTTGTGTGCGTGAGTATGTTTCTGTGCATATGTGTGTATGAATGTGTGAGTGTGAATGTGAGTATGGATGAATATGTTTGCATGTGGGTGTTTGTATATGTGTCTATGAAAGGGAGTGAGTGTATGTGTGCGCCTGTACATGTTTGCATATGTATGCACATGTGCATAGTCATATGTGTGTACGCATGCGTTTGTATGCGTGCGTGCGTATGTGTGTATTTGTACGTGCATCTCTGAATGTGTATGTGTGTTTGTGTGCTCTTCTATTGTCTATATGCATATGTGAATGTATGTATGTGTGTAGGTGCTGATGTATTTGTCTATGTATGTGCAGATGTGCTTGTCTATTTATGTGTATATATGTGTATGTATGTGTGTGTGTGAATTCGTGTTCATGTGCATGCATGCGTATGCACGAACCGTTGTGTATATATGTTTACGTTTGTATATGTATGTTTAAGTCTGTGAATGTTTATGCACATGTGTAAGTGTGTATGTGTGCATGCGGTTGCGCATGCATGTGTGCTATGTATATAGACGCATGTTTGTATACATTTGCGTGTGCATGTGCAAGTGTGTCTCTGTGCATGTCTATTTATGCATGTATATATGCACACGTTTGTGTACATTTCTTCATGTGCCTATATATGTGCATGTGCCTATGAGTATGTGTGTATGCGTGTATATGTTCATATGTGTATTTATGTGAGCAGATGTACGTGTGTGTGTGCATGTATGTTTGTGTATATGTGTGTAGTGCATGTGTGTGCGTGTATGTGTGTGTATGTGTGTGTATGTGTGTGTATGTGCGTTTAGTGTATGTGTTTGTATGTGTGTGTGTGTATGTATGTATGTGTATGTGTGTGTGTAGTGTATGTGTGTGTACGTGTATCTTAATGGAATTAACAGGGATAATTTATTTAGAACAAACAGACTCCATAGAGATAATTGCAAATTTTTTAAGGGATTTTTTAAAGCCCCTATTTTTTCTGTAAAAAAGGGCGGATAATACGAATTATAAATTAAAAAAATTGAACCTTTCATTCCATTAAATTTAATTGCTGTATGCTTGTGTATATGACTGTGTATATAAACGTGAGTCTGTGTAGTTTCTTATCGTTTTATGTGTATGCGCGTGTAATTGTGTGTTGCATTCATGTGTGTGAGCGTGTATCTGTGTGTATGTAAGTGTGTTATCATGGATCGGTGTATGCATATGTTTATATGTATATATGTGTGCATGTATATTAGTGTTTGTTTGTTTGTTTAGTGTATATATGCATATATGTCTATACATGTGTGCGTGTGTGTGTGTGTGTGTACATGTGGATGTGGAAGGGTGTATTTTGGGGTTAGTCTGCGAATGTCATAACTCATTGGTTAAAAATTAGTTGATAAAACAATTGTCCCCTAAAATTAGGAGATTGGCCCTGGAAGCCATCTTAATAGCAAATATAACAACAAAATATTTTATTTAGAAGAATTTGGCGAATAACCGGAATATGGGCGCTACATATTCAGACACCGGAACTACCACTAATCAACTATAGTAATACGCCATGTGTGTTTGTATATTTATATATATATATATATATATATCTGTCTGTAACTCTTTAAAATATACACACCCACAAACATAGGTATATGTAGTCAATACATTTACTATATCAGTTTTGTTTTCCAATCAAAAGGGTTCTAATCGTACATTAATCCCTGAAAATGATAATTTCTTCAATGTTACTCATACATTTAAACCTATAAGTCCTTTTTACATATATGATGAATATTTCTGTAATGATATCCCAGAAATAAATTATTAAATAATGTTATTTTTAATCACTTCCACGAGTCAGTAATCAACATAAACTATAGAGTTTCTCTCATGCAAATCATACATTTATTAATATGCAAATTTTCCAGTTTGATTGTTCATATATCCAGCAACATTTACGTATATGTCATACCAATGTTGGTCACTAAAATCAAAGTACATTCAACGTATATGCCATAATTGACGACACTGGTCTACTTGCGCTACTATATTAGCCAGTGTCCCTCCCAATTCCCACAAATAATCTGATAGGAACGGATGTTTCCGAGTATAGGAGGCGATGTTTGAATTAGAGGGCATAACACAAAAGCAGATCCCA
>OZ024742.1:100076752-100104252 GCA_964016885.1 Eledone cirrhosa | reverse complement strand
ACCGAAATCCATAGCCTCTCCCGGCGCGCCGCCCCTCCCGAACAGTTGAGCAAAGTGCCGCTGAAAAGCCGCACACATCTGCTTCGTCTCACGTATCACGCGTCCGTTTTGGTCCTTCAAAGACCGAATCGTGGACTTGTTGCCATTTTTTGCCTCTGTCACTCTGGCCCAGCTAACAGCTTTGGCTCCCTCGTTTCCCAGAGCACGTATTTTGCTTCTGACAACGCAGCCCTCGTGCTTTGCGTCGAAGAACTGGTCCAAGGCCGTTCTCGTTGCTAGCACGCTGGCTATGTTGCCACTTCTAATTGCCTCTTCTACTTTATCTACCAGTTCCTTCTCGGTTCTATTTCTATCTAACGCTAATTCTTTACTAAAAACTATCGAGTCTAATCTAACTGCCCTCTTGAGAGAGTACCACCATCTGTTGCTGACAATGGTCCCTGTCAAGTGCTGTTTAACTAAAGTGCTAATCCGTCTACTGTAGGCTTTGCTTGTCGTTAACGACAAGTTCAGCTTCAAGTAGCCGGGTCCTTGTCTATGGGTTCTATCAAGGTTGGCCATGCAGGTCACTAGTTTGTGATCTGAATAGGCAACCATGAACATTTGTGGACAGCTTAACATGTCCCTATCCTTATTTCTAACTAGAACCCTATCTAGGTACGATCTAGATGTTCCGCTACGATTACTCCACGTCCACACTGGCGCAGTCGGAAAATCTAGTCGATATCTATCGGCCAGGTCAAATCGGTCGATTAACTGTTTGAGGCTGTTACACCCCCCCCCCCCTTATCGGGACATGCTCCCACATAGTCCCAACGTGCAACTAGGATTCCATTCCAGCCCCCCACTAAAAGCAAGGAGCGGGACGTTCCCAGAAAAGTCTCTAGACGTTTGAAGAAGTCTGGCCGCGGTGTCCCGGATAGGGCATATGCGGCCACCAGCCTGAAGGCTCCACCTTCACTATCGTCAACGTCTAGGACCACCAGTTGACCCTCCGGGTCTAGATGTACCGTCTATGTTACGAGGCCCAGGTGTTCCGCAGCAAAACGGCAACTCCGCCCCCACCCCCCGGTTGACAGAGGGATGCGTAGATCTCAAAGTCATCGAAGATGGGGGCCAGCTGTCGCTCGCTGTGGATCCTGGACTCGCAAATGGCTACCACATCCATACTGTGCGACCTGAGGTCGTTTAAGAGTTTGCCCTGTTTCCAGGCCATCCCCAGGCCGCGTACGTTCACACATCCAACTCTTATATTGGCCATGTTGGTGCTGAAAAGTTAAAAGAGGAAAAGAGATCACTCACCCTTCGTCTCCTGGGGACCAGACCGCACGATTTCCATGGGGGTGTTGGAGGGGTTGTCTGGATGGGTGGTGGTTTCCGGCGGGGTGGGGACGGAGATGTTTGGCGGGGTTTGGGTCTGGTGGGATGGGGGTGTCTGGGGTGGGGAGACATTTGAGAAGGACGCGGTTAAGTGGTTTCACGCAGGAATTCCCCACATCCTTCTCAGATGTTTCTTTTAGGGACCTATAAGTTTGTATAGGGACCCTAATCAGTTTTAGGTTCAGTTTTTTGTTATTTTTAATAGAGTGGGCGAAAGTTTTCCCTTCGGTGAAAACCGAAGGGTCGTTCGTGATGGTTTCCATTAGTGTTTTGTTTTCAGTGGTTATGTAAGTGTAAGTGTAATTTTCTTGTGTTGTGTTTGTTTTTGTCTGTAGTTCTTGTGTGTGCTTTCGTTTTGTTGTAGGTATTTTGTTTTCAGGAGGTGGGGGTTTTGTTTGTGATGTTTTTGTTGTTTGTATTGGTGGTTGTATGTTTGTGGTAGTGTTTGCTGGTTTTTTGCTTTTGTGATGTCTTTTCTTTCTTTTCGAGCGATGGGGTTCTCCCTCGTCTTCACTGGGTGATGGCGAGATAGCCTCATCTGTTGTATCGTCTGTGTGATTGGGGAGGGGTATGTCTTGGGGAGCTGTTGTGTCTGTATGTGATTTTGCAGTGGTTTTAGGTGGAGTGGGATTGGGTGGGACTGTGTTTGTTGTGGTTATTTTTGTGTGTTGGTGTTGTTGTTGTTGTGGTGGTGTTGGTGGTTGTGTTGTTTTGATGGGTGTCGGCAGAAGAGCCTTTTTTTGATTCATTAATTTAGGACAGGAAGCCCTCAGGTGACCCCTGCTAAAGCAATGGTAACATGAAGGCCGCCTACCCTCAACCGAAAAGTTTATGTAGGTGAGTCCGTCCAGGAGTACACGTTGTGGGATCATAGCTATTTGCTCTGGACTCATTTGCACCAGAACTTCATTGCTAGTCCCATTGAATACATCTCTGGGGGACTTTCCTACTGATAGTATTCTGTCTTCATCAAAATTGATGAAGCCGCACAGTATCCACCATATGTTCACCTTTGGTGTGACACTCGTGATTTTGATCTTTTGTGTCCTTTTTCCCATGTATGTAGGGAAAAAGGTGTACAGGTTGGATACAATTGGCGACACAGAGTAATTTTGGGCCGTCAATTGATCCTTCATGAGTACCGAAATACTCCCAAAAAGTTTGCTTCTTTGAATGAATGCAATATCATTCATTTTTTTTTTGAAACCAGTTCGATTTCTTTCTGTGACAATTGGACTGGTTTTCGGGTAGAATTGCAAACTGTCCTAAAAACTATCGTTTTGAGAGCAGTTTCCTTGCGAATTTCTACCGGAGAATTGATGCTGAAAGCACCATTTTTTTTGAAAGTGACATATCTCCTAGCGTCCTTTAAAAGTTGTTCAGCATTTGTTATGTCGAGATATATCAGTTCCTCCTTTTTTTTTGAACTGTCTCTGCAAAGGAGAATTTTGGTTTCTTTGTGGAATTATCCGTGTTGGTGGTGTTGTCATTATTGTTGTTATTCTTGTTGTTATTCTTGTTGTCACCGATGTTGATATTATTCGTATTTTCCTTGGTGTTGTTGTTGTCTTTGATGCTGGTGTTATTGGTGTTGTCTTTATTTTTTCTTTGTTGTTGTTATCATTGTCGTTTTTATCATAATTATTGGTGTTGCTGTTATTTTTGTTGTCATTGAACTGTTTGGTGTCATTTGTGTTGTTTGGATATGAATTTCTTTTTGCATTTTCATTTCGTCTTTCCATCTCTATAGTATCTAGTGAAGAAGACGATGTTGACTGCGAGCTCTGTAGTCTTACCGCCTCTCCACCACCATTATCGTTGGACGCAGCGTTCATAACGTAATCAAACTTTTACAATATTTTTTCCAAGATTCGATGGAGAAAAAATATTTCAAACGGATATTTCGCTCCTGTAGGGGCGAAAATGTGTTGACCTACCACCTGAAGTTCCAGACGGGGGGTCAAGTTACACAATAATATAAAATTTAACTGAAAACTCACGTTTTTTTCTTACATAAATTAACGGAAACTTCTCCGCGAAGTTACACACGTCTGATAGAGAGATAGAGAGATAGATAGATAGATAGATAGATAGATAGATATGTTTCTTTTATTTGCCACCAGGGCATCAAAAGTGGGACAAGTACAAAGGGGGGAGTTTACACAAAAAGGCGTCCCCAATAAGGAGGAGGCAATAACAAAATATAAAAATAAAATAAAATATAACAAAAAATAAAATTTATAACAAAATCCTCAATAGAGAGGAGGCGCCTTGGGGGGTCGCACACACCCCCGAAAAAAGTGTGCAACCCTTTTCCTCAGGAGCACAGAGAGGGGGTTCTCCCTCGTTCCTTCCTCTTTTCCACCTACAGGCTTATGTAAAGAGAAGGCCCATTCACACAGGCTATTCTCGCCACTTTCACCCACCTTTCATAAAAACGACTGGGGTGGAGCACCTCTCTCTCCATCCTGATCCTTCTTCCGAAATGATATCGGAAGAAACGGACCAGTTGTTGGCCAGAGAGAAAGGTGCCTGACCTCAGTCCTTTCAGACGCGTCCACCATACAACCTCTTTCGCCATGGCTATTACGCACAGAAACACCGCCTCTGCTTCATCTTTGAAGGGGGGAGGCGGCTTGATCATTACAATAGACTCGGTGGTCAACCGGATCGGTCCCACCCTTGACAGCAGTTGTTCGACATAGCCCCACAGATAGGCTACGCCCGAGCAGTGTACCAATGCGTGTGCAACGGTTTCCTCGTCGCACACGCATCTGGGACAGATATTTTTGGCGGGGTCCCTACCCGGGCGCCCGTGTCTGTAGAGCCTTTCTCGAACGGGTAAAGCCCCTCGGTAGCACTGCCAGGCCAGGGACTTCTGGAAGTTGTCCATAGGTCCCGGGCTGAATGTCCTACCGAACAGGCTGGCCAGTTCGTCCTCCTCCATGTCTAGGGCTTCTCCGAGGGCGTCGTCGCACCTGCTGCGTACCAGCCCTCTATAGAATGTTGCGGTGGAGTCTCCACTGATAACCGGATCCGCCTGCCAGAGGGCGGTGAGCGCCTGGGCACACTCAGTGTGCCAGGCGCCCAGTTTTCTCGGTCTTTGCTTGACCCAGGATTGCAGCTCGGTGAGTGAGACGAGTCTGGGAAAGGTTCATCTCACAAACGAGGCCCATACCGGTTGACCGGTGAGGAATACCTGGAGGTGCCGTAGCCTTAATGCGTGTTTACGCATCATTAGCCACGGCATCCCCAGCCCTCCTTTCGAAGGGTGTTGACAGCAGATAGATCTCCTCACCATAGGAGCCCGCCTCTTCCAAAGGAATTGGAAGAGTGCGCGCTCCATCTTGGTGAGGGTTTCCCTTGGGCAGGGCACTACGGTCAGGCGATAGTAGATGACGGACGCTATGTAGGTGTTCGCCACCTCCGCCCGACCTTTCAGGGATAGTTTGCAACTGGCCCACTTCTGGGTCAGTGCAAACACCCTGTTTGTAACCTCCGCCCAGTTTTTCTCCACCTGGAGGTCCGGTCCGAACCAGACCCCGAGCAACTTCACCGGGCCCTCCGTCCAGCGTCCGACGACGCCATCGGACGGCATCGGTCTGCCCCTCCACGTGTCGAGTTGCAAACCGATCGACTTGTCCCGGTTCAGCTTAGCCCCTGTGAACCTTTCGTACTCCTCCAGTAAGGTGCCGACCGCCTCGATTTCGGAGGCCGTCGACACCATTGCTGTCACGTCATCGGCGTAGGCCGACACCGCTTTCCGCAATCCCGGTTCCAAAGGGATGCCCTGCAACAACTCCAACTTCCGCAGTAGTGGCTCGAGAGTCAACACATACAGAAGGGAGGAGAGAGGGCACCCTTGTCGGATGGACCGCGCGATTTTGAACGGCTCCGAGAGGTAGCCGTTCACCTTGACCCTAGAGCAGATGCGGCTGCTGTGCATAGCAGTGATCCAGCCCCTGAAAACGGGTCCGAAGCCTGCCGCCGCTAGCACCACATCCAGGTAACCATGGTCGACCCTATCGAACGCCTTAGATTGATCCAAGTTGATCAGAACCCCACCAAAGCCGGGTTCGTTCCCAACCCTCTCTATGATGTATCGCATGAGGTGGAGGTTGTCATGGATGGACCTGGACGGGATAGCGCATGTCTGCGCATCTTCCACCAGGTTGCCCACGACAAGCGCCAACCTCTTTGCTAGCACCTTGGCCAAAATCTGTAACTCTGTATTTAGCAGAGTTATGGGCCTGAAGTTACTTATTTCGCCCCCCTTGTTCTCGTCCTTCCTCACTATCGTGACTACGCCCTTGGTCACAGTACAGGGAATTCTCCCGTTCTGTTGCCAGTTGCAGTAGACCGCCTCCAGGAGATCGGGGAATAAGTCCGGCATAGCTAGATATAATTCGTAAGGAAGACCATCGAGACCCGGGGATTTGCGTTTGCCGCATTGGCTCAGCACGTCCTCTATTTCAGCGGCCGAAATCGGCTCCTCGCAGGACTTCGCCTCCTTGTCCGAGAGGCGCGGCAGGCCGTCGAGGTACGGACCGAAGTCCACGTTCCCAACCGGCTCCCCGCCCCTCCCGAACAGTCGGGCAAAGTGCCTTTGAAAGGCCTCACACATCTGCTTAGGCTCAAGAATCGCCCGTCCATCCAGGTCTCGCAGAGACCGGATGGTGGATTTAGTTCCACTGTTGGCCTCTGTCACGCGGGCCCAGCTAACAGCTTTGGTCCCCTCGTTCCCTAGAGCACGTATTTTACTTCGGACAACGCAGCCTTCGTGATTCGCGTCGAAAAACTGGCTCAAAGCCGTTCTCGACGCTAGGACTCTGGCCACGTCGCCGCTTCTAATTGCCTCTTCTACTCTATCTATTAGCTCCCTTTCCTTCCTATTCCTATCCGCAGCTAGAACCTTACTAAATTCTATCGAGACTACTCTAATCTCTCTCTTTAGAGATACCCACCACCTGCTGTTGACGATCGCTCCAGTCAACCGTTCCTTAACTAACGTACTAATCCGATCCCTGTAGGCTCTACTTGCCGGCAAGGACAAGTTGAGCTTCCAGTAACCGGGGCCCTGTCTATGCGTTCTGTCAAGGTTGACCATGCAGGTCACCAACTTGTGGTCTGAATAGCCAACCATGAGCATTTCTGGACAACTTAAAAAGTCCCTGTCCTTATTTCTAACTAAAAATCTATCTAGGTACGACCTAGATGATCCGCTGCGTTTTGACCAAGACCAGGTTGGCACCGTCGGAACATCTAGTCGAAATCTATCGGCCAGGTCAAATCGGCCGAGTAACCCCTTGAGGCTGTTGCACCCCTCTCTATCGGGACATGCCCCTGCATAGTCCCAACGTGCATCCAGGATACCATTCCAATCCCCCACTAAAAGCAGGGAACGGGACGTCCCTAGAAAAGACTCCAGACGCTGGAAAAAGTCGGGCCGCTCAGTCCCAAAAGGGGCATATGCGGCTACCAGCCTAAAGGCTCTACCTTCACCACTGCCAAGGTCCAGCACCACCAGTCGACCCCCTGGGTCCAAATGTACTATCTGTGTTGCAAGGCCCATATGTTTTTGCAGCAGAACGACAACCCCACCCCCACCTCCGGGCTGACAGAGAGATGCGTGCATCTCAAAGTCGTCAAAGATGGGGGCTAGCTGTCGCATGCTGCTGATCCGGGCCTCGCAGATAACCATCACATTTATAGATTGTGACCTGAGGTCATTTAGAAGCATTGCTTGCTTCCAAGACGAGCCCAGGCCACGCGCATTTAGACACCCTACTCTTAAAAGGCACTTACCTCTCTGCGTCCCGGGAAACGGGCCGCTCAATTTCCATGCTGGTTGGGGATGGGTTGTTGGGTGGGGTGGTGGTTTGTGGGAGTGAAGGGGCATCGGTGTGTTGTGGGGTTGGGGTGTTTGTGGTTGAGTGGGTGTCTGGGTGGGGTGGGGTTGGGGGGGGGGAGGGGAGGGGGGGGGGGGGGTGAATTTTTTTAGGAGGACGCGGTTGATTGGTTTGGCGCAGGGGGGGCCCACGTCCTCCGTGAAATTTATTTTCAGTGTTTTGTACAAGTGCATTGGGACTTTTATCATTTTTAAATGAGGTAGTCCCACAGCAGTTTTAAAGTTAGGCCCTTCGGTTTGGACCGAAGGGTTTGCTGAAATTGTTTTCCGTAATTCTTTGTTGTCTGTGTTCATGTATGTAAATTGTAAGGTCTTTTTTTGTGTAGCAGATAGTGTTGTGTGACAGGGAGGGGTGGTTTGTGTGTAGTTTGTGTTCTCTTGGGGGGAGGGGGCGGGGGGGGGGGGGTTAAAGTTAACATGTGTGTCTGTGGTGCGTCTCCTCTTCTTTCTTTTTACTTGTTGGAAGGGATCTTTTTCGTCTTGCGACGAAAGGGGTTCGTCTTCCTTGTTGGGTGGGAGGGGTATGTTTTCTGGTAGTGTTTGCGGTGTGTGTGTTTTTGTATTTGTTTTGGGTGGGGAGGGATTGGGTGGGACGGTATTCTGTGTTATTTTTTCACGTGTTTGTTGTTGCTGTGGTGGTGGTGGTGGTGGTGGGGTTGTTGGTTTTTGTTGTTGTTGTTGTTGTCGTTGTTTTTGTTGTTGTTGTTGGGGCGGTGTTGGTGTTGGTAGCAGTGTTTTTTTCTGTGTGAGCTGGGGACAGGCAGCCCTCAGGTGACCTCTATTGCTACAGAGGTAACAGGAGGGACGCCTACCCTCCACAATAATGTTGAGGTGGGTACGGTCATCCAGCATGACGCGCTCAGGGATTTGGGCGATGCGTTCTGGCCTTATTTGGGTCAGAACTTCGATGCTCGTTCCACTGAACGCGTCGCCGGATGCCTTCCCTATTGAAATGAGGTTGTCCTCGTCTAAATTGAGGAAGCCGGTTAGTAACCACCAGTAGTTTATGTTTGGGGTGATGGTGGTTATCCATATCCTCTGGGTTTTTTTACCTATGTAGGTGAGGAAGAAGGTGTAGTGTGTGGACCGAATTGGCGACACAGAGTATTTTTTCGCCGCCAATTCGTCTTTCATCAATATGGATAAACACCCATAGAGTTTATCCTTTTATATAAAAGTGATGTCTCTCATCGCGTCTTTCAAGACTAACTGGATTTCGGCTTGAGATGGTTGCGCTGGTTTTTTTGTTTTATTTAAAATTGTTCGGAATACGACAGTTCGTAATTCCGTCTGTTTTTTTAGTTCTGGAGGTGAATGTATAGAAAACGAACCGTTTTCGCCAAAAGATACATATTTCTTGGCTTTTACCAGCATTTCTTTTGCTTTTGAAATATCTTCAAGCACATACGCGACTGATAATTTAGCCGTTTGTGCAAAAGATATTTTGTTTTCCCTTTGGATTTTAGTATTGTTTTGTTTCTCGTCGTTTGAGTTGTTTTCATCTTTGTTGCTGTTGTTGTCTTTCTCGTTTGGTGTGTGGATACTTGTGACGTTTGTGTTGTTGTTGTTTTTGTTGTCTTTATTGTTGCTGTTGTTGTCGTTGTTGTTGTTGGTGTTTTCAAATTCTTGTGTAGTTGTGGCTACATCTAGTGGTCGGTCAACAGGTGAAGACAATTCTTCCTCTCTCTGACCTCTGCCTTTGGCATCTGCTGCTGTGACAGTGGCAGGGGGAAGCTGTGAGTATGACTGCCCCTTTCCTTCTTTGATTGATGGTGAAGATGCTTCAGCCATTTTTCTCAAAATAGGGTTTTTCGAAGTTTTTCGAAAGATAAAATGTTCACAATACTATTTCGCCCAAAGGCGCAGAATATTTTTAGAGACCGACCAGATCAAAATTTGACCTGGCAGTCCCTCTACAAAATGGTACAAAAATGAAAGTTTACAGTTTACAATTTCCGTATGAATTTAAACAAAAACTTACCGAGCGAGCTCAGCACATGTGTCCATCGTAAAAGATAGATAGATAAATTTCTATTTATTTGCCACGAGGGCACAAAAGAAGGGGACATTTACACAGTGGGGGAGTTTACATAAATCGAGTAAAGAAAAAAGGAATAACAATAATAATATAACAATAAAAAGTCCTCAAAAGGGAGGGGGCGTGTTGGGGATTGCACATACCGCCGAAAAGTGTGCAACTCTTTTCGCGGGGGAAGCCCAGAGAGGAGGCGCTCCCCCTTTCCTCTTCACTTCTTCACCTACAGAACAATGTAGAGAGAAGGCCCATTTACACGGGCCATTCTCGCTTCTTTCACCCACCTTTCATAAAACTGTCTGGGGCCAAGCACTTCTCTCTCCATCCTGATCCTTCTTCCGAAGTGGTATCGGAAGAAGTAAACCAGGTGATGGCCGGAGAGAAAGTCACCCGACCTCAGACCTTTCAGGCGCGTCCACCACACAACCTCTTTCATCATGGCTATTACGCACAGAAAGACCGCCTCTGCTTCATTTCTGAAGGGAGGAGGCGGCTTGATGTTCACCACAGACTCGGCGGTTAATCGAATCGGCGCCACACGCGACAGCAGTCGTTCGACGTAGCCCCACAGATCGGCAACGCCCGGGCAGTGTACCAGTGCATGCGCAACGGTTTCCTCGTCGCGTACGCATCTGGGGCAGATCTTTTTCGCGGGATCCCTGCCCGGGCGCCCGTGTCTGTAGAGCTTTTCTAGAACGGGCAGAGCCCCTCGGTAACACTGCCAGGCTAGGGACCTCTGGAAGTTGTCCATGGGTCCCGGGCCGAAAGTTCTACCGAACAGGCTGGCCAGTTCGTCCTCCTCCATGCCTAGCGACTCTCCAAGGGTGTCGTCGCCCTTGCTAGCCACCAACCCTCTATAGAATGTCGAGGTGGATTCTCCACTGATAGTCGGGTCCGCTTGCCAGATAGCCGTGAGCGCCTGGGCACACTCGGTGTGCCAGTTGCCCAGTTTTCTCGGTCTTTGCTTCACCCAGGATTGCAGTTCGGTGAGCGAGACGAGCTGTGGGAAGGCTCGCCTCACAAACGGGGCCCACACCGGCTGACCGTTGAGGAATACCTGTAGATGCCGTAGCCTCAATGCGTGCCTACGCATCAACAGCCACGGCATACCCAGCCCTCCTTTCGAAGGGTGCTGGCAGCAGATGGATCTCCTCACCATGGGAGGCCGCTTTTTCCAGAGGAACTGGAAGAGCATGTGTTCCATGATGGTGAGCTGTTCCTTAGGGCAAGGCACGACGGTCAGGCGGTAGTAGATGACGGACGCTATGTAAGCGCTCGTCACCTCCGCCCGACCTTTCAGTGATAGTTTGCACTTGGCCCACTTCTGGGTCAGCGCAAACACCCTGTTCGTCACCTCGCCCCAATTCTTCTCCACCTGGAGGTCCGGTCCGAACCAGACCCCGAGCAGCTTCACCGGGCCCTCCGTCCACCGCCCGACGACACCGTCTAACGGCATTGGTTTGCCCCTCCACGTTCCGAGTTGCAAACCGACTGACTTATCCTGGTTCAGCCTAGACCCCGTCAGCCTTTCGTATTCCTCCAGTAGGGTGGCGATCACCCCGATTTCCGAGGCGTCCGCCACCATTACTGTTACGTCGTCGGCATAGGCCGAGACCACTTTGTGCAATCCTGGTTCCAGGGGTATGCCCCGCAGCAACTCCAACTTCCGCAGCAGTGGCTCGAGGGTCAATACGTACAGAAGGGAGGAGAGGGGGCACCCCTGTCTGATGGACCGGGTGATTTGAAACGGCTCCGAGAGGTAGCCGTTTACTTTAATCCTAGAGTAGATGTTGCCACTGTGCATGGCAGAAATCCAGCCCCTGAAAACGGGTCCGAAGCCCGCCGCCGCTAGCACCGCATCCAGGTAACCATGGTCGACCCTATCGAACGCCTTACATTGATCCAAGTTGATCAGGGCCCCACCAAAGCCGGGTTCGTAGCCAACCCTCTCTATGATGTATCGCATGAGGTGGAGGTTGTCGTGAATGGACCTGGACGGGATAGCGCATGTCTGCGCGTCTCCCACCAAACCACCCACCACAAGCGCCAACCTCTTCGCCAACACCTTGGCCAAAATCTGTAACTCTGCATTCAGCAGAGTTATGGGCCTAAAGGTACTTAAGTCGTCCCCCTTGCTCTCGTCCTTCCTCACTAGCGTGACCACGCCCTTGGTCACAGAACAGGGAATTCTCCCGTTCTGTTGCCAGTTGCAATAGACAGCCTCGAGGAGTTCGGAGAACAAGACCGGCATAGCTAAATATAGTTCGTATGGTAGACCATCGAGACCCGGGGATTTGCGTCTGCTGCATTGGCTGAGCGCTTCCCCGATTTCAGTGGCTGTGATTGGCCTTTCGCAGCACTCCGCTTCGCCGCTCGAAAGACGCGGTAGACCGTCGAGTTATGGACCGAAATCCACATCCCCGTCCGGCCCCCCGCCACCTCCGAACAGTCGAGCAAAGTGCCTTTGAAAGGCCTCGCACATTCGCTCAGGTTCAAGGATCACCCGTCCATCCTGGTCTCGCAAAGACCGAATGGTGGATTTAATCCCACTCTTGGCTTCTGTCACGCGGGCCCAGCTAACAGCTTTGGTCCCCTCGTTTCCTAAAGCACGTATTTTACTTCGGACAACGCAGCCTTCGTGCTTCGCGTCAAAGAACTGGCTCAACGCCGTTCTCGCCGCTAACACTCTGGCTATGTCTCCGCTCCTAATCGCCTCTTCTAGTTTATCTGTTAACTCCCTTTCCTTCCTATTTCTATTCGCCGCTAGTTCCTTACTGTAACCTATCGAACTTACTCTAATCTCTCTCTTTAGAGATACCCACCACCTACTGTTGACGATCGCTCCCGTCAACCGCATCTTAACTAAGCTACTAATCCGGTTTCTGTAATCTTTCTTTGTCGGCAAGGACAAGTTCATCTTCCAGTAACCGGGACCCTGTCTATGCGTTCTATCAAGGTTGACCACGCAGGTCACTAATTTGTGATCTGAATAGCCAACCATGATCAGTTCTGGACAACTAAATACGTCCCTATCCTTACTCCTAACCAAAAACCTATCTAGGTACGATCTAGATTGTCCACTGCGGTTTGCCCAGGTCCAGGTTGGCGCATTTGGACAATCTAGTCGAAATCTATCGACCAGGTCGAATCGATCGAGTAACCCCTTGAGGCTGCTACACCCCCCTCTATCGGGACATGCCCCTGCATAGTCCCAACGCGCATCTAGGATTCCATTCCAGTCCCCTACTAAAAGCAGGGAACGCGACGTTCCTAGAAAAGTCTCCAGACGCTGGAAGAAGTCGGCTCTTTCCGCCCCGAAGGGAGCATAAAGACCGACCAGTCTGAAAGCCCCGCCTTCACCGCCTCCGACGTCCAGCACCAGTAATCGACCACCCGGGTCCGAGTGAACAATCTGTACGTCGAGAGTCAGACGTTTATCCAGCAGTACGGCAACTCCCCCCCCCCCGCCTCCGGGTTGACAGAGAGATGCGTGCATCTCAAAGTCATCGAAGGCGGGCGCCAGCTGTCTCACGCTGCTGATCCGACTCTCGCAAACAACCATCACATCTATACTTTGTGACCTGAGGTCACTTAGAAGCTTTGCTTGCTTCCAAGCTGAGCCCAGGCCACGCGCGTTCAAACAGCCAACTCTCAATTGATCTATTTTGGTGTTGAAAGTGAAGAAAGAAAAGCACCTACCTCTCCGGGTTGCGTAATTTCCATGGCATCAGGTGTGTTGGGTGGAGGGATGTTTTGTGGTGGTGTGGGGGTACACGTGTGTGGTAGGGTTGGGGTATTTGGAGTTGTGTCAGGGAGAGGGGCGGTTATGGGGAAATCTTTCAAGAGGACGCGATTCAACGGTTTTAAACAGGGGGGGGGGGGGCTCACGTCCCGTCTAAATTGTTCTTTTAAGGAACGATAAAGGTCCAGAGGGACCTTTATCATTTTTAAATGGGTGAAGTTTCTCTGTTGAGATAAAGTTTGGCCCTTCGGTCTGCACCATAGGGTTATTGTTTATTAATTTAACCAGTTTTTTGTTTTCTTTATTTATATATGTGTATTGCAACGTCTTTTTTTGTTATGCTGTCAATGTTTCGGAGAGGGGAGGCGCAGATTTATTTTTGTTTGTTGAGGGTGGGGTGTTTTTGATTGGAGTTGGTGTTTGTGTGTGGGTTATTTGTGGTGTGCTGGGTGTGTGTTTTCTTTTTTTTCTTTTAACTTGTCTGAAGGCTTCTCCTCCTTCTTCTTCAGAAGTTGGGGGAAACTCTTCAGCGCTAGGTGGGAGGGACGTATTGTGTGGTTGTTTTTTTTTTGCGGGAGGGGTAGATTTGTTACTGTTTTTTTTATTATTTGTTTGGAATGGGTTTTGTGGTGGTGGTGGTAATGTTTGCGTCGTGCTTGTGGTTGGTGATGGTGGTGGTGATGTTTGTGTTGTGGTTGGTGGTGGTGATTTTTGTGTCGTGCTTGTGTTTGGTGCTGGTGGTGGTGATGTTTGTGTTGTGTTTGTGGTTGGTGGTGTCTGTATTTTGTTTGCTGTGTGTGGTATTAGTGTATTTTTGGAGGTGGGTGGTGTTGGTGTACTGTTTGTGGTGGGTGTGGGCAATAGTCCTTTTGGGGGATACGTTTCGGGCAGTTAGCCTTAACGTGTCCCCTTTCCATGCATAAATAGCATGCTGGTCTTCTCCCCTCTACAATTATGTCTATTGGGGTAAGGTCATCCAGCCAGATGCGATCCGGGATTTGTGCTATTCTTTCGGGCCTCATTTGGACTAGTATGTCGAGGCCCATTGCCAGGAACGCATCTCCAGTTGCCTTCCCCATTGACAGGATTGTGTCTTCGCCCATGTCTATGAAGCCAGCAATAGCCCACCAGAAGTCCATTGTGGGCAGCATTGTTTTTACTTTTACTCTCTGTGTTCTTCTACCCATGTAGGAGGGATAGAAGCTGTATGTTGTCGATGAGAGTGGGCTTAGGGAAAGCTTCTCCGCCGTTTCCTTGTCTCTTGTTAGGACCGAAATGCTGCCATAGAGTCGGTCCTTTCGTATGAAGAGAATATTCTTCATATAGTCTTTTAGGACTAACTCTATTTCCATTTGGCTGGGCTGTGCTGGCTTTCTTGTCTGGTTCAGTATAGTTCTGAAGAGAACTGTGTTCTCTGTTCTTTCTTTCTTGAATTCTGGGGGGGAGTTAATGGAAAACATTCCGTTCTCCCCCAAAACAATGTGTTTCTTTGCTTCGGCCAGTTTTTCTCTGGCGGCAGTTAGGTCAATTGGTGTGTATGTAATGGATTGTTTTGTTTTCTGGGCGAAAGTTGCCCTGTTGTTATTTGTATTATTTTCTGTTTGTTTGTTTTCCGTTTGCTCATTTTCCTTAACATTTGTTTTTTCATTTTCTTTGTTTGTTTCATTGTCTAATTTTGTTGTAATTATTTTTTGTTCTTCAGACTTGGGGGGCGTGGCAGAGCTTATGGCAGACATGTCTGCCATCTTTTCCGCCATGCTGCCAAGAAAGAAATTTTTCGGCAAAAATAGATATTTATTTTACCCCCTAAAAAGGGGGTAAATGCAAAAATGTTTCCCTAAATAACAGGGGTTAGTGTTCCAAATGTGTTGCACTGAAAAATTTATCCGGTACTTACAATAGTAAGGGTAAATCCCGATGGAATAGCGGAGCCGATGTGAAGCGTGTCTTACTCTATCAAGATAGATAGATAGATAGATAGATAGATATATGTATGGATATATAGATATGTAAACGCACATGTATCCTTATATCTATATCTATCTATCTTTCTTATTCGCACCCTTTCTCTCTCTATATATATATCTATAATTGTATGTATGTATATATATATATATCTGCACGTATATATGTATGTCAGGTCACCAGTTGGGGCTACTGGTAACATGTATCCCAGTACAACCTGTCTTATGGTCGGGTCGTTGGCGACTGAACTGGCAACCCCACCAAGGTTTCTTGGTGAGGAGGGTGACTTTGGACATCCTGCAGGACTAAAAACAAAACCTGTCAAAGGGCAAAGGAGCTCTTAAGAGTCAATGGCCATCCAAAATTACCGGGAGAGATGACCCCTTAGTTTTTGTCAAGGCAGAATTCTAGGAGAAGGAAAACTCTGATATAACACCTGCAACTCTGATGGTATCCAATGATGTTGACTTGTTCTTCTTTTTGGTAAATATCATCTTGGTTAAGAGAGTGGGACTGGCTTTGTGCAGTGCCTTTGCTCACTATAAAAGCTTCACGGCACAGGCATTGCTTTATATCTGGAGATCTCTATGCACTTGTCGTCACAAGATACCATGGGCCCAGTACTATCTGTCAATAATTGTCACAAGTGTAGTGTTTGTACCACAGTTTTCAAGTCGCTGGCTGGACTAAAAAGTCACACTCGTTCAGCGCATGGGTAAGGGTTCTCCTACATGGTTATAAAGTAATGGCCCTACTTGAAAACGAGTTGGCAGCCACCATGTATGTATGTATGTATGTGTGAGTGTATGTATATATATATATATATATATATATATATATTTATATATATATATATATATATATATATATATATATATATATATATATATATATATATATATATATATATATATTTTTTTTTTTTCTCTCTCCTCACATAGCCCTCGCTCGTGTCGGGTCTGTTCTAAAACCGCTCATATATTCACCTAGCTTATGCTAAACAGAATAAGTTTTGAAGCTTGTTTCTTCCCCCTACGGTTAGCTATACTTTTTGTTGTTCTCCTGTCTCACTCGCTTTACGCGTTTCAATTGTCCTAATAACTTATTTTGGTTATTATTGCACCGACGTGAGGTATATGATTTTTAATGCAATGAAATATCTATGATCGTCGGCAAATCACTGATGAGGGACTCATTTTATTACATGTTATCCATGTGCTACCTGCAGTATTTTTCTCTATATTTTATTACATATATTTACCACTGCGATTCTGTGTTTTTTTCTCTCTCTCTCTTACTGTTCCCCCATTCTCTCTGTTTCTCCCCCTCTGTCATGTCAGTTAACTCTTCCTCACACTTTCACTCACTCACTGTTTCTCCTCTCTTCTCTTCATTTCATCCTGTACACCACGATGGCAATTTTTCTCTCTCCTCACATAACCCTCGCTCGTGTCGGGTCTGTTCTAAAAGCGCTCATATATTTACCTAGCTTATGCTAAACAGAATAAGTTTTGAAGCTTGTTTCTTCCCCCTACGGTTAGCTATACTTTTTGTTGTTCTCCTGTCTCACTCGCTTTACGCGTTTCAATTGTCCTAATAACTTATTTTGGTTATTATTGCACCGACGTGAGGTATATGATTTTTAATGCAATGAAATATCTATGATCGTCGGCAAATCACTGATGAGGGACTCATTTTATTACATGTTATCCATGTGCTACCTGCAGTATTTTTCTCTATATTTTATTACATATATTTACCACTGCGATTCTGTGTTTTTTTCTCTCTCTCTCTTACCGTTCCCCCATTCTCTCTGTTTCTCCCCCTCTGTTATGTCAGTTAACTCTTCCTCACACTTTCACTCACTCACTGTTTCTCCTCTCTTCTCTTCATTTCATCCTGTACACCACGAAGGCTATTTTTCTCTCTCCTCACATAGCCCTCGCTCGTGTCGGGTCTGTTCTAAAAGCGCTCATATATTTACCTAGCTTATGCTAAACAGAATAATTTTTGAAGCTTGTTTCTTCCCCCTACGGTTAGCTATACTTTTTATTGTTCTCCTGTCTCACTCGCTTTACGCGTTTCAATTGTCCTAATAACTTATTTTGGTTATTATTGCACCGACGTGAGGTATATGATTTTTAATGCAATGAAATATCTATGATCGTCGGCAAATCACTGATGAGGGACTCATTTTATTACATGTTATCCATGTGCTACCTGCAGTATTTTTCTCTATATTTTATTACATATATTTACCACTGCGATTCTGTGTTTTTTCTCTCTCTCTCTTACCGTTCCCCTATTCTATCTGTTTCTCCCCCTCTGTTATGTCAGTTAACTCTTCCTCACACTTTCACTCACTCACTGTTTCTCCTCTCTTCTCTTCATTTCATCCTGTACACCACGAAGGCTATTTTTCTCTCTCCTCACATAGCCCTCGCTCGTGTCGGGTCTGTTCTAAAAGCGCTCATATATTTACCTAGCTTATGCTAAACAGAATAATTTTTGAAGCTTGTTTCTTCCCCCTACGGTTAGCTATACTTTTTATTGTTCTCCTGTCTCACTCGCTTTACGCGTTTCAATTGTCCTAATAACTTATTTTGGTTATTATTGCACCGACGTGGGGTATATGATTTTTAATGCAATGAAATATCTATGATCGTCGGCAAATCACTGATGAGGGACTCATTTTATTACATGTTATCCATGTGCTACCTGCAGTATTTTTCTCTATATTTTATTACATATATTTACCACTGCGATTCTGTGTTTTTTTCTCTCTCTCTCTTACTGTTCCCCCATTCTCTCTGTTTCTCCCCCTCTGTCATGTCAGTTAACTCTTCCTCACACTTTCACTCACTCACTGTTTCTCCTCTCTTCTCTTCATTTCATCCTGTACACCACGAAGGCTATTTTTCTCTCTCCTCACATAGCCCTCGCTCGTGTCGGGTCTGTTCTAAAAGCGCTCATATATTTACCTAGCTTATGCCAAACAGAATAATTTTTGAAGCTTGTTTCTTCCCCCTACGGTTAGCTATATTTTTTATTGTTCTCCTGTCTCACTCGCTTTACGCGTTTCAATTGTCCTAATAACTTATTTTGGTTATTATTGCACCGACGTGAGGTATATGATTTTTAATGCAATGAAATATCTATGATCGTCGGCAAATCACTGATGAGGGACTCATTTTATTACATGTTATCCATGTGCTACCTGCAGTATTTTTCTCTATATTTTATTACATATATTTACCACTGCGATTCTGTGTTTTTTCTCTCTCTCTCTTACCGTTCCCCCATTCTATCTGTTTCTCCCCCTCTGTTATGTCAGTTAACTCTTCCTCACACTTTCACTCACTCACTGTTTCTCCTCTCTTCTCTTCATTTCATCCTGTACACCACGAAGGCTATTTTTCTCTCTCCTCACATAGCCCTCGCTCGTGTCGGGTCTGTTCTAAAAGCGCTCATATATTTACCTAGCTTATGCTAAACAGAATAATTTTTGAAGCTTGTTTCTTCCCCCTACGGTTAGCTATACTTTTTATTGTTCTCCTGTCTCACTCGCTTTACGCGTTTCAATTGTCCTAATAACTTATTTTGGTTATTATTGCACCGACGTGGGGTATATGATTTTTAATGCAATGAAATATCTATGATCGTCGGCAAATCACTGATGAGGGACTCATTTTATTACATGTTATCCATGTGCTACCTGCAGTATTTTTCTCTATATTTTATTACATATATTTACCACTGCGATTCTGTGTTTTTTTCTCTCTCTCTCTTACTGTTCCCCCATTCTCTCTGTTTCTCCCCCTCTGTCATGTCAGTTAACTCTTCCTCACACTTTCACTCACTCACTGTTTCTCCTCTCTTCTCTTCATTTCATCCTGTACACCACGATGGCTATTTTTCTCTCTCCTCACATAGCCCTCGCTCGTGTCGGGTCTGTTCTAAAAGCGCTCATATATTCACCTAGCTTATGCTAAACAGAATAAGTTTTGAAGCTTGTTTCTTCCCCCTACGGTTAGCTATACTTTTTGTTGTTCTCCTGTCTCACTCGCTTTACGCGTTTCAATTGTCCTAATAACTTATTTTGGTTATTATTGCACCGACGTGAGGTATATGATTTTTAATGCAATGAAATATCTATGATCGTCGGCAAATCACTGATGAGGGACTCATTTTATTACATGTTATCCATGTGCTACCTGCAGTATTTTTCTCTATATTTTATTATATATATATATATATATATATATATATATATATACATATATCCCAAGGATCTGATACCATTAACACCATAAACACAGAGCTGGCATATCTAAGAACTGATTAACAGCCTGATGAGGTCATAGCCATTCAATGGCTATCATCGAAATATATATAGCAGTAAATAAAGGATTATGAGTTCACGCAACTGACTTATGCTTCGTCACTATATATATATATACATATACATATACATATATATATATATATATATATATATATATATATATATATATATATATATATATATATTAATAAGAGGAATTCCAACTGTGTCTGATTTACTCGTTTTATTTACAATCCTTTAAAATTTATAATGGTATTATAATGAAATAGTATCATAGAATATTAAATGTTCAGTGTTAATTGAACAAGTACTTTCCTGCTTTCGCAATCTTCAGGTTCATAATGTGTGGTGACAGTCAAGTTTGCAATTTTCAACTGTAATGAGATGGGTAACGACGATGTCGACTACGACCACTAACAACAACAACAACAACAACAACAACAACAATAATAATAATAAAAGTGATGTTGATGGTGATGATTACTTGAAAATGCTATTTTCATCATTTCTAAAAATAGCAAAACAATTGATGCTTTGGATAGGATCAATTAGTGCTCGTTAGACATGCTCAACCAACCGTGACGCCTAAACCAATCAGCTTTAGTAATTCAGTGAAACCACACACCGATTGGTCGAAATACAGTTTGCAAGATTTAGCATTCTGGAGCCTCTTTTCACTGTATATAAGGTACAAAATTTACCCATCTCATTACAGTTGAAAATTGCAAACTTGACTGTCACCACACATTATGAACCTGAAGATTGCAAAAGCATGAAAGTACTTGTTCAATTAACACTTAACATTTAATATTCTATCATACTATTTCATTATAATACCATTATAAATTTTAAAGGATTGTAAATAAAACGAGTAAATCAGACAAAGTTGCAATTCCTCTTATTAATATAATCTTCTATACACAATCATACACACTTTGTATATTTATCTATCTATCTCTCTCTCTCTATATATATACATATATATATATATGTGCAGATATTGCGTGTGAGAAACCAAACGAGAGAGAGAGAGAGAGAGGGGGGGGGGGGAGAAAATGTAATCTGAGTGAATATCAAAATTATTAAATTATCTATTAATTGAATCGTACGAGCAGCACTTAAAATCTTGCTGTTTTATTGAGTGTAACTCAAGGACATTAACCATGCTTCTCTACCCAGCCTCTCCTCTCTATCTCCACTCTCTCTCCCCTTGTCACTCTTTCTTTCACACACACATGCTCTCATTCTCTCGTTTTCTCTCTCTTTCTCTCTCAACTCTGTTGAAGTACGAATGACCTTATAGACGAGGAATATTAACGAACGGTATCGTCTCCAACCAAGATCGAACCCATGTCATTCACCTTGCAGCTTACGAAAGAATTGTCTGTGTTTGCAATAAAGACGAATATGTTATGCTATAGCAGAAATTTCTGTTTCTTCCATTTAAGGAGCGATCTGTAGCTGCACTGTGGAAAACCTACAGTTTTACTGGAAAAACAAGTTAATCCGATACAATCCCACGTTTAATCTCATTAATAATCCAGGAATAAATTCAAATCAATAATAAAGAACGAGAACAACAGAACAGATGACTCGGAGGAGAGAAGATTCCGGATTTATTTTCAATGTGTCGCATGTTGTTTAAGTTGCCAGCTTATAATCTAAGCTATATGTCTTTCTTTAGATAACTACTTCTCTACTCTCATCTCCTCGAACTATCTCACATATATCTATATAGGTTTCCTACTCTCTCTCTCTCTCTTTCTCTCTCTCTCTCTCTCTCTCTCTCTCTCTCTCTCTCTTGTTCTCTTTGCGTGGAAACAATGGCATTGCTGTGAGGTTAACAAGTGCCCTTCGCAAACACATAGCTGCGGGTTCGCCTCCATTGTATGGCACAGTAAGCAAGTATAGGACGTCGCTTTAGCAGCGTCGCTAGAGTGTCAGATTAAATGCCTTAAATCCAATATTCTTTTCGGTTCACTAAATTATGTGTTAAAATCCGCGGCATGTCAACGTCACCTTTAGTGATATCCACAATACTTGCTTTCTTATTATTTTTCTTTTCTATGACAACTATGTCAGGCTTTCTAGTCACGTTAAATGATCGCAAAGGATGGTCATGTCCCACAAGATTTAATACTTTTCGTTTTCAGCAACCCTTTCTTGCTCATACCATTTCTCACTTCTGCTCATATATTTATGACAGAGCTTCCAATGAATCAATCTGTTAATGTTGTCGTGCCTTATATTTTACACTTTCTCAGCAAGCATCTTTTCAACCATTAATAATGTGGTTTATTGTCTCTCACAACCTACACAACCTACAAATTGGGGATCACTTACCTGTCAATATCGAACTTAATATAGGGCGTTCTCGCTGCCTGTCCCTGGGTTGCGAAAATAAGGGTTTCAGTTTCAACTTTTATGTCGCTTTTCCTAGAACATTCCCAGTTCTTATCTTTGTCAACTGTTTCAGGCATATCACGCAACTTTTGACCATACACATTTTTTCCTTCCATCTATTCAAGGTGTCAACCAGTCTGTCTTGTTTAAATTCTCCATTTTCCTTGCTTCATCACTGTTTAGGAACTTTATCTTTCTCACTCCTGCCATCAATCTCTCCTTTGAATTCTTTATATACTATGCCAGATTATTTCCTTCCTACTTCACACACATTTCACAGCTAATGAGACCTCTTCCTCCTCTCTGTCCTGATAGATAAAACCAGTCAATGTCATTTTTGGAGTGTAGAGCCCATTGTAGTGTCATATACCTTAGAGCTGTAACAGCTCATGTCTTGATAGCCAGTATCTTAGAGCTATACCTTAGAGCTGTAACAGCTCATGTCTTGATAGCCAGTATCTTAGAGCTATACCTTAGAGCTGTAACAGCTCATGTCTTGATAGCCAGTATCTTATTTCTACCACTTAACTTCGTCTTTAACACCAACTTCTGTCTCCGTGTATATTCCTTTGATAATACTTTTATTTCCTTCTCTTTCATTTAGTCTGTTTCCAGGATGGTTAAGTCCTTATACTCGTTGTCGACAATTTCTTCATAACTTGTCCGCTAGTAATACAATTCCTACTTGTCCGTCTGGTAATAAAATTCCTCTGTGGAATTTTTATTGTTGTCATTTTATTGTTAATTGTTTTTGTTAATTAACTTTTTTACTCGATTTTATTGTAAACTCCCACTGTCCCTGTCTTTTTGTATTGTCCCTAGTGGTCAATAAAGAAATAATAATAATTATTACTGTTGTGTTATTTCGTTTAGCTCAGTTCTGTTTCTCTATTGCCGGGTTCAGGCCTTGAACCTAGGGCAGTAGATGTTTTCATTGTAGAGAGAGAACTCGTCTGAGAATGTGCACTGTTCCTAGTAGTCCGATCTTCAGTAGCTAATATTTGCTGATCTTGCAGGGAAAGACGCTAAGGTGCCGATCTGATGATTTGGGTATTAATCCTAATGCACCTTTTACCACAGGGATAATTGTGGTCATTCTCCATATGATCTTTGTGGTCATTCTGTGCGTAATAGCCATGGCGAAAGATGTTGTATGGTGGACGCGTCTGAAAGGACTGAGGTCAGACACCTTTCTCTCTGGCCAACAACTGGTCCGTTTCTTCCGATATCATTTCGGAAGAAGGATCAGGATGGAGAGAGAGGTGCTGCACCTCAGCCGTTTTTATGAAAGATGGGTGAAAGTGGCGAGAATGGCCCGTGTGAATGGGCCTTCACTCTACATCAGACTATAGGTGAGGAAGATGAAAGACCAAGGGAGCACCCCTTCTCTGTGCTCCTGAGGAAAAGGGTTACACACTTTTTTTCGGGGGTGTGTGCGACCCTCCAAGGCCCCTCCTCTCTATTGAGGATTTTGTTATAAATTTTATTCTGTTATATTTTATTTTATTTTTATATTTTTATATTTTGTTATTGCCTCCTCCTTATTGAGGACGCCTTGTTTTGTAAACTCCCCCCATTGTACTTGTCCCACTTTTGATGCCCTGGTGGCAAATAAAAGAAACATATCTATCTATCTATCTATCTATCTATCTATCTATCTATCTATCTATCTATCTATCTATCTATCTATCTATCTATCTATCTATCTATCTATCTGTCTATCTATCTATCTATCTATCTATCTCTGGGATGGACACACGCGTATAACTTGCTGAGTAAGTTCTGTTTAAATTTCTATAGAAATTCTTGTCTGATAACTTTAATTTTTGTACCATTTTGTAGAGGGACTGCCAGGTCAAACTTTGATCTGGTCAGTCTCTCAAAATATTCTACGCCTTTAGGCGAAATAGTTAAACAAAAAAAAAAAAGTTTTTTCTTGTTGAAAAGTCAATATTTTTTTAAATGGCCGAAGATTCTTCACCCAAATTCGAAGGAGGAAAGGGGAAGATGAACTTACAGCTTCCCCCTGCCACTGTCACAGTAGCAGAGGTCAAGAAGAAAGGTCAGCCAGAGGA
The DNA here is from genome assembly GCA_964016885.1 of Eledone cirrhosa. Taxonomy (NCBI): domain Eukaryota; kingdom Metazoa; phylum Mollusca; class Cephalopoda; order Octopoda; family Eledonidae; genus Eledone; species Eledone cirrhosa. The sequence goes on along the minus strand of OZ024742.1, from coordinate 100,080,399 downwards.
AGAATTCTCTCCACCTGTTAACCGACAACTTGACGTTGCCATGGCAACAACCCTAAGAATCGGCAGCAACAGCAACAACAACAACAATGCGACGGACGAAAACAACACCAATAACAATAACAATAACAACAACAACAAGACCAATAACGGTGACAACAACAACAATGATAACAACAACACCACCAACGACAACAACAACACAAACAAACAAAATTTCTCCTTCGCCGAGACGACAAGGAAAACCCTCGACTATCTGCCAGTAGATATAACAAAAGCGAAGGAGCTACTGGCGGATGCGAAAAAATATATAGTGTACGGGGAAAATGGTTCATTCACAATCCATTCCCCCCCCGGAACTAAAAAGCCAGAGACTCCTAAACACGGTCATGTTTAGGACAATCTCGAACAAAAGTAAAAAACCAGCTCAACCATCACAGAGCGAGATAGAGCTGGTTTTAAAAGACGTCATGAAGGACATCACCTTCATTCAGAAGGATAGACTCTACGGGAGTCTATCCATTCTCATGAAGGACAGGGACACAGCAGTGAAACTGTCCATCAAACCAATCACATCCACCGCATACACCTTCTACCCTACGTACATGGGTAGAAGAACACAAAAAATAAAAATCCACACCATCCTGCCGATTATGGACATATGGTGGGTTTTGACAGGTTTTCTGGACCTGGAGGATGACATGCTGGTGTCCATGGGAAAGGCATCGGGTGACGCGTTCAGTGGAACGAGCCTCGAACTTGTAGTTCAAATGAGGCCCGAAAGGATCGCCCAGATCCCTGAACGCGTCATACTGGATGATCTAACCTTCATCAACATTACCGTTGAGGGTAGACGGCCCTCGTGTTACCTCTGCGGAACCAGAGGTCACCTGAGGGCTGTCTGTCCCCAACTTAATAAGAAAACCCCAATCCTGCCTACACCACCAACAACTGCACAACCAACACAATCACCACAACTACCACTACAAAAACAACCACCACAGCTCAAACCAAAACAAAACAATGTCCAACCCATCCCCTCCACTCAAAAAACAAAAACAATTTCCAAAACACCCGTACCGCAAACACAACCCGAAAATATACCCCTCCCCTCCAACGCGGAAGATGACCCTAGTTCGTCGTCAGACGAGGAGGAGCACTTCCACACAATCAAAAGAAAAAAAAGAAAACACACCTCAGACACACAAATGAAAAAAAACCCTCCCCAAAACATAACACTGACACCAACACAAAAGAGCTCACAACAGCAAACAAAAAACACCACACAAAAACAAAAACATGCATACACATACATAAATACAAGAAACAAAAAACTGTTAAACATTGTGTGCAACAACAATCTAATAAAAACACAAGGGCCTAACTTCACCCAGGCAGGGGATTTCCCCCACCTCAAAATGATTAAGGCCCCACAGGACACCTATAAAACTTTAAAAAACAATTTTAAAGAGGACGTGGGTCCCCCCTGCGTCGGGCCCATTAACCGCGTCCTCCTAAAAAACTATCCCACCCCCTCCCCAAACACCCACACAACTCCAAGCTCCCCAACCACACAACACACTGATGCCCCCACACTTCCACAAACCACCACCCCACCCAACAACCCATCCCCCACCCTAATGGAAATTGTGCAGCCCGATACCCGGGACGCAGAGAGGTAAGTGTCTTTTCTCTTCACCACCAACATGGCTATGCTAAGAGTAGGCTGTTTAAATGCGCGTGGCCTGAGCTCAACTTGGAAGCAAGAAATGCTTCTAAATGACCTCAGGTCACAACGTATAGATGTGATGGTTATTTGCGAGACCCGGATCAGCAACGTGCGACAGCTGGCCCCCACATTTGATGACTTTGAGATGCACGCATCTCTCTGTCAGCCCGGAGGTGGGGGTGGAGTTGTCGTTCTGCTGCAAAAACATCTGGGTCTCCCAACACAGATGGTACATTTGGACCAGGAGGGTCGAATAGTGGTTCTGGACCTTGGCAGTGGTAAAGGCGGAGCGTTTAGGTTGGTAGCCGCCTACGGCCCTTTCGGGTCAATGCGGCCGGACTTCTTCCATCGTCTGGAGACTTTTCTAGGGACGTCCCGCTGCTTGCTATTAGTGGGGGACTGGAATGGTATCCTAGATGCACGCTGGGACTACGTAGGGGCCTGCCCCGATAGAGAGGGGTGTAATAGCCTCAAAGGGTTAATCGGTCGATTTGACCTGGCCGATAGATATCGACTAGATTTTCCGACTGCGCCAACCTGGACTTGGGCAAATTGTAGCGGATCATCTAGGTCGTACCTAGATAGGTTCTTAGTTAGAATTAAGGATAAGGACTTTTTAAGTTGTCCAAAAATGCGCATGGTTGGCTATTCAGACCACAAATTAGTGACCTGCATGGTCAACCTTGACAGAACTCATAGACAGGGCCCCGGTTACTGGAAGCTCAACTTGTCCTTGCCGGCAAGTAGAGCCTACAGGAATCGGATTAGTACGTTAGTTAAGGAACGGTTGACTGGAGCGATCGTCAACAGCAGGTGGTGGGTATCTCTAAAGAGAGAGATTAGAGTAGTCTCGATAGAATTTAGTAAGGTTCTAGCTGCGGATAGGAATAGGAAGGAAAGGGAGCTAATAGATAGAGTAGAAGAGGCAATTAGAAGCAGCGACGTGGCCAGAGTGCTAGCGTCGAGAACGGCTTTGAGCCAGTTTTTCGACGCGAAGCACGAAGGCTGCGTTGTCCGAAGTAAAATACGTGCTCTAGGGAACGAGGGGACCAAAGCTGTTAGCTGGACCCGCATGACAGAGGCCAACAGTGGAACTAAATCCACCATCCGGTCTTTGCGAGACCTGGATAGACGGGCGATTCTTGAGCCTAAGCAGATGTGTGAGGCCTTTCAAAGGCACTTTGCCCGACTGTTCGGGAGGGGCGGGGAGCCGGTTGGGAACGTGGACTTCGGTCCATACCTCGACGGCCTGCCGCGCCTCTCGGACAGGGAGGCGAAGTCCTGCGAGGAGCCGATTTCGGCCGCTGAGATAGAGGACGTGCTGAGCCAATGCGGCAAACGCAAATCCCCGGGTCTCGATGGTCTTCCTTACGAATTATATCTAGCTATGCCGGACTTGTTCCCCGATCTCATCGAGGCGGTCTACTGCAACTGGCAACAGAACGGAAGAATTCCCTGTACTGTGACCAAGGGCGTAGTAACGCTAGTGAGGAAGGACGAGAACAAGGGGGACGAAATAAGTAACTTCAGGCCCATAACACTGCTAAATACAGAGTTACAGATTTTGGCCAAGGTGCTAGCAAAGAGGTTGGCGCTTGTCGTGGGCAACCTGGTGGGAGATGCGCAGACATGCGCTATCCCGTCCAGGTCCATCCATGACAACCTCCACCTCATGCGATACATCAGAGAGAGGGTTGGGAACGAACCCGGCTTTGGTGGGGCTCTGATCAACTTGGATCAATCTAAGGCGTTCGATAGGGTCGACCATGGTTACCTGGATGCGGTGCTAGCGGCGGCAGGCTTCGGACCCGTTTTTAGGGGCTGGATCACTGCTATGCACATCAGCCGCATCTGCTCTAGGGTCAAGGTGAACGGCTACCTCTCGGAGCCGTTCAAAATCGCGCGGTCCATCCGACAAGGG
>OZ024742.1:100036752-100071752 GCA_964016885.1 Eledone cirrhosa | reverse complement strand
CTAGGCGATTTAGAGATCGCTCTCTATAATTCTTAGTCTTTCTCTTTTTAGATAGAAACATGCATATAACGTCGCGCCCTTATAATATCTGTCAGTATGTCTGGCTGTCTATGTGTGCATTACGTCACTTCCCTGAGGATGTGTGTGTGTGTGTGTGTGTGTGTGTGTGTGTGTGTGTGTGTGTGTGTGTGTGTGTGCGTGTGTGTGTGTGTGTGCGTGTGTGTGTCTGTGTGTCTGTGAGTTTGAATCCCTAAGACTCGAGAAGTAACCGACCGATCTTTTTGAAATTTTACATGTGTATTACTTATGTTTCAGAGAATTCAACTTTTTGATCTCCTATGACTCGCATTAGGTGAAAAACTGCGTTTTTTAAGCTTTTTAGGGGTCTTTTGAGGCGTTACGTCAGACCGATTTCCTTCAAATTGTAAGTATGTATTAGTCAGTCTCTTCTTCATACCGCGAGCATAGAAAATCCAACTTTTTTATGGGTAGGGCCCGCATTAGGTAAAAAAACTTCATTTTTTCAGATTTTTAGGGCTCTTTGGAAGCGTTACATCTAGCCGAAATTTCAAGGCATATTATGCACATAAAATTTTTTTATTTTCTTGATCCCCTAGGTGAAAACCTACATTTTTTCTGCTTCATCGAGGAAAATCTTAAAGATTATCCAGCCATCAGAGTATTCGGTTTATTTTCTTTACATATTGTCCAGGCATGCAGTTTTTCCACCATTAGGTCTGTTCCAAAATACCTTATCCCGTGCAACGCCGGGTACCACTGCTAGTATACAATATAAATAATGCAAATTTAAATATATTAAGAAGGAAAAATTGTATTTAACTATGATATCAACAATATTTTAACTTCTAAAAAAAATAAAATAAATTTAAAAAAAAAGAAATAGAAAAAACAAAACATAACAAGAAAAACAAACAAATAGAAATATATTTCATTTGGTCAAGTATTCATTGTTTTATATAAGAGCTCAGTAACAATTTTTTCAGTTTTTTATGTTATTATTTCTTGTGGAAGCATGTGTTTTTAGTCATTTCTTCGTCACGCACCAATGCACTGTATACGCTTCGTCGATTTTAGATTGCAAATGAACCCAAAAACACAAGAGTGTTATTGTTTATAATTTCCTATAATTTGTACCGAGTAAGGGCGGTGTATTACAATTAATTGTCTGATATATCGAACAATACACCACTGCAGATTACTGAACACATTATCATTGAACTGGAAGATTATCGTGTGTTAATGTTAAATACTTAGGCATTCAGGTTCATAAACAAACACACGTATACACATACACTCATACATGTACACAAATACACATATACTGAGATTGTGGATAAACTAACTGAATAAAAACTACTAAGAGAATGTTTTCTGTTTATCAGAAGAAAGTCATGTATTGTTAAAAAGATCCAGGTAGATATCCACAAAGATTGATGGATCCTCCGTGGGTTTCGATGATGCACATTCGTTCAGTCTTTCGATCAACAGAATGCCCGAGTCGGGAATTAACGATATGAAGATAGACACAGGAACACACACATACACACATGTAGAGAGAGAGAGAGAGAGAGAGAGAGAGAGAGATAGATAGAGAGAGAGAGAGAGAGAGAGAGAGAGAGATAGATAGAGAGAGAGAGAGAGAGAGAGAGAAGTAAAATCCCGACTGCGACGCCATGTGGTTTCGGTTTTTCAGCGTCTACCCATGTATTGAGTACTCCCATAATTAGTAGTCTCCCCGCTCTCCGCACCGCTGACTCTCCCCCCTCTCTCTCTCTCTATCCCTCTCTTTCTCTTTCTCTCTCTCTGTATATATATAGGAAAATGTATGACCCCGACGGCAGAGCTCAAGCCGTTTCGACGGCTATTTCTGGACTATTATTTATGTATATATATATATAAATAATAATTTTTAAAAAAATTATCGGTCTAGATGGCTGAATACAATAAATGTAATCTGAGTTTTTCGAATATCAATAATGATATTCGATTCGTTTGCAATCGTGCAAACGGCCTCTTTTTAAAAGCCACATCAGTAGAATCAACCCCTCATTCTTGCTCTTGTGTTGGCATGTAAACCGAACTGCAGACAAATGTTTCTGGGTATTACCCTTCATCAGTGCAGTTCACTGTTCACCTGCTAGCTGTCAGAGCTAGTGAAAATATATGATATTTTCTAAAATATACAGTGACTGATCGGTCTGATTTGCATATTAACAGACTGGCTGATCAGACAGATCTAGATATTAGCAGAATCACTGATCAGCCAGATTTGCATATCAGCAGATAGGCCAGTCAGTTTCCTGTATACGAGCAATTAATGGCCGACTTTGCCATATTCAAATTTTAAAAAAAATTATCGCTCTACATGGTTGAATACAATAAATGTAATCTGAGTTTTTCGAATATTAATAATTGTTTCTACTTTTGTCACAAAGCCAGCAATTACTCAGTGCATTACTGGTACTTTATTTTATCGACCCCGTAAGGATGAAAGGCAAAGTTAACCTCGGCGGGATTTGAACTCAAACCATAAAGGGACGTAACTATGCTAGAAAGCATGGCGTCCAACCCTCTACCTATACTGCCAAGGCAAAGTTAACCTCGACGGGATTTGAACTCAGAATGGCAAGGACTATAACTCTATGCGTCAAAACATGGCGTCCGAGACTCTACTGATAATGATATTCAATTCGTTTGCAATTATTCAAACTGCCTCCTTTTTAAAGCCATGTCAGTAGAATGAGCTCCTCATTCTTGCTCTTGTGTTGGCATGTAAACAGAACTGCAGACACTAATGTTTCTAAAAAAAAAAAAAGAAGCTGTTTGTATAGTTGCAAACGAATCGAATATTATTATTAATATTCGAAAAACTTAAATTGCATATATATATATATATATATATATACACACACATATGCCAAATCACTTCGCAGTGGATAAACGTGCATGACCCCTGGCATATCACAATAATTGCATAGCTGCACCAATGATTGCATAAGCATCTGACAAAATCACATGAATAACCATGTAACAGAAATATATATATAATGCAATAAACATTTGTGGCGATTTAATCCCGTCTTATGATTTTATATATATATATATATATATATATATATATATATATATATATATATGTGTGTGTGTGTGTGTGTGTGTGTGTGTGTGTGTGTATAATAGAACCAGGATTTTGCTTCGAACATAGCTGTACACAAATACGTCTTTGAATTTTGTATTTCTAAAGAAATACGGTTTGTTTATAAATAAACATTTAGAAAGCCATAGCTATAGAAAAAAGCACTGCCAGCTAACGCCACCCAGTGGTGTGTGGTTGAAGCAAGGGGGACAATCGTCGATGAATTTCGAACTCAACTGGTTCTTGTCAGGACGATCCCTCCCGCTCTTGCAACTGCTAAACTTTGAAAACAGGCGAAAATATAGTTTTTTCGCCTGTGTAAATGAGGTGGTTAATCTCATCTGCATATGAAGCTGTATTAGTTGGCTCAACTTTGCCGGACACCGCATGGTGGCGTAAGCTGTCAATCATTTTCATAGTTATGGCTTTCTAAATGTTTATTTATAAAAATACCGTATTTCATTAGAAATACGAATTTCAAATACATATTTGTATACAGCTATGTTCGAAGCTAAATTCTGGTTCTATTCTATATTAAGTTGAGCCAACGTATACAGCTTCATATGCAGATGAGATTAACCACCTCCTTTACACAGACGAAAAAAGTATATTTTTGCCTGTTTTCAAAATCTTGCAGTTGCAAGAGCGGGAGGGGTGGTTCTGACGAGAACCAGTCGAGTTATATAAAGATAAAGAGAGGCACAGATATATAGGTAGTTAGATAGATGCAGAAATAGATAGATACTTAAATAAATAATAGGATACATTGATAGAAAGATTGTTAAGTCTGTGAGAAGTATTAGTAGATTCTGCTTTTGTTTCAAATTATGTTTTCTATGTAAATTGTACCATATTTCTCTAATTCCTCTTCAGAGAATTTTCATTAAAATTCTTGAATGTCTTCGAGATATGATTTCAATGTACTCGTTGATGGAGCTTGGCAGAGGTGGTGAGTTTTTGCAGGCGTGGAAAGGGTGTTGTTTTTGTTGAAACTAAAGTCATATAAATCCGATTGAGTAGATATAGGATTATATCAACGTTGAACGCTGGGCAGTTTGTGTGTTGTCTTTCAGAAAAAAACAAAACGAAAAAAACGGGATAAATAAAACGAAAATTAGAAGTAAGAATAGTCATTGAGAAGGTCACAATGTGCGATGAAAGAGGTTTGAGAAATAAATATGACAATTAAATACCCACTTGGTCTCTAAATTACGCGAGGAATGGATTCGCTCCATGTCTAGTATTGATTTCTAATTTAAGTACAAGGCCAGAAATTGGGAACCGAAATCAATGAAATCGACTCCAGTAAGTTACTAATACTTTATTTTATCGACCCCAGAATTATGGTGGATGAGAACGTCAATAGCCAGGAGAAATATTGTTAAAGTTTGTCCAAAGCTGTAACGACTATTAATAAAACCGACGTTAAACTCAACTGGAATGGATTTTTATGGGTAGCCTGACTCTCCCAAAGTATAAAATTCTCTCCCTCTCTTTATATTTCTATATAAGAGACAGAGAAGGAGAGAATAATATATATATATATATATATATATATATATATATATATATATATATATATATATATATACGTAAATGTAAGTATGCATGTATGTATACGTACATACATATAGGTATGCAGACGTACAGTAGTATGTATATATATACATACATGCACACATATATATATGCACGTATCGGTTTACCGAACATTTATTATAATGCTCGGTTTGTTTGTTTGTAAACAAACAGCCCGAATTACGCCGTACAGTGTTTAGACAACCACGTCACCTTTTTGTTCAACACTGACACAGGAACGATGTACTAGTTTCAAGCTTATTAGCTATCGTCAGCATCGTATACCTACCTGCCAGATGGTTGAACGTCTGAAAGTATATACTTTCCTTATGCATATTAACGGCTGAGCAGCCTAATTTGCATATCGAGTGAGTTCAGTCGGCCGGGCACACCGAAAACGATATAATGGAATAGAATGAAACGAAATTTCATTTCTCACTCTTAGTACGGCACTTACTTAAATCTAAGTATGCATGTATGTATACGTACATACATATATGTATACAGACGTACAGTAGTATGTATATATATACATACATGCACACATATATATATGCACATATCGGTTTACTGAACATTTATTATAATGCTCGGTTTGTTTGTTTGAAATTTCGATACCTAATAAGCTTGAAACTAGTACATCGTTCCTGTGTCATTGTTGAACAAAAAGGTGAAGGGGTTGCCTAAACACTGTACGGCGTAATTCGGGCTGTTTGTTTGTTTACAAACAAACAAACCGAGCATTATAATAAATGTTCAGTAAAACGATACGTGCATATATATATATATGTGTGTGCATGTATGTATATATATACATACTACTGTACGTCTGTATACATATATGTATGTACGTATACATACATGCATACTTACATTTAAGTAAGTGCCGTACTAAGAGTGAGAAATGAAATTTCCTTTCATTCTATTCCATTTATATATATGTAAGTATAGCTATAAATAAATATATATATATAATGTGGATAATAATAAATATTACACAGTTACAAGTATGAAAATAGCTCGATGTAAAAATAACAAGTATACTACAGAGCCGAAATACAATGTAAATGACAACCAAAGAGTGTCTAAACTTTCAAACATTCAAACATTTAATCACTGGAAGTGTTTGAAACTTCGTTTTTGTATTTGTTTCGCAAGATTTCTTATCTGAAAACGTGTGTTCTACCAAACATATACAGTGTATGTATGCAAGCATTGTTAATAATTTGACAAGCATTTGACACTTTACGCTTCTGACATTATACATTGATGAACAACTATAACTTACTAGTGTATAATTCTTGATACATCTTCACCTTTCATCATCTTGTCTTATTCTTACCTGTCAACACCTTGTCGTATATACCATTTCAATAACATGTTTATTAGCAGCACACGTTTTATACAAAACTCTTGTATCGTGCTCATTAAACCATTCAAAACCTGTCATGCCTTGTCATTGTCACTCGATGCTGCACTATTCGAAGACGTGTCGTTTAAAGTTTTCGGCTCGCGATTGTATTCTCTTGAGTTCGATTTCCGATGACGTAGAGCGCGCTTAAACATGACATTTTATTACACGTTGCTTCAATCCATTCAGCTGGCAAAAATGTGTCCTGCTTATATTTAAAATAGCTAGCCTTATCCTACTGTGCATCAAGCTGAATCTCCCTAAGAGCTCGGTTATTGTGTGTATGTCTGTGGAATGTTCAGACACGTGCTCGTTAATTTCACTGGCAGGCTATTCCATTGTTAGTTTGAAGCGGATTTATAGCTTAGGGCTTCATATTTCAGGAAGAGGGCTTGTCTCGTTTTAAATAAATATTGGTTTCTTATATAGGCACAAGGCCAGCAATTTTGGGGGAGGGGAAAGTCGATCAAATTGATCCCTGTTCATGACTGGTACATTATTTTATCGACCCCGTAAGCATGAAAGGCAAAATTAACCTCGGCGGGATTTGAACTCAGATCATAAAGGGCCGTAACTCTATGCTGCAAAGCATGGCGTCCGATCCTCTACCGATACTGCCAATCTACCGCCCTGTTTTAAATAAATATTAAAATATATTCAGGAGGTTTCGATCTGTTTTTAATATATTACTGAAATATACTAAAAGATATCTATGAAACATGGTATCTTTGTTAAAATTTAAACTACTATAATTGTTATTAACTTAATGTTGTTTGGTGTTAGATCAGTTCTGTTCCAACCAACCTATCGTCAAATGCGTTCTAATCACGACCATTACGTCTTTTTGTGTGCTAATACATACATACGTACATACGTGCATACGTACATACATGCATACATTCATGGTTGCTTCATCTTGTCAGATGATAGCCTCTCAGCATCATCACACTCATTCCAGTAAGTCTACACTCTCCTATATGTACTTAGGTGACCTTTTAATCCAACAACAAATGATAAGCCAAAGACCTCACCCAACAGGTAGTGACAATGCCCCAACATATGACACATCAGTTGAGATTACTAGGGAACCGTGACTGCTTCAAACTACACTACACCTCCCGAAGTGACCAAACTACAAAAGATGCGGTATTTCATTGGCATGAATTCGCCCGACACTCCAATATTGCTCTTACTGTATATCGATGAATAAAGATATATATAATAGTTTTACGTTGAGGAACTGAAAGAAATCTTAGTTAAGTAAAGTATTCAACACATCATGTAGAGAAAGTACATTTATTTCATAGAGACCAACCATTTCAACAGGACTAGCACTGTTTCATTCATTTGAGACCATTCAAACGAATGAAACAGGTTTATTCCTGTAATGAGTCTCTCTCTCTCTCTCTCTCTCTCTCTCTCTCTCTCTCTCTCTCTCTCTCTCTCTCTCTCTCTCTCTCTTTCTCTCTCTCTCTCTCTCTCTCTCTCTCTCTCTCTCTTTCTTTCTCTCTCTCTCTCTCTCTATATATATATATATATAATATATATATATATATATATATATATATATATATATATATATATATATATATATATATATATATATATATATGAAAAAGTATGACCCTGACGGCAGAGCTCAAGCCGTTTCGACGGCTATTTCTGGACAAATTTAGAATTTTTAGCCTGGTGAATAAATAGCCGAACTTGTCAAGGGGGTGCTTATATGGGAAGATTGTAGTTATCAAGAGGATTGGTTAAAATTTGTAAACACAAATAAGTCTATCATGGGCGCGACGGATTCGGCCGAGGTCACAGATATTATAGGATTATTCCTACTATTTAAACTCACCGAAATGTTTCCTGCATTCGGCGGTGGATTGTACCGCGATGATGGGCTCCTCACCCTCAAAGGGTACAACCCCAGTAGTACAACGTAACGTGGTTCAATCCTCCCCATAATGCCGAGGTGGCAACACCTATCGGGAAAATCTTCTTTAGACTCCTCGAAAAACATTCCCCACTACAACATCGCTACCACAACATAATCAACAAAAACACCATCAAACACTCTTACAGCACCACACCTAACTTCGCACAAAACATCGTCTCCTCAAACAACAAAAAACTCAACCCCTATGGAAGAAATAAACTAGACATCAGTGGAGAGCCGACCAGGAGGCGTAACTGCCCTGATAGATCTACGTGTCCCCTCAACAACAAATGCCGAGAACGTAACGTGATCTACCAGTGCAACGTGAGGATGGACACCTCCAACGAAGCTTATATAGGATTAACCGCGTGTGACTTCAAGATCCGGCTCTACCAACACCGACATACTTTCCGAAACCCAGTCCGGCGACATGCCACTACACATTCAGGCCACATCTGGGACCTCCAAGATAATAATATAACCTACAATCTCACTTGGAGCTTACTGTCCAGAGCTAATTCTTACACGAGAGGACGCCGTCCGTGTAACCTATGCTCGGAGGAAACATTACAAATGCTGTTTTCGAAGGACCAACTCCTAAACAAGAAAGGCGAACTGGTAACCGCATGCAAACACAGATTGCGTAGGACTTACCTCGCCCTCAAACCCCATAATGACCCGAGTGGGTAGACAAGGGCTGATACCCCCCACTTGCCGAATAAGTTAGGGGAAACCCCAGCTTACATAGGTAGATGTATTTCTTTTCTTTTCCTCTTTGTCTTTTTCTTCCCCTTGTCTCATCCTATCACTTCCTTCCACCCCTATTTTCTTCCTCGTCTGCTTTTCCCCTTTCGCCTACTCCGATGCAGCCCATCGGGCCTCTGTAGCATCAGTTCTCCCCACCCCTGTAATTTTAAGATAGAATTGGCCGAATACGTTTTACTAACTACTTATACAGATGTGTTAAACCCCTTTAATTTTGTATCAGTTTTGTTACTACTCAATTTCGTCAAGTGTTTTCTATTCTCAACTTATTAACCTGTAATTGTAAGATAGCATTGTGATTTCTTTTTATTCATTTCTCACTATCTAATTTTATATATTTTTTTTATTTCTTTCTATTATCTTTTATTGTCTCCTACTCTCATTTACCTATTCTATAACCCCCCCCCCCTGCACTTCATACTCTATCCTGAGAATCTGCTGTATACATATCACTTTCGACGCTTGACCGCTTCACTCACTCCCTTTGTTCTACAGGCAAGTTCAGCCACGCCTACCCCACACCAAATGCCATGATAGACTTGTTTACAACAAATTTTAACCAATCCTCTTGACAACTACAATCTTCCCATATAAGGAGGTATCCCCTTGACAAGTTCGGCTATTTATTCACCAGGCTAAAAATTCTAATTTAGTCGAGAAATAGCCGTCGAAACAGCTTGAGCTCTGTCGTCGGGGTCATACTTTTTCCTATTTCCCACTCTACTACCCTAAGTATTGAGTACTCTGGTGCGTTATGGTCCATCTGGTTCCTTACCATAATTCTTTTGTTATATATATGCATATCTACACACACACACACACACATATATATATATTCATATATATATTAACATATATGTATTTATATTGAATTTTGTTAGCTTAAGGCTGCTTCTTGAAAACTATTGATTCTTCATATATAGATATATATGTCAAGATGTAAACACAAATAACATATAGATTCCTGCCACAATTCGTGCAAGGCATTCACATAGAATTATACTTACGATCAACATTTACTAGTAGAATTCTGTAACAACGCTTTAAGTGTTTACGACGTGAATTTTGCTCGAATATGTTCTCCCTTTTAAGTAAATATTGACATTTAGCCCTGGAGTTTTCGAGCACTGCTCAAGGGAAACCCTAGATTTCACCAGGAGTTGATGAGAAACCGGCGGGAGACTAAGCGAACGTAAAAATGACATATCAGTTGGCAGGAGTGAATTTATTATAGTTTCGTTTTATGTGAACGTTTTATCGTTAATATGCATATTTAGTACAGACGTACCGACACACACACACACACACAGAGACACACACACACACACACACATACACACACACACACACACACACACACACACACACACACACACACACACACACACACACACACACACACACACACACACATGTATGTATGTATATATATATATATATATATATATATATATATATATATGTGTGTGTGTGTGTATATATTATACATACCGATTTTTATTGTCGAAGATAGGGTGATTATATGTAGCATATAAATTATGGAGCGAAATTCTTTCTCCAAGTTCAGTCATAAGTTAATGCAGACGGATTAGTACATATCTTGTTACTACAATTCTTTTGTTGTATGTTTTGGTTTCTGTCATTCGTCTATGGGTAGGTTACCGTCTGTACGAGTACAGTTGATTAAAACAACCTCAGTATTTGACTGTTACTTCTAACGACATCAAGCAGAATTTGAACACAGAACGTGAAGGGATATAACAAATTACCTAAAAATTATTTTGTTCGGCCCCCTTCTAATTCTGCCATCCTATATTGATTATCAATTAAAACGTGTACTTGGGGTACTGACATGTAAATTCATTATCAATAGTTTGTAAGGCGTGAATTGAAAGAGTTGTATTTGTTTTAGCTCTCTGTTCTCTGAGCTCAAATCCCGCTGAGATCATCTTTGATTGTCACCCGTTCGTGGTCGATAAGTATAGTACCAATCAATTACTGGGGGAATATTCTTCCCTTATATTTCATTCCCACTTCCTTTCTCCCACTTTCTTCAATCCTATTTTTTTTCTCTGTAAGAAATCGCCTGTGTTCAGAACTGGAAAGGTGCACTTCACTAGGTTTACACCGTCCTCCATCTCTGTCAGAAGTTAGGCGCCCATGGTATGGCATGTCATTAATATCTTATAAACGACTTCTTTTTCTTCCTCTATTAGATGGTAGAAATAACTAAATAAATAGTTTAACACAATTTAGAGCTGGGCTGCTGGCATCTATATCAGAGGCTCTTAAAATGTCTTAGAGAAGCAGAGGGATGGGCACATGAAGACTTGCAGTGAAGCATGCGATCTCTTCGCAGAAAATGTATTTAAATTTCATTTGTATCGTTTGGTTAGTTGTGGAAGAGCAGTGCCCATGACCCTTTCTAGTTGTTGTTGTTTTAGGGCCTCGAACCGGGGAACAGGAACGCGTTGAGCTCCACTAAAAGCAAGTAATGTTACAGTTAGATGTTAATCCATTTAAGTTCAATCTTTCTGGTGCAGCCCATCCATACAGGGTTAAGAAAAGCTGATCAAGATTAAAGCAACGAACATTAAAGTCAATACTTCAGTGTTTACGAAGTTCATTTAGCAGCCATTTGATATGGTTTCGAGTGCATTGTACATTTATCTCCAATGATGAACTTGGATAGAAAGTAAAATTGAATTGATGGAAACTGAAATATAAAATAATATAAAATAATATAAAATAATATAAAATAAATAACAAAGCAGGAAAGAATAGAAAGAGAGCAAAACGAGTGAACCTCTACGAAGTAATTTGTCCAGATAGAATATCACACACATTTCCCTCAAATAAGATCGTAGGACTTGATAATGGAACATTACATATATATTTATATATATATTATCGCGCAGAAAAGATGGCTCTTTACCCTCCGCCTATTCCTTGGTGCACCAAAACAAATATTGCACTGAGATACGATCGTCTTTATATAGACGACTGATTTTGTTAGCCATACAGAAGAAGCCCCTTCAATTTCTGATGGATTACTTCTCGGTAGAGTGTGATAAGTTTGGGCTGGCTATCAGCCTGAAAAAGATAGTAGTGATGTACCAGCATGCACTCGGAAAGCCATATATTCCACCATCCATATTTGTCAAAGGAAACGTTGTGAATAGGTTCGTCTACCAGCACACTCGATGAAGAAGTAAGCTACCAGCTGTCTAAAGCTGCCGATACTCTTGGTAAACTGGAGAAGTGGCCCTGTCAGCTATCAGTGTGCGTACGAAAGTTGAGGTGTCTCAGACATGTGTGCTAAGAAACTTGCTGTAGGGATGTGAGACACAAGCAGGCAGGAAACTGTGGTATGACATGTAAATCACTTCTAAGGCGATAACAGCGACAGTATCATCATCAAAAACATGTCTTTTTTTTGTTACTCTAACAAGTGAGCGTACACAGTCACGGGATGGCTTCCGCTATGTATGTATGTATGAATGTATGTACGAGTATTATCTATTAACGCCAATCATAAGTTTTGTTACACTAGAGATTCTCCTGTTTATTCACACACTCGCACATGCACCTATATATATATATTGGCTTTTTGCTACAATGTTTTCTATACCTTTCATTTATATATATATACATATATATATATATATACAGTATGTGTATTAAAATGGCTTTTACAGGAAAGCTCAGTACATACACATAAAACACACAAGCTCGCACGCACGCGCACACGCACACTCACACACGCACACACACACTCACACAAACACACACACACGCACACACACACACATATAAAGTTAGTTCCACTACAAATTAGCAAACCATCCTCGAGGACGCCCGTTTTAGTTGTGGAACCAACTGTATACCAAACAGTCCTATTGACTGAGAGCTCTACATACTACGCATATTACCCTCCAGTGTTTTACCATTATATATATATATATATATATATAATGTAACACTCCATCTCAATTATACTTTTGAAAAGCATAAGAACTGTGAAACCGGTAATAATCAAATATTCTTAAAAAGACTCCAGCTGCATTTTCGATTTCGTTTGCTTATACTTTCATCCGTGCTGAACATCTCAATTTTTCATAGCCCCACCCATTTTCTTACACACACACACACACACACACACACACACACACACACACACACACACACACACACACACACACACACACACATACACACATATATATATATATATATATATATATATATGTATGTGTGTGTGTGTGTGTGTGTGTGTGACTCCCGCTTTCAATCGGGAGTAACCACAGGACTAAGGCACTTGATGCATAAGTAGATTGTAAACATCAAGTTTATTATAGAAAATACTTATAGAGGACTAGAACCGTTTGAAGTGCTTGTATTACATATAACACCCTGCCGCACAATAATCATATATAAATAAGACACACGTGCATGCCCCACGTGTAACTAATGCATACAATAACTACTACAACTGACTAACAAACTACCCCCTTGCATTATCTACGTTAACTGACGATTGTATTTTAAATTTGCATTGATGTTGTATGTTAATTTAAATTTTGCTTTGTTTCTGTTTTAATGTGATTTTAAGTTTTGAATTTAAATTGCCATTCAGAAATAATATAATATATGTCACCCCACTGTACATCAATATATACATATGTATCTGTATGTCTCTGGCGTTGGAAAGGAGGTCATGTATGTATACAAACATTGAAAAATGCTCCGAAGATACCAAGCCTCGGTTTGGATGAAACCATTGTAGGCTAATAAATGCTTTGAACATAGCTTTGATTCCTGTCAATTCTCTATATGTACATATATATATATACCCACACACACATATATACATATATATATATATATATATATATATATATATGTGTGTGTGTGTGTGTGTGTGTGTGAATCATTTTTATAAGCTGTAGTCTACGCGTATACTGTGTTCTGTTCCTTCAAAAGGAGATGAAAATTTGCCCTCGTCAGATAAGACGAATGAAACAATGTTTCCGTTGCTCATAGTATCTTCCAGTCTGACATCCTGACAGAAGAATCAACATAAAATGCATACTTTGCTCAAGAATACGACACGGCGCCCGATCCAGGAATCAAACCCTCGACCTCAAGTCGCTTACTCTTACATGCGAACCACTAGACTACGAGGTATCACGAAACATGTATATTTATAGTAATTATAATTGTTTCTACTTTTTGGCACAAGGCCAGCAATTAACCCAGTGTATTACTGGTACTTTATTTTATCGACCCAGTAAGGATGAAAGGCAAAGTTAACCTCGACGGGATTTGAACTCAGTTCATAAAGGGACGTAACTGTGCTACAAAGCATGGCGTCAGACCCTCTACCGATACTGCCAATCCACCGCCCTTATAAGTAATTATAATGAAGAGAGTAGACATAAAAATATCCTTGGCATTAATGATGGCAGATATTTCATTATTATTTACATATTAGAGATAGTTTTCAGGGCAGTGGATGGTTGTGGGGGGTTGTTTTATTATAATTGCCCCCGCCCCAGCGCAGTAATGTTTGTGCTGGGAATGATGGTGGGGGAGATGTTCGTTTTTGTATCTGTGGATGCCATCTTGACACATATTCTTTATATGTCGTGCGTTCATCGAGGAAGTATATAAACTCTTATGGGTGGTGGGTGTGGTGATGAGAGTAGTGATGTGATGGCAGTGGAGGTGGTGTTGTATGTATGTCTGTGTGTGTATGTGTGTATGTATGTGTATGTGTGTTTATATGTATGTGTATGTATGTATATATGTATGTATATATGTATGTATATATGTATGTATGTATGCATGTATGTACGTATGTACGTATGTATGTATGTATGTACGTATGTATGTATGTATACTCACATATATACATATGCATATTGTGAGTTTGTATGTATGTGCGAATGAGCATATATATAATTTATGTATATATATATAGATGTATGTATGTATGTATGTATGTATGTATGTATGTATGTATGTATGTATGTATGTAAGTATGTTTGTATATATGTATGTATATGTATGTATGTATGTATGTGTATGTATGTATGTATGTATGTGTGTGTGTGTGCATGTATGTATGTATGTATGTTGAGTGTGTATAAGGGGTTCAACAGTGAACAAATGGTGGGAACCCTTGACATGAAGAGAGTTTGGAGATAGTGAAATGAACGACAAAGAAAAGATTTATTGTGAGGGGCAACAATATTAAAACTGCGAGAAACATTAAGATTGTTTATAGATATTGTCTTGACTACACAAACACATACAAACTCACACGCAGACACACACACACTTATACGCATAAACACACAGACATATATAAACATACATACGCACACACCTTCACAAACACACACACAATATATATATACATACATATTGTAGAGAGTCGGGACCCGACGGCTGAGTTCTTGCCGTTTCAAGAGAAAATTACTGTCTCGACACTACAAAAGCTCAGCCTCCGGATCCCGGCCCGCTACTATATTTACACACAACTATTCCATGCATCGAGTACTCTACTGTATAATGGCATTACTAGTTTTAAACTGTTAAAATCCTGACACACATACATATATATATATATACACATAGATATCCACGGTAAGTTGTGGGGTCTATTCTGGATGAAGAACTCAATGTAATCCATATGTTGAAAATGTTGTAGGGTAAGATAAATCCCGGAAACAATAAAACATTAAAAGGAAAACAAAGTCATGATATAAGATAAAACAATGAAATAAAAAAATCAAGCCATTAGAGATATACTTCACTGCCTTACGATCGTTTCTAGATGATGATAATACATTGTAGCTATACTTCGTTATTGATCTATGTAAGGTTAGTTACAAAATATCAAATAAAGAGAATATTTACTTACATGCATATCACCAGGTGTTTTCAAAAGCAATAATAATTTTATTCAGAATTAGTAGTATGTTAGTATCTTGTCCTTATTTGGAGGTAGTTGAAGAACTAACCAATCAAATTGTTTTTTCATATGATGTTAAGATGAAAAGTAATTCACTTTAGTTGAGGTCATGACCCTTTGAAAGGAATGGTTGAATGGTGTTAATAGTAGAATTGCCATTAAAAATCTATTAGGAGGAAAGGGATTGTCAAATTGATAGTTGAATGTATCTGGCTGGTATAGTGACGTTTAAAAGGAATGTAAAAATAAATGATGATTAGTGTTATATGGAGTTTTTAGGTGAATATAAATTAAGGTCATGGCTAGGAAAGATAGTATATTAAAAGATGAAAATTATAATAAGATAATGAAATACAGTAATGCAATAATATGATATAACCAACACAATATAGTACGGTGTGGTAAATTGCACTTAGTATAATACAGCGTATGATACACTCTAAAATACTATCAAATATGCTTATGTATAAATAATTAAACTCAGATAAATACATGTTGACATAGTCAAAACGCATAAATTTCATAGATCACAAAGTGCATATATCCACACTATATATAGAGAGGTATAGTTACATTGATACTCAACCCAAAATATACATATGCACAAATAGATGCAAACACAAATACACATTTACACTTGGGCACATAATCATATACACATATATTTATACATATGTATATCTACACATACACACCTATACCCACACATATATATATATACATATACATATACATGTGTATGCACACACTCATATATGTACACACACTCTTATATAATCACTCATACACATATACTCACATATACACACACACAAACACACATATATATACACACATACAGACACACACACACGCATATATATATATATATATATATATATATATATATATATATATATACATACATACACACATGCATATACATATATATATACACATATATATATATACACACATATATATATATACACATACACAGCTATATTCCCATATCATACATACATGAATATATATCTACTCATGCAATTACGGGTGGTTGTGTATCTTGTTGCCTCTAGTCATTAACACATAAACCTAAGGAAGCTAAAACATTAAAAGGTAAAAGATAAGCATGAATGCATATAATTAGGAGAAAGGGGTACTAACAAATGTTACTCTATATACAATTATAGTGAGTTGCTATTTAGAATATTTAATTAGGTTTATAGTATTTAAATGTTCTTCTTATACGGTGATTACAAACTATAATCAGTTCCTGTCTTTCATTTAATAAATCGTCCTTAGATTTAGTAATTTCCAAGATCTCCCCTGAACATAATCTGCATTCCCTCCTGTTCCCAAGATATGGAGTTCTTGGTAGAATGGTGTTCCACGATAGTTTGGAATCTTTTTTTTCCTTTTTATAATTACTTACTGCTTCAGCTAAAGATGTGGTGTTAGCTAGTTTAGTATTGTTGAAACTACTAGAGTGTGCGTAAAATATTTTCTTAAATGTGTTTGATGCAGATCCTATATATGTTTTGTTGGAGTCTGTAGTAGACATAGTGCATTTATATACTACATTATTAATCAGACAGTTGCCATTTAAGGGGTAAATGCTTCTATTTCTGCAATTACAGCCATAAGTAAGATGGTTGTTGGGGGTGCCTATATTATTCTCATTAATCCTTGAGCTATTTCTATTGTAATTAATGTTATTAGGAGAATGAAAGTTGCTTTGTGGGTGGTTTGGTGCTAGTGTTGTATTGTGATTTTGTGTTCTGTTGTTTTTGTGTTGGTGATTTGGGTGGTTGTGTTTTCCAGGTTGAAGGATTGTATTATTTGTCTTTGTAAAAGGTGCAGTCCTATTTCAATTATGTTGTGGTGGTGTAGTCTTAGTATCTTTAAGTTTATAAATGTTGTAGTTGCTTATTTTTTGCTGGAGATTGTTTGATGAAGAGTATGAGAATATAACAGTATATTTGTTAAATATTTGGTGGTATCTGTGGTTTGGTGGAAAATGTTTATGTAGAATATTATTATTCTACATAAACTCTACATCAAACAATCTCCAGCAAAAAATAAGCAACTACAACATTTATAAACTTAAAGATAATATGACTACACCACCACAACATAATTTAAATAGGACTGCACCTTTTACAAAGACAAATAATACAATCCTTCAACCTGGAAAACACAACCACCCAAATCACCGACACAAAAACAACAGAACACAAAGTCACAATACAACCCAAGCACCAAACCACCCACAAAGCAACTTTCATTCTCCCGCTAACATTAATTACAATAGAAATAGCTCAAGGATTAATGAGAATAGTATAGGCACCCCCAACAACCATCTTACGTATGGTTGTAATTGCAGAAATAGAAGCATTTGCCCCTTAAATGGCAACTGTTTGATTAATAATGTAATATATAAATGCACTATGTCTACTACAGACTCCAACAAAACATATATAGGATCTGCATCAAACACATTTAAGAAAATATTTTACGCACACTCTATTAGTTTTAACAATACTAAACTAGCTAACTCCACATCTTTAGCTGAAGCAGTAAGTAATTATAAAAAGGAAAAAATAGATTTCAAACTAGCATGGAATACCATTCTACAAAGAACTCCATATCGTGGGGTTATTAAATAAAAGACAGGAACTGATTATAGTTTGTAATCACCGTATAAGAAGAACATTTAAATACTATAAACCTAATTAAATATTCTAAATAGCAACTCACTATAATTGTATATAGAGTAACATTTGTTAGTACCCCATTCCCCTAATTATATGCATTCATGCTTATCTTTTACCTTTTAATGTTTTAGCTTCCTTAGGTTTATGTGTTAATGACTAGAGGCAACAAGATACACAACCACACGTAATTGCTTGGGAAGATATATATCTATGTATGTATGATATGGAAATATATTTGTGTATGTGTATATATATATGTGTGCATATATATATATGTGTATATATATATATATATGTGTGTATATATATATATGTGTATATATATATATATGTATATATATATGTATATGTATGTGTGTATGTATATATATATATATATATATATATATATATATATATATATATATATATATATATATGTGTGTGTGTGTGTGTGTGTGTCTGTATGTGTGTATATATATGTGTGTTTGTGTGTGTGTATATGTGAGTATATGTGTATGAGTGATTATATATGAGTGTGTGTACATATATGAGTGTGTGCATACACATGTATATGTATATGTATATATATATATATATATGTGGGTTTAGGTTTGTATGTGTAGATATATAGATATGTATAAATATATGTGTATATGATTATGTGCACATGTGTAAATGTGAATTTGTGTTTGCATCTATTAGTGCGTATGTATATATTTTGGGTTGAGTATCAATGTAACTATACCTCTCTATATATAGTGTGGATATATACACTTTGTGATCTATGAAATTTATGCGTTTTGACTATGTCAACATGTATTTATCTGAGTTTAATTATTTATACATAAGCATATTTGATAGTATTTTAGAGTGTATCATACGCTGTATTATACTAAGTGCAATTTACCACACCGTACTATATTGTGTTGGTTATATTATATTATTGCATTACTGTATTTCATTGGTGGATTGGCAGTATCGGTAGAGGGTCGGACGCCATCGGTGGATTGGCAGTATCGGTAGAGGGTCGGACGCCATGCTTTGACGCATAGAGTTACGGCCCTTGCCATTCTGAGTTCAAATCCCGCCGAGGTTAACTTTGCCTTTCATCCTTACGGGGTCGATAAAATAAAGTACCAGTAATACACTGGGTATTTGCTGGCCTTGTGCCAAAAGTAGAAACAATTATCTTATTATAATTTTCATCTTTTAATATACTATCTTTCCTAGCCATGACCTTAATTTATATTCACCTAAAAACTCCATACAACACTAATCATCATTTATTTTTGCATTCCTTTTAAACGTCACTATACCAGATACATTCAACTATCAATTTGACAATCCCTTTCCTCCTAATAAATTTTTAATGGCAATTCTACTATTAACACCATTCAACCATTCTTTTCAAAGGGTCATGACCTCAACTAAAGTGAATTACTTTTCATCTTGACATCATATGAAAAAAAACAATTTGATTGGTTAGTTCTTCAACTACCTCCAAATAAGGACAAGATACTAACATACTACTAATTTTGAATAAAATTATTATTGCTTTTGAAAACACCTGGTGAAATGCATGTAAGTAAATATTCTCTTTATCTGATATTTTGTAACTAACCTTACATAGATCAATAACGAAGTATAGCTACAATGTATTATCATCATCTAGAAACGATCGTAAGGCAGTGAAGTATATCTCTAATGGCTTGATTTATTATTTCATTGTTTTAATTCATATATATATATATATATATAATTGTTTCTACTTTTGGCACAAGGCCAGCTATTACTTCAGAGTGTTGCTGGTACTTTATATATATATATATAATGAAAAAATAAAAGTTACGGGCGAAATAGCAGATTATCCGTGATCAGTTGTCTACTGGGAATCACAGGTATTTCTTCGCGTTAGAGACAATATATCTCAGCCTAGGGCGAAACAATAACTAAAATAAGTTATTGGGAAATATATATATATTAATACACACACACACACACACACACACACACACATATATATATATATAAATAACAGAGAGTCGGACAGGAAGTATCTCTTTAATGTTTTAATGCTGCAAAAACATTCTACATATTTCAATAGCCAAGTTAGGTCATCCAATCCTGACATAAGACCTTGGCAACATCCTCAGGTACGGACTGTATAATAAATTAATCAATAAGGGAATTACGTCAAACACAAGCAGAGAATACAGAATGTACACGATTGGGACATAGGCTGCGAAATCAGTGTTATTGTTGCAGCGAACAATTTATGTAATTCGCACATGTTAATGACACTTACGTTGTGTTCTTACGTCCTGATCGGATGATATAACTAGGCCATGGAAATATGTATAATATTTGTTGCAGCATCAAAACTGTAGAGGGATATTTCCAGTCCGGCCTTCTGTTATTTTAAAGTAAATATTTAACTCCGTTCCTGGGATACCACATCAACGATGGATGAGTCGCATCGCATAACGTAGAGTGCTTTACTTACTTTACATCATGATTTGCTAACCAGAATTGCAAGTTCCATCGAATAGTAAACCACACAACATTAATGGTATATATATATAAGCAAAGGGATATTTAATTTTTTGGTAATTTAACAAATATATATATTTATAACTGATTATGACAGGTTTTCTGGAGTATATTATCAATGATATTAATAAATGGAAACTATATTTATAAAATCATATTTATTCTATTATATATATTTCAAGGGTACCAAAACTTTGGTTCGCTCTCATCAGATAAAATACAGAGTTTGTTTTATAAATATTGACATATCCAGGCACGAGATCTTAACATTTCAAGTTTATCCAGGTAAAACTTGAAATGTTAATATCTCGTTCCTGGATATGTCAATATTTATAAAACAAACTTTGTATTTTATCTGATGAGAGCGAACCAAATTTTGGTACCCTTGAAATATATATAATAGAATAAATATGGTTTTATAAATATAGTTTCCATTTATTAATATCATTGATATATATATATATATATATATATATATATATATATATTAATTCAAAATATTAATAAATATAGACATTCATGTAATCAAATATATTTTATTATATTTCAGAGGTACTGTGCTGTTTCCTCAATACGTCCTCATCAGTTATATATATATATATTCCTAACGATCGACTTTCGTCAAATCGGACCGAGGAAACAATGTTTCCATTGGTCTTTCCAATTGCTAATACTATCTATCGGTCGCAACTCCAGGTAGAAGGAGCAGCGTGAAATAAAGTGTCTTGCTCAAGGACATAACGCATCGCCCGGTCCAGGAATCGAACTCACAACCTCACGATTGCGAATCCAGTTCTCTAACCACTCAGCCACACGCCTTTATATATATATATATATATATATATATATATATATATATATATAATATATATATATATATTATATATATATATATATTATATATATTATATATATATATATATATTATATATATATATATATTATATATATATATATATTATATATATATATATATATATATATATATATATATATATATATATATATATATATATATATATATATATATATATATATATATATATATATATATATATATATATATGTATATATATATATATAGTAAGGTGCATTATTGGTTGTGTAAAATGGTCCAATAACTTTATGTTAGCAATATTAAGTTCTCCACGCTTTTGTATATCTCCAATTCCATTCGAGGGAACAGCTAGATGATGTAAAACGGAGAATAAGTATCAAAATGAAAATCCGAAGGCAAGGTCAAATTCCAATCATTTAATCACGACACATGTTTCAATAAGAGATAGATCGATTGTGAAGCCATGATCGATTATCACTGATCTCATCAGGTGGAAATGAATTGTCTTCAAATTCTTGATATGAGGGAGAAAAAATAACGATGTTCTCTCACAGAATTCATTCCCTCATATTGATATATATATATATATATATATATATATATATATATATATATATATATATATATATATATATATATATATATATATATATATATATATATATATATATATATACATATACGATGATATACTATGACGATAGATATAATGACAACCCTTTAGAGAAACTATTTTTCAACCCAGCTGACAAAACATATAAGATGGGTAATATCTATCCTACGAGGTTACCCTTTAATAAAAGAGTTTGCATACCACAACAAATAGATGACGAGACAGAGGCACAGTTCACCATAGCTAGAAATAAGATTAGACAAATAGTAGACAGGTATACTGAGAGACAGAGCAGACCAGAGGCCCAACAACTTGGGAGGAAACCTGTAGAATGCTTGGTTAGCCTCAAGCAGCGCACAAGGGATGGTGAGGTAGTATGTCTACCCACGGATAAGTCTTGTAGGATGTCAATAGATAGCATGCCGAACTACATCAAGGCTATGCAACCCCACATCACCAACACGAGCGAAATTGCACAACAAACACACGATGGGAGAGAGAAAATCCTTAACGCTCACATGATGATGTGGACTGACATCCTAAAGCCAAGCAGACGCATTGCCAACAACTTCCAGGCGTCTAACAATGGCATACCACCCTTGTATGGGCTCCGCAAAGACCACAAGACAGTCGACGACCCGACAACAGGACCACCAACAAGACCCGTATGCGGAGCTAATATAGCTAGTAACTACAGGATCTCCTACTTCCTCTCAATGGTTATACGCCCCATAATCAAGATGTCCCCAGATGTATGTGACAGTACAGAGGACCTCCTCAGCAGAATCAGTGGGTGCAACAAAAACAGGAACCTATCCAACTGCATAATAGGCAGCATGGATGTGGTGTCACCGTACCCATCCATTAACATTGATTTTGCTGTGAAAAAATGTGTGGAGATGATCATTGAGAGTGAGGTGGAGTTCTGCGACGTCGACACAGACGAACTGGGCCTCCTACTTAGACTTACCTACGACACTGACTACCTAGACAGCCATGACCTAAGACCTTTCTGCCCTAGTAGACCCATAAGAGGCAGACCCCCCACCATAACCTCAATGGCAAAAAAGACTCCCATGGGAAGGTGGATTGGGTGGACCAAAGCTATACGGACCCCCCAAAACAATGATCAGGTAAGAAAAATGGTCGCACATGCAATAGGGGCTAGTATCAAAACTACCCTAAAGGGCCACATATTTAAGTTCAACGAGAAGATCTACACCCAAAATGAGGGATCAACCATTGGCGTCAGCATAGCTGGTGATGTTACCTACCTTTTCATGGTATGGTGGGAAAGGAGACTTAAAGATCTCCTTAATGAGAGCTCCATAGACCTCATCATGTACTCTCGTGATGTAGACGATATCAATATAGTTATAAGAACATCCCCACTAGAGAGCACTAACAAGTTTGATTTAGAACGTAGCACAATGGAAAGCATCCAGCAGATAGCTAATTCCATACACCAGAGTATAACTGTAACTATCGACTTCCCTTTCAAACATCCTAACAATAGACTACCTGTATTAGACACGAAACTCTGGATTAACACTATAGACGAGAGAGCCCAAATTCTCCACTCACACTATGCTAAACCCATGGCCTCCAAATACCTGATACTCAAAAACTCAGCAATGTCCAGTAGTACTAAGTTTAATATTCTGATCGCAGATTTGGTACGAGTGTTGAAGAATGTGTCCCGCATGTGCGACCCAACAGAAATGGAAAGACACATCCAACACTTCATCAACCGCATGCAGTTCTCTGGCTACAACCAAAGAGACAGAGTGAGAGTATACGAAGGAACCATGGAGAAGTATAAGACCCTCATAGAACTGGACATGAAAGGAATCTGCCCATTATACAGGAGCAAATCATGGAATAGCTTAGATAGGGCTAGACATAAGATAGGGAAAGCCACATCATGGTACGACAACCAGAGATACCAGAGTGTCATGTTTGTGGACGCTACCCCTGGAGGGAAATTAGCTAACCAGTGTAGAAAGACCCACTTAAAGATTAAGGTGGTAGAAAAGCCAGGAACCACCATAAAATCCCTGATCAGCAAAACCTACCCTTTTAAGAAAACCCATTGTACTAATAGGAAATGTATCATATGTAAGGTAAACTCCCGGATAAACTGTAAAACTAGAAACGTAGTCTATAGCATAAGATGTACAGAGGGTACTTGCAGAAACATGACAACAACATACATAGGTGAGACAGCTCGTAGCATAGGTGAAAGGATAGACCAACACTGGGGGGAACTAAAAGGACGAAAAAACGAGTCAGTACTATACGAACATGCCAGACAACAACATGACGGTAACATAGACAACATAGAAATTAGAATAACATCTAAACATAGAAATGACCCAGCAGATCAGAGAAGCCAGTGAAATAGAACTTAGAAGGCCAATACTAAACAGAAAGAATGAATGGAATAACAACAACACCCAAACAAACAACACTGACCTAAAAGAAGTATAAATAAATAAATAAATAAATAAATAGATAAATAAATAAATAAATACATACACAAGCACAATAACAACAAACACATATAAACACACACTAG
Organism: Eledone cirrhosa; assembly: GCA_964016885.1. Taxonomy (NCBI): domain Eukaryota; kingdom Metazoa; phylum Mollusca; class Cephalopoda; order Octopoda; family Eledonidae; genus Eledone; species Eledone cirrhosa. The sequence goes on along the minus strand of OZ024742.1, from coordinate 100,046,672 downwards.
TCACCCAATCACGAACACACATCAAACAAAACACTATACCCACACGCAAACGCATGCGCAAAGAAGACAAAATAAAATAAACAAACAAGCAAATAAATAAATAAATATATAGACAGACTACATAAAAATGGCGTAGACATACAATCCAACGGGAGGAAACAATAGCACCACTGACGATGTTGCAGATGTGCAACGAAAGATTTATGATAAACTATATATATGTGTTTGTGTCTATATTGTATCTGTATTATTTTTGACCTTCGGTCAGTCAATGGCAACATTGAGGACCGAATAAATTAGATTACCGATATAAAAGACACAGAAGCGAAAAGCGAAAACCAACCAAACAGTGAGTGTGTTCTGTTATTAATTCTGGCAATATTACACAAATATGACCCTCCCCGAGTATAACAATATATATATATATATATATATATATGTGTGTGTATATATATATATATATATATATATATATATATATATATATATATATATATATATATATATACATATATATATATATATATATATATATATATATACACGAGGGTGGTCTGAGAAGTTAGTAGGCTGGCTATGAAGGAGTGATGCTAGAGCTGTGAAATCTTGATTGCAATAATTTCAACTCTTCATATTTCCAGGTATTATGCAAAAAAATAAAACTCATTTTTTCAAACTATGACCCTTTTAGCCTAACCCCAATATGTGTGGGGTTAGTTCCATGCAGGGGCCTCTGTTCATTTTTGTTCGTCTCCAGTTGTATTTACACGATTTCTTCTACTATTACACACACCATCTTTCCTGCATTGGTACACTTACATTTCTAGTTGAAAATTCTTCCAATGTTTCATAAGTCAAAATGTTTTCTCATCGTCCCAAAACACTCGTTCGTTTGTTTATCTCTTGCTTCCTATGCATAGCTTTAAAATAACGGAGGCAATTGAGCAATTGAGACGGGCACTTCGGTGTAATTATAGCATTTCTGTACAGCAAACACGAAGGAGTGTGTTCTAACTTTGTAGGTGCTAATGACAATTTTTTTCCGTTAAGAGTGTCTTATATACCTTATTATTTAGACGATTTTTCTTTAGTAAAAAACATTCTATAAATCCTCTCAGTTTCTCATATATAAATTATTTATGTATATAATGAACATAACTGAAGTATTGCAAACATGTAGATCTGGCATATCAAACTGAGGACCCCCAAAGGTCTCATGGGTCACATATGTGTTGATTGAGGGCCGTAATGGACAACTAATTGTGCACATTACAACTAATTAAAGTTATTTAATAAAATTTATTGCAGAAAAATGTTTCTTAAATTTAGAAACATACAATGTACATACAAATGTTTTAGCAGCATTCATGAATCTAAACTATAATACAGGATGGTCTGCGGGACTGCGTACGGTTTATTTATTTTTTTATCCCGTTAGTAAAGTAAGTTGGATTACTTTGAGGAAATAATTGTTTCTACTTTTGACACAAGGCCAGCAAATATCCAGTGCATTACTGGTACTTTATTTTATCGACCCTGTAAGGATGAAAGGCAAAGTTAACCTGGGCGGGATTTGAACTCAGAATGGCAAGGGCCGTAAGTACGCATCAAAGCATGGCGTCCGACCCTCTACCGATACTGCCAATCCACCGCCCCTTTGAATAAATAATTCTTTCTACTTTTGGCACAAGGCCAGCAATTACTCAGTGCATTACTGGTACTTTATTTTATCAACCCCGTAAGGATGAAAAGCAAAGTTAACCTCGGCGGGATTTGAACTCTTGGCGTCAAAGCATGGCATCCGACCCTCTACCGATACTGCCAATCCACCGCCCTTACTTTGAATAAATAATTGTTTCTACTTTTGGCACAAGGCCAGCAATTATCCAGTGCATTACGGGTACTTTATTTTATCGACCCCGTAAGGATGAAAGGCAAAGTCAACCTCGGCGGGATTTGAACTCAGATCGTAAAGGACGTAACTATGCTGGAAAGCATGGCGTCCGACCCTCTACCGATACTGCCAATCCACCGCCCTTACTTTTACTAAATAATGAATGAATATTACATAATTTATCTACTAAATTTCGTAAAAATAAATAATTTAAAATTAACTTCTTTTCAAAGTTGCACTTCCGGTATATCGTTGCCACCCCCACCACTTTAACTACCATATATATAGAAAGAGAGAGTGTGTGATATCAACCCTTCCGGTGGCGATTTTATTTGAAGTATCATATCTACATGTATATATACTTGCGTATAATATCAATATACACACTATACATGCTAGCAGAAAACCACCCGAAAGGTGGTTTTTTCCGTAGCTGTCTCAGTGGCCTAGCGGTAGCTACTAGAGACAGTAGAGATGCTGGTCTTGGGTTCAATCTTCTTTAGTTTTTATTTTACATCCAATAGAAAAAAACTGAAAAGGTTACCGGGACCGAACTTCAGACCAGGATCACCAGCGTCTATGATTCCTCCAACTAGGCCACCGAGACAGCTACAAAACTGTAATGAAAATTAATAATTATAAACCTACTTTCAAAATCAAAGTTAAAACGATGTGGTGTCGTATTTGGCTTTCCCAGAGCTGTTAGTCATATTTAGGGTCAACTTGTCAATGTTCTGGCTCTTTGGTAACAACTTTATTATTCCTATGTGTGTTTAACTGTTGAATTGATTTAATTTAATTAATTTAGCAAACAAATACTATATATATAATGCCAATCATTGTAAGTTTTAATCTAACTGACATGCAAAAACACATACATATATGAGTAAGGTAAGACCAAATCATAGTAGATTCAAATATCACAGAAAGAGAGAGAGAGAGAGAAAGAGAGAGAGAGAGGAGAGAGAGAGAGAGAGAGAGAGAGAGAGAGAGAGAGAGAGAAGAGGGGGATAAATGAGGTGCGACAGAAAAGAAACATGGATTACAGGTTAAAATATTGTCTAGATAGATGAGTAACAAAGCGAGGATGTAGTTTATGGAACACCCAAAGGATTTAGAAGTCGACCTTAAGTAGGAGCAATAACATTAAGAAAGACATGAACGACGCCACAACACTTTGTTTTGAAAATTTTGAAAGTAGGTTTATAAATATGAATTTTCATAAGATTTTCATAGTTGTCTAAGTGGCCTAGCGGCAGGTACGAGAGAGGGTGGTGATCCTAGTCTTGGGTTCAATCCCGCTCATGAGTTGCATGTAATCTTTTTGAGTTTTTACTTTATATCTCATAGAAAAAAACTGAAAAGGTTTACTGGGAACCCTGCTCCCGACCAGGATCGAACTTCAGATCAGGATCACCACGGTCTAAGATTCTTCAAACTAGGCGGCCGGGACAGCTACAAAAGTGTAATCAAAATTAATAACTATAAACCTACTTTCAAAATCAAATTTAAAAAGATGTGGTGTCGTTCTTGGCTTTTCTGGTGCTATTAGTCATATTTAGGGTCGGCTTGTCAATCTTCTGGCTCTTTGGTAACAACCTTCCTATGTGTGTTTAACACACATAGGAATAATAGGTTGTTACCGCGGGCCGCATGTTTGACGTGCCTGATGTAGATAATTTGGAGCCGCCATTCCGCATAAAAAAATATTTACGTTTGTGTGTCTGCGTTGATGTGCCGTAAATTCGCATTTCGAGAGAAAAGAAATCGATATAAATATCCGATTGAAAAAATAAGTACTAGGTGTCGATTGTAATCGACTAAATTATATAGATAATTGAATATATCTGCAATGTAATGTCTGAAGGCAGAAAAGAATAGGAGCTATACAAGCATTAGAACAACACAGAGTAATCTGTTCTGACTTAGTTTTCTTAACATTTCTTTTGACGGTAAAAATTAGTATTCCGAAATATTAAGGACTATTTAAACAGCTTAGAAGAAAACATTAGAACATATTTGTTATCGTGAATTTGAACATTTAATGTCCTATTTGCATTGCTGGGACACTCTAAAAACAGTTTTCTCTACTATGGTTCAAGCAAAATACATCCTCCTATAAAAGAAACACCACACTACACAGACACATATTATTATTGTTTTAATTGTCAGTCTTCAAAATATGACCATGCTGGTGTACCGACAGGATATATATATATATATATATATATATATATATATATATATATATATATATATATATATATATATATATATATATATATATATATATTGCTATACTTGGGGAGGGTCATATTTGTGTAATATTGCCAGAATTAATAACAGAACATACTCACTGTTTGGTTGGTTTTCGCTTCTCGCTGTCTCTTATATCTGCAATCTAGCTTACTCGGTCCTCAATGTTGCCATTGACTGACCGACGGTCAAAAATATTACAGATACAATATAGACATAAACACATATATATAGTTTTCATAATTTACATAAATCTTTCGTTGCACATCTGCAACATCGTCAGTTGCATACCACAACAAATAGATGACGAGACAGAGGCACAGTTCACCATAGCTAGAAATAAGATTAGACAAATAGTAGACAGGTATACTAAGAGACAGAGCAGACCAGAGGCCCAACAACTTGGGAGAAAACCTGTAGAAGGCTTGGTTAGCCTCAAGCAGCGCACAAGGGATGGTGAGGTAGTGTGTCTACCCACAGATAAGTCTGGTAGGATGTCAATAGATAGCATGCCGAACTACATCGAGGCTATACAACCCCACATCACCAACACGAGCGAAGTTGCACAACAAACACACGATGGGAGAGAAAAAATCCTCAACGCTCACATGATGATGTGGACTGACATCCTAAAGCCAAGCAGACGCACCGCCAACAACTTCCAGGCGTCTAACAATAGCATACCACCCTTATATGGACTCCGCAAAGACCACAAGACAGTCGACGACCCGACAACAGGACCACCAACAAGACCCGTATGCGGAGCTAATATAGCTAGCAACTACAGGATTTCCTACTTCCTCTCAATGGTTATACGCCCCATAATCAAGATGTCCCCAGATGTATGTGACAGTACAGAGGACCTCCTCAGCAGAATCAGTGAGTGCAACAAAAACAGGAACCTATCCAACTGCATAATAGGCAGCATGGATGTGGTGTCACTGTACCCATCCATTAACATTGATTTTGCTGTGAAAAGATGTGTGGAGATGATCATTGAGAGTGAGGTGGAGTTCTGCGACGTCGACACAGACGAACTGGGCCTCCTATTTAGACTTACCTACGACACTGACTACCTAGACAACCATGATTTAGAACGTAGCACGATGGAAAGCATCCAGCAGATAGCTAATTCCATACACCAGAGTATAACTGTAACTATCGACTTCCCTTCCAAACACCCTAACAATAGACTACCTGTATTAGACACAGAACTCTGGATTAACACTATAGACGAGATAGCCCAAATTCTCCACTCACACTATGCTAAACCCATGGCCTCCAAATACCTGATACTCAAAAACTCAGCAATGTCCAGTAGTGCTAAGTTTAATATTCTGATCGCAGATTTGGTACGAGTGATGAAGAATGTGTCCAGCATGTGCGACCCAACAGAAATGGAAAGACACATCCAACACTTCATCAACCGCGTGCAGTTCTCTGGCTACAACCAAAGAGACAGAGTCAGAGTATACGAAAGAGCCATGGAAAAGTAAAAGACCCTCATAGAACTGGACATGAAAGGAATTTGCCCATTATACAGGAGCAAATCATGGAATAGCTTAGATAGGGCTAGACATAAGATAGGGAAAGCCACATCATGGTACGACAATCAGAGATACCAGAGTGTCATGTTTGTGGACGCCATCCCTGGAGGGAAATTAGCTAACCAGTGTAGAAAGGCCCTGAGAAGGACCCACTTAAAAATAAAGGTGGTAGAAAAGCCAGGAACCACCATAAAATCCCTGATCAGCAAAACCTACCCTTTTAAGAAAACCCACTGTACCAATAGGAAATGTATCATATATAAGGTGAACCCCCGGATAAACTGTAAAACTAGAAACGTAGTCTATAGCATAAGATGTACAGAGAGTACTTGCAGAAACATGACAACAACATACATAGGTGAGACAGCTCGTAGCATAGGTGAAAGGATAGACCAACACTGGGGGGAACTAAAAGGACGAAAAAACGGGTCAGTACTATACGAACATGCTAGACAACAACATGACGGTAACATAGACAACATAGAAATTAGAATAATATCTAAACATATAAATGACCCAGCAGATAGGCAAATCAGAGAGGCCAGTGAAATAGAAATTAGAAGACCAAAGCTAAACAGAAAGAATGAGTGGAATAGCAACAACACCCAAACAAACAACACTGACCTAAGAGAAGTATAAATAAGTAAATAAAATAAGATAAATAAATACATACACAAGCACAATAACAACAAGCACATAAACACACACTAGTCACCCAGCAAACACAACACTATACACACTAGTCACACAGCAAACATAACGCTATACACACACGCAAACGCATGCGCAAAGAAGACAAAATAAAATAAACACACAAGCAAATAAATAAATAAATATATAGACAGACTGAATAAAAAATGGCGTAGACATACAACACAACAGGAGGAAAATATAACACCACTGACGATGTTGCAGATGTGCAACGAAAGATTTATGTAAATTATGTAAACTATATATATCTGTTTATGTCTATATTGTATCTGTAATATTTTTGACCGTCGGTCAGTCAATGGCAACATTGAGGACCGAGTAAGTTAGATCGCAGATATATATATATAAAAGACAGCGAGAAGCGAAAACCAACCAAACAGTGAGTGTGTTCTGTTATTAATTCTGGCAATATTACACAAATATGACCCTCCCAAAGTATAACAATATTTGTTTCGACACACGATTTCATATAAAAAACCTCGCTAAACTAATTCATCGCCGTTATATATATATATATATATATATATATATATATATATATATATATATATATATATATATATATATATATATATATATATATATATATATATATATATATATGAATAAAGTTAGTCCTTCATCAGTGATCTTCCAACATCATTGGTATTTCATCGCTTTAAAGACCATATACCTCCGGTTGATGCGAGCAAAGGCTAAAAATAGTCGTTGGGACATGTAAATAAAGGGGATATATATATATATATATATATATATATATATATATATATATATATATATATATATATGAAAAGAGTCAGAACCCCCCTGACTCTTTTCCTATTACCCACTCTACTACCCTAAGTATCGAGCACTCTGGTGCGTTATGGTCCACTTGGTTTCCTATCACACTTTCTTTGTTATATATATATGCGAAAAGTAAACGGAAAACAGCTAAAGGAACAATGCAGTACAATATATATATATATATATATATATATATATATATATATATATATGTGTGTGTGTGTGTGTGTGTGTGTGTGTGTGTGTGGATGTGAGTGGGATTTGTGTTTGTATTCGTTTTTTTATTTATTCTTTTATTAGTTTATTTGTCATCTACATCGTATATAATCTACATAACTGCACAATTCTAGTAGATCCCCCACAATAGTATAAACAAACACGTTGCATGGAACAGACTAAAGCATTAATCACCAAGTCTTCACTACCAGATGATTTATTTTCGACAGTAACTGATACACATATGAGGGTAGCAGAGGTCATAGAAAAAGTTCCATAAGTTCAATTGCTGGTATGTAAACATTCTGACTCAGTGAATATATATGTATGATAATAGTAACTGCAATAAGGCGGTCGATTTGGCTGAATCGTTAGAGAGTTAGATTTTCATTTTGTGTTATGAGTTCAAATCCTGCCGAGCTTCACAGTGCTTTTCATCCTTTCGGGGTCAATAAAAAAGTAACTGTCCAGTGCTGGTGTATCGTTCTCTTCGTCCAGCTATCACATTCTAAATGTTCTGCTGGTTCAAATGGGGGATAGTCGAAAAGGTCTTTGTATCTGCGAAAACCCTTAGCGAAAGCATGGTATATACTCTCAAGTCATACTCGATTGTGTGTGACAGTTGAAGCAGTAACTGCAGCGAAATTGATGTGACTTAATGAGAAGGACGCCATTGTCGTACACTCATACAATGTTTTACATTTTTTTCACTGATCTTAGTAATTAGAGCGTGGCCATGTTGGCTCACAGCTTTGAAACGGTTTTAGTTGATCCTATTCACCATCAATGAAGAAAGCAAAGTCGTTTTTTTGTATGGTCCAGTAACTCGTGATAGAGTCGTAGGGACGCCGTATTGACATACGGCGTTTCTTCGGTATTTTAAGCCTGGTGGAGCCCATACCTATCCAAGCCTGAGTTCAGCAGATTTCTTCCAAAGAAAGATAGAAAGTGAGAGAGAGGAAATGTGAAAGAGATGTAGAGGAAGTATCTAGTACTAGACTGGTACTGTTTTCATCGACCCCCAAAGGATGAAAGGCAAAGTTGACCTCGGTAGGATTTGAACTCACAGAGTAGGGATCCGGAACGAATACCATAAATCATTCTATCTGACGTTCTAACGAATCTGCCAATTCACCGCACATAAAGTCGTTTTTAGAAACTTCAAATATTCACAAAAGGAATTCCTCCTAACAAGAGAATCAAGGTTTTCCGTATCCAACAACATCACAATGTACAACACAGACCCTGACGTGCATACATGCTGTATTATCACATACTGTCTCACGCTGATTCGAGTTGGGTTAAGTTAAATGCAAAAGCGTCTGTGGGATACTGAACCACTTACATGTTAATTCATGAGTTGTATATTTAGTTGATCACAGTCGAAACCGACGGAGGATCCATCATCATGATTATTATCATCACCATCATGATACATCAAAATAATACAACCTCAGAGGAGGCCAGCTATACTTACTAACTGTTAGTTACATCAATCAATCAGCTTTCAAGCTGTGACCATCTTGCCTTATTTTCTGTATACTTAATCATTTTAAAAGCACTGTGGTAGCATTTGTGGAACATTTGTCAGTAATTTCTTGCAGTGTGTGTAGTCACGCAGAGGACCTTTTGCTAAACAGAGGGTGGTTGTAGCATTGTATTGGTGCGACGGTGCTGTTGATGGTGGTGGTACTGGAGGTAGTGGTTGTGGTGGTGGTAGTACTGGTGGTAGTGGTTGTGGCGGCAGTGTTAGTAGTACTGGTGGGGGTGGTACTGGAGGTAGTGGTTGTGGTGGTCGTAGTACTGGTGGTAGTGGTGGTGGTGGCAGTGTTAGTAGTACTGGTGGTGGTGTTACTGGTAGTAGTGGTTCTGGTGGTGGTAGTGGTGGTACTGGTGGTAGTGGTGGTGGTGGCAGTGTTAGTAGTACTGGTGGTGGTGTTACTAGTAGTAGTGGTACTGGTGGTAATGGTGGTGGTAGTGGTGGTAGTGGTTGTGGCGGCAGTGTTAGTAGTACTGGTGGTGGTGTTACTGGTAGTAGTGGTTCTGGTGGTGGTACTGGTGGTGGTAGTGGTTGTGGTGGCAGTGTTAGTAGTACTGGTGGTGGTGTTACTGGTAGTAGGGGTACTGGTGGTGGTACTGGTGGTAGTGGTTGTGGTGGCAGTGTTAGTAGTACTGGTGGTGGTGTTACTGGTAGTAGGGGTACTGGTGGTGGTACTGGTGGTGGTGTTACTGGTAGTAGGGGTACTGGTGGTGGTGTTACTGGTAGTAGGGGTTCTGGTGGTGGTAGTGGTGGTACTGGTGGTAGTGGTTGTGGCGGCAGTGTTAGTAGTACTGGTGGTGGTGTTACTGGTAGTAGTGGTTCTGGTGGTGGTACTGGTGGTAGTGGTTGTGGCGGCAGTGTTAGTAGTACTGGTGGTGGTGTTACTGGTAGTAGTGGTTCTGTTGGTACTGGTGGTGGTACTGGTGGTAGTGGTTGTGGTGGCAGTGTTAGTAGTACTGGTGGTGGTGTT
>OZ024742.1:99984303-100031552 GCA_964016885.1 Eledone cirrhosa | reverse complement strand
ATAGTACGGAAATAGCTGTCTGAAGATTTAATTCTTTCCATTGGAAATTCTCTGAATTTCCAATCTTTTGATTAGTGAAACCGTCGGTATCGGCAATAGAACAGGTGAATATTTAAATCGTATTTTAATTTATTTAAAAGATTGTTTGATGATTACTTGTTCCGCTCATTTTTATAGTTCTGGTATATCAAATTAGTACCATTGAACCACAACTATTATAAACACCATGCATATTTCTGTAGGTACTTAGTGCCTGTTGGAATATCCATACTCTTTTATATATATATATATATATATATATATATATATATATATATATATATATATATATATATATAATACATTATGAAGAGAGAAGCTACATTAGATATAATTAGTAATAAGATATATCATACCTAAACTGCCTCTTTAGTCCCCGACTACGTAGTTTCGTGGCATATTATGCAAAAACACTACATCACAGAGATATAGAATGTTTGTGAGGTCTGCCGACTTATGAAGAGGATACCTCATTAAGGGTTTCAAAACACGTCCGTAAGATGCGAGATAGAATCCCGAAGGGCGGAGGGGGAGTCAATCACGTGATACAGCGGTCAAGAAACAGAGCTAAGCCTCTTATAACCCTGAAAAAAATCCCAGACACGTTCGTAGCAAGAGAGAAAATCTCAAAAAGGCGGAGGGAGAGATTATGATACACAGGTCAAGAAAGGGGACTAAATCCCTTGTAACAGTGAAACATATCTCAGAAGGCGGATGGAGAAATTAATACATGATACCGAGGATACAGGGTAAGGTTGACTGTAGTCACACATTTACGTAGGCACATTAAAAGAATACATATTTTCACATATTCTCATGCTGAGTTATACAATGCCACACATAAACATAACACATACCAGGTTGAGTCAAAACTTCTTTTGCATTTTCACTGATGATATGTGACTACATGTATCTCCATGGAATATCATTAATGTGATACAACTTGTTGTCCTATCGTTGTTACCTCCTTTCCCAAACGTGGCAGACGTTTTACACCACAGATTTACCAGCTTTAATATAATGGTTTCTTATATAGGCAAAAGGCCGGCAATTTTTTTTTTTTTTTTGGGGGGGGGGGTCGATTAAATCGACCCAAGTGCGTAACTGGTACTTTATTTTATCGACCCCGTAAGGATGAAAGGCAAAGTTAACCTCAACGAGATTTGAGCTCAGATCATAAAGGGCCGTAACTCTATGCTGCAAAGCATGGCGTCCGACCCTCTATAGCCCTACCAGCTTTAATATAATAGAATATGTATGCTAACTTTGATAGGAAGCGTACAATTTCTGGTACTTAGGAATGTTACACAACACCACGCTTTGAAGGTTATATTTTGGCTATCTAAAAGCAAGAGTCAATTACTAACTTCCTAATGAGCCAAAGAAACAATGAAATAATTAAACAATGAAGATGTGATGGAAAATGCCGACCAAGTCAGATTTCTACGAAGATACCATGCATGTAAACAACAACTACGGAAAAATGTCTTTATTATTACTACTCTTTTTGGCATGATATTGTTAAAACTAAATACAATACTATCCGTAGGAAGGTTGCCTTGGGAGTGAATATAGAATGTATTTCGGTTTCTGGTTACACACATACATTTCTTCATTGTACTGTGTCATTTGCTTTGTTTTTTCTGTTTGCCTTTTGCATACTCCCCCATATATGTATATATATATATATATGTATTGAGAAGGAAAAACAACCGTATGGTTGTGGAACTACTTCTATCTATCTATCTATCTATCTATCTATCTATCTATCTATCTATATATTGACGGCACAGAAATATTCTGTGTCGCCAATTGTGTCACCGCTGTTCACCCTTTTCCCCACTTACATGGGGAAAAGAACACAGAAAATAAAAATCCAAAGTATCATACCAAATATTGATATTTGGTGGGTACTATGTGGATTTTTAAACCTCGAAAAAGACTATATAATATCGGTAGATAAGTCCTCCGGCGACCTGTTGGGCGGAACTAGCCTGGAAGTTCTGGTCCAAATGACACCAGAACGAATAGCTAGGATCCCGGAACGTGTGCTGCTGGATGGGCTTATATACATAAACGTTTCGGTCGAGGGTAGGCAGCCCTCATGTTACCACTGCTTAAACAGGGGTCACCTGAGAGCTTCCTGTCCTCGGCTAACTAGCCCCCCAAAAAAGGCACTACTGCCAACACCTGCAACACCAGCACAACAATCACCACCACCAACACAACAACATAAAAAAATAGTGACACCAAAACAAACGACAAACACAGTCCAACCCAACCCCTCCCCATCTAAAACAACTCCCAAAACACCCACACACATAACAGCCCCCCCAAAATGTACCCCTCCCCAACAACACGGATGAGGCTTCATCATCGTCACCCAGTGACGATGAGGGAGACCCTTTCCGACCAGTAAAAAGAAAAAAGAAAAGACATAACACAAACAAAGATGCAACAAACACACAAACACCAACACAAGTGACGCAAACAGCACCCCCCCCCCTCCTGAAAACAAAACACCTACTACAAAACGTAAACACACACAAGAACCACAGACAAAAAGCAACACAACACAACAAAAATGTTACACTTACATAAATACTAACAATAAAACTTTAACAGACACCATATATAAAAACCCTTCGGTGGAGAGCGAAGTGAAAACTTTTACACACTCTTCGGAGAATCCTAATCTTAAAATGATTAGGACCTCCATGGCCAGACATAAACAGTTAAAAGAAAAATTTCATAACGACGTAGGTAACCCCTGCGTCAAACCCTACAATCGAGTCCTGTTAAAATGTTTCCCCACCCCCACCCCCATCCCACCAGACACCCCCTCCCCACAAAACATCTCCGTCCCCACGCCTCCAGAGGACACCACCCCACCAAACAACCCCTCCGACATCCCCATGGAAATTGTGCAGCCTGGTCCCCAGGAGACGAAGAGGTGAGTGATTTCTTTTCCACTTCTTTTAACTTTTCAGCACCAACATGGCCAATATAAGAGTTGGATGTGTGAATGTACGCGACCTGGGGATGCCCTGGAAACAGGGCAAACTCTTAAACGACCTCAGGTCGCACAGTATGGATGTAGTAGCCATTTGCGAGTCCAGGATCCACAGCGAGCAACAACTGGCCTCCATCTTCGACGACTTCGTGATTTACGCATCTCTCTGTCAACCGGGAGGTGGAGGTAGGGTTGCCGTTTTGCTGCGGAAACACCTGGACCTCGTAACACAGACGGTACATCTGGACACGGAGGGTCGACTGATGGTCCTAGACGTTGACGGTAGTGAAGGTGGAGCCTTCAGGCTGGTGGCCGCATATGCCCCATCCGGAACACCGCGGCCAGACTTCTTCAAATGTCTAGAGACTTTTCTGGGAACGTCCCGCTCCCTGCTATTAGTGGGGGACTGGAATGGAATCCTAGATTCACGTTGGGACTATGTCAGAGGGGGGTGTAACAGCCTCAAACAGATTTTTCGACTGCGCCACTGTGGATGTGGATTCATCGTAGCGGAACATCTAGATCGTACTTAGATAGGGTTCTAGTTAGAAAGAAGGATAGGGAAATGTTAAGCTGTCCACAAATGTTCATGGTTGCTTATTCAGATCACAAATTAGTGACCTGCTTAGTCAACCCTGACAAAACCCATAGACAGGGACCCGGCTACTGGAAGCTGAACTTGTCGTTACCGACATGCAAAGCCTACAGTAGACGGATTAGCACTTTAGTTAAGCAGCACTTGACGGGGGCCATTGTCAACAACAGATGGTGGTACTCTCTCAAGAGGGTAGTTAGATTAGACTCGATAGGTTTTAGTAAAGAATTAGTGTTAGATAAAACTAAAACCGAAAATGAACTGGTAGATAAAGTACAAGAGGCACTTAGGAGTGGCAACGTAGCCAGCGTGCTAGCGACAAGAACGGCCTTGGACCAGTTCTTCGACGCAAAGCATGAAAGCTGCGTTGTCAGAAGCAAAATACGTGCTCTGGAAAACGAGGGAGCCAAAGCTGTTAGCTGGGCCCGAGTGACGGAGGCAAAAAGTGGCAACAAGTCCACGATTCGGTCTTTGAAGGACCAAAACGGACGCGTGATACGTGAGCCGAAGCAGATGTGTGCGGCCTTTCAGCGGCACTTTGCTCAACTGTTCGGGCAGGGCGGCGCGCCGGGAGGGGCTATGGATTTCGGTCCATACCTCGACAGCCTACCCCGACTCTCGGACAGCGAGACAAAGTTCTGCGAAAAGCCGATTTTAGCCGCTGAGATAGGGGACGGGCTGAGCCAATGCGGCAAACGCAATTCTCCAGGTCTCGACGGTCTACCCTACGAATTTTACGTAGCAATGCCGGACTTATTCTCCGGTCTCCTGGAAGCGGTCTACTGCAACTGGCAACAAAACGGGAGAATTCCCAGTTCTGTGACCGGGGGCGTAGTCACACTAGTCAGGAAGGACGAGAATAAGGGGGATGACATAGGCACCTTCCGGCCCATAACTCAGAGTTACAGATTTTGGCCAAGGTGTTGGCAAAGAGGCTGGCGCTTGTCGTCGAGAACCTGGTGGGAGAAGCGCAGACATGCGCAATCCCGACCAGGTCCATACACGACAACCTCCACCTCATGCAATACATCATAGAGAGGGTAGGGTGTAAACCCGGCTTCGTTGGGGCCCTGGTCAACTTGGATCAGTCTAAGGCTTTCGATAGGGTTGACCATCGTTACCTGAATGCGGTGCTCGAGGCGGCAGGCTTCGGTCCCGTGTTCAGGGGCTGGATTGCTGCAATGCACAGCAGCAACATGCTCAAGGGTCAAGGTGAACGGCTACCTCTCAGAGCCGTTCCATATCACGCGATCCATCCGACAGGGATGCCCTCTCTCCTCCCTTCTGTACGTACTGACTCTCGAGCCACTACTGCGGAAGCTGGAGCTATTACAGGGCATCCCTTTGGAACCAGGACTGCTAAAAGCGACGTCGGCTTACGCCGAAGACATGACAGTGATGGTGTCGAGCACCTCGCAAATCGGGGAGGTCGGCACCTTACTGGAGGAATACGAAAGGTTCACAAGAACGAAACTGAACGGGGACAAATCTGTCGGTTGGCAACTCGGAACGTGCAGAGGAAAACCGATGCCTTCCGATGACGTCGTCGGACGCTGGACGGTAGGGGCGGTAAAGCTGCTCGGGGTCTCGTTTGGTCCGGACCTCCAGGTGGAGAAGAACTGGATGAGGTGACGGCCAAGGTGTTTGCGCTCATCCAGAAGTGGGCCGAGTGCAAGCTATCCTTGAAAGGTCGAGCGGAGGTGGCGTACACTTTTATAGCGTCCGTCATCTACTACTGCTTGACCGTCGTGCCTTGTCCAGCCAAAAAGCTCACCAAAATGGAGCGCGCGTTCTTCCAATTCCTTTGGAAGAAACGGGCTCCTTTGGTGAGGAGATCCATCTGCTGCCAATACCCTTCAAACGGAGGGCTGGGGATGCTGTGGCCGACGATGCGCAAACACGCGCTCAGGCTGCGGCACCTCCACGTATTCCTCACCGGACAACCGGTGTGGGCCTCATTCGTAAGGCGAGCCTTCCACGACTCGTCTCGCTGACCGAGCTGCAGTCTTGTGTCAAGCAAAGACCGAGGAAAATAGGCGACTGGCACATCGAATGTGCTCAGGCGCTCACAGTCCTCTGGCAAACGGACCCGGCGATCAGTGGAGACACCACTTCGACATTCTATAGAGGGTTGGTCCGCAGCAAGTGCGACGACGCGCTCTGAGAAACTCTAGGCGTAGAGGAGGACGAACTGGCCAGTCTGTTCGGTAGGACCTTCCGCCCGTGACCAATGGACAACTCTCAAAAGTCCCTGGCCTGGCAGTGCTACCGAGGAGCTCTATCAGTTCGAGACAAGCTCTACGGACAGGGCGCCCGGGCAGGGACCCTTCGAAAAACATCTGTCCGAGATGCGTGCGCAACGACGAAACCGTCGCGCGCGCATTTGTACACTGCCCGGACGTTATCGACCTGTTGGTCTATGTAGAACGACTATTGTCGCGGGTGGGATCAATCCAGTTGACCACCGAGTCCATTGTCATGATCAAACCGCCACCCTCCTTCTATGTGTTATGGCTATGGTGAAAGAGGTTATATGGTGGACGAGGTTAAAAGGGCTGAGGTCAGACACGTTTCTCACCGGCGAGCAACTGATTCGTTTTTTCAAATATCATTTTGGAAGAAGAATCAGGATGGAGAGAGAGGTGCTGTACCCCAGCAAATTTTATAAAAGGTGGGTGAATGTGGCAAAGATGGCCCGAGTGGTTGGGCTTTCTCTCTATATAAGCCTGTAGGTTGAGGAAAAAGAGGAAGAGAGGAAGGGAGTACTCACTCTTGGTGCTCCTGGAGATGAGGGCTGTACATTTTTTCGGGATGTACAACCTTGTGTAACGCCACCTATTGGGGATTTCAATTGTTATTTGTTATTTTATTAATAGTTTTATTTTCGTATACCTGTATGTAAACTCCCCATTTGTATTTGTCCCCTTCTTCTGTGCCCTTGTGGCTAATAAAGAAATTTCTCTTAGTTCCTGATTATTACTAGAATTCTATAAGAATCAAACATTCATGATTTTCAGCAAACAGGTGGAGTACTTGGTTTTGATAAGTACCAATCAGTACGAAACAGAGCTCTGTCAGCTTTATCTCCTCTGTTTGCTGAAAATTTAAAGTAAGTGAGACTGTCACTACCATAAAACAATAGCGTAAGGTCTCCGAAATGCTTTTAATTAAGCATACAGTGTATTGCAAAATACACTATATATACATTTATATATATATATATATATATATATATATATATATATATATATATATATATTTAGAAAGTGAACACAAAATATAACTACTCTGTTACCAAAGGTTTCTGGATCCCAGACAATATTAATATACGTCTGGATCGGTCATCAGACAGAGATGTTTTATATATATATATATATATATATATATATATGCTCGTCTCCTCAATATTTTTGTTCCTTCTTTAATTTATATATATATGTATATGCTCATCTTATATATATATATATATATATATAATGGAAAAATTTGAACAGGGACATAAGAGAGAGGCAGTACAACGAATGTTTATTAATTTCACGCTCTGGAGAGTGGGGTGTTGGTGGGGGACGACGTTTCGGGCATAAGCCCTTCCTCAGGTGAGAAGTGTGTGGGAGTGGTGGAGAGACATATAGCGAAAGGAAACGGTGCGAATGAAAAAATAAAAAATAAAGATAAAAATAAAAATAAAGCATGATCAAAATACAAGGAATGAGATAAATTTAAAAATAAAGGCATGATCAAAATAAACTAAAAATTAAAAGGGGGGTAAACAGGTGGTGGAAGGGTGTGGGGTGTGTAGGCGTGGTGGCGGGTGGAGTGGGGAGAGGGAGACGGGGTGTCCGAGCGGGGAGGGGTGAAGGTGGTGTGTGTCTGTAGGTGTGCGTGTGTGTGTGTGTGTGTGTGTGTGTGTGAAAGTAAGGGTTGGGGGAAGAACGGGGTTGCATGTTCAGGAAGAGGTGTGTGTGTGGGGGGGGGGGGGGAGCGGAGTGTCTGTGCGTGTGTGGATAGAGGGGTGGGGGGAGAGGAATCAGGAGACTGAGGGTGTAAATATGTGGTGGAAAGCACGTGTGTGTGGGGTTTAAGCGTGTTGTGGGTGTAGGTGGCGTGTGGAGAAAAAAATTTTTTTGGGTGTGTGTGTGGGTGAGTTATATAGGTGATTACGTAAGAGGATGGTTGAAAAGTTGGTAAATTCCGAAGATGTTTAGTGGATTGGTTGTTGGTCAATTTCTGCGTGTGGGTATTCCATGAAGCGATGGGATATATATATATATAAATATATATGCTCGTCACCTCAATATTTCTGTTCCTTCTTTAATTTATATATATATATATATATATGCTCGTCTTCATTGTACTGTGTCGTTTGCTTCATTATTTCTGTTAACCTTTTGCATGCCCCGCTCATATATATAAGCGTATGTATAAGAGAAGGTTTTATCCAGGGGTGAAAGGTGCGTGCATGCAACGCATGCAATGCATGCGTTATAGACTCTTTGTTGATCAATTGCGTCGGTTGAAGCAAGCAGAATTTTGGCTGCTTACTAAATCGTAGACACATAAAAAGATAACACACACACACGCACGCACACACACTAGATAACACTACATGCGGCTTTGACTGGGAGGGTAATTTAGAGGGAATATTGGGGGGGGGGGGGTGTAAGGCTGCACAGCCCCAATTTCCGCCATTGGACTGCATGCCAATGGACTGCATGCCAGGTTACCCTTCGTCATATACATATGATAAAAATGTTATCATATGTATATTTCTATATGCAAAACTGACAGGCTTGTACAAAAAAGATTGATCAATTATGGTTAGAACGTCTAGTTCTGCCGGAGTAGGGTTGACATGGGATTAAAGAACAACAGAAATACAATGATCGTTTCGCTACCTTCGCTGCTTGGAAACTACAGCAAAGACATTACCAATCATTACCATTCTGCTGATAATTTTAACAGCACCAACGTCGCCGTCGCCGGCACCACCACCATCACCAACACTACCGCAACAACACCAATATCCCAACACCAAAACCACTACCGCATCCACAGCAAAAGCATCACTATTACTACCAGAATACAACGACCACCCCACAGACACCACAACTCCATCACTACCACCACCATAACAAACGTCAACACCACTACCCTAACACTACCACCGCTATCCCTACCACCATTAACACCGCCACCACCACCACCGCCACCATCACCGCCACCAGCACCACCACCACTACCACCAACAGCATCGACAACGTCGACAAAACTATAACCACCACCTAACCACAACCACCACCACCACCACCATGACAACAACAACACTCATATCTTATTGAATTAGCAATGATGAAAATCAACAAGAAGCAAATCCTTCATTGACCTTCTTTTGTTCTCGGGGCTAGGGTGGGGTTGGTATGACTGGGGTGGATGGTAGTGAGTCTGGTGGTGATGGTGGTCGTAGTAGTGGTGGTAGTAGTGTTGTTGCTGTGGTGGCGTTGGTATCAATATGTAGTGATGGTGATGTGGGGATGGATGGTAGTGAGTCTGGTGGTGATGGTGGTCGTAGTAGTGGTGGTAGTATTGTTGTTGTTGTGGAAGTGTTGGTGTTTGAGGTAATATGTAGTGGTGGGGATGTAGGGGTGGATGGTGGTAAGGCTGGTAGTGTGTAGTGGTGGTATGTAGATGATGATTGTGATATAGGTGGTGATGTTAGTGCGATATATGTAGTGATGGTGGTGGTGGTAATTCTATTGGTTTAGGTAGTCGTGTTGCTGTCTAAGGTGATGGTATGGCTGCTAGTATAAGGAGGTGGTGTATATGGGGTGTCTAGCAGGAAGTAAATATCCCTAAGGAGGTAACGGCTTAAGTATATACGTGTGTATATATGTGTGTGCGTATGTGTGTGTGTATGTCTGTGCATGTGTGTCTGCTAAACAACTACATATGCACCGCTACGACATAGAGCACCACTACCACAACCTCCACCACCACCGGTACCAGCATCAGCACCAGTACCACCACCACCACCACCACCACCAGTACCAGCGTCAGCACCAGTACCACCACCACCACCATCACCACCATCACCACCACCACAACTTTATTTATAGTAATGGTGGTTGTGGGAAGTGACAGGAAAGTACACTTTTAATTAAGCTTTAATGGAAACTAATCTTAATTAAACTTGATATTCTTTTTCAGGCATGTCTGTAATTTGATGTTATATTGCTTTTTTTTTTATTGAGATTCCATAGAGGAAGTGATGTGCTTATGTGTTGCAGGATCAGCGATCCGGTTTCGAACCCTCTTTGCTTGCAATTATATTTGACGCACGACAATAGTAATTCTATTTCATAGTAAACCTATTTCATTTTACTTATGATTATGATGTTCCCACCCAGAGCTATTTTATTCTACAATAATAAAGTTCTGGTTTAGAGGTATTTTAATTTATGATAACAAAATTACTGTTTAGAGAAGTTTCATTTTTTAAATAATACTGTTGTTCTTTAATGCTGGTTCCTTTTATGATAATACGTAATGTTACCATTTAGAGCTATTAATTTTATGATAATGATGTTTCTGTTTGGAGTTACGTCATTTTACGATAGTAATGGTGTTTTTTTTTTTTACGTACTTACAATAATGTTGAGAAAGTTACGAAAAAAAGCGGCATGTTTTTAGCAATTATTCTCTTGGACAGCCTATTCCATTTCTCTTCACGCAGGTATCAGTAATATCTTCCACTGTAACAAGTGAACCAATAAAAATTGATATAACAAAGTGCCCCCCTCCCCACTGGCTCGTCACCCCCCGTTCTACAGATCTTTACCTTATTAACTCTAACCCTTGTATTGTAATAAACTATAAGCATGACAAATTATCTCCCTTTCTCCTCTAAACTTAAAGGGGTGCTTCTCCCCTTTTTACTCCCCCTCCCCTTTACCTCTCCTAGATATATGTTGTGATGAACAGACAGACGGTGAAACAGCTTCTCTTTTATAATATCGATTATTACCTGCAGCTTCTACAGACAATCTATTTCATAGTTCAATGGGTTTCAGTTGATCAACTTCTGTTCTGTTTGTTCTATCTTGGTATCAAATAAACATGATGGCTCTATGATCAAAACTTCCCTCTCCACCAGCCTTATCTTCGACTATGATATCTAGCCTGTATTGTAGTTTTTTTTAATTAGTCTGTATTGAAAAATCCCACAAAAGCTTTCTTCAGCTTTCACATCCAAACTATTTCGTACTTTAACGTGTCGTACTTGGCTAAATTCTCAAATTTTGATAACTCGAATTCCATGTTTATGTCTCCAGAAAAGTATTTGAATTGTGTATCAGTCTATGGAGATGGTCTTCATTTTGGACAAAAAGCAAGAGACTGAATTTCTCCTTAACCGGACCAAGGTCATATGAAGCCTTCACCTAGTGCATTGTCATTGTAAGCAGATTCATTGCATGAATATCTAACAAGGATGACATGGCATTTCCCCAAAGGTTACCCCATCTAATCCTGATATTTCTTAGCTGACTATCACAAGAACCCAGCTGGGTATTCCATTGCTTCATACTTTCTTTTACCAGATTTTTCATAATCTTATCAATACCGAACATTTCCATTATTTTCTCTATGAAGCTAAGTATACCTTCTTGTCATCTATGTAAGCAAAACATAACCCTGTCAGTCTCTTCTTGCAGTTCCTTATTACCATTTTGTCTACCAATAACTGGCCTTTAATACTTCTACGTCCCTTCCTACATCTCTTCGGCTCTGATAGTAGTAATTTCAGACATTCCAAATATTTATATAGCTTTTCAGCTGTTATGCAAGTCATCACTTTCTCATAAATGGCTAACATATTATTGGTAGAACGTTTGAATTGTCAAATGCCTTTCAAAAACAGAACAGTCCTCCTTGTTGTCATCCACTTACAGACATTACTTTATATCAAACAAATTTCAAATTGTGTAATTATTATCTTATGGAATGAATTGGTATTTTTTCAGTCAGTATCCTTGCACCCCAGGAAGACGTGGACCATTCTAATTCAGAACCTTCTTCGAAACGTTTTCGATTTATCTTAAAATTGCTTTGTTGACGCACATAACTGAAATAGCTTTCAAATTCACCAATGCATTTTGCTCCGTTGTTCCAAAGCTGTTTCCTCTCCTTTGCATCTGGATTAACTTTCACCCTTGTTTTTCTAGCAATTTAGTCAAACAACCTCTTTGGTTGCACATAAATTCTGCTTGAACTTCTTATTTCAGGACTCATAATTTTTTAGTTTACCAGATAGAGCAATCCCTTTATTTCAGTTCCTCATAGGCTATTTTAATCAACTTTTCACTCAGACGATACACTGCCCCCGGCTTTGCTGCTAAGGCCACCATTTAAACTTCCCCTTCCTAATTATAATTAACCTAATGCTACGTTGCTATTATACTTCTACTCCAATGTGATTTCTCTTTATTGATGCCCACTTTCTTTACACTATGTAAATGTTTTACGTTCTTGTATTGTTCTCAAAAGCTCTTATACTTGTGGCAAATTAAAGAAAACATTACTATTATTATCAGCACTAATATGACATTGAAAACCGGATCTTTGAATTCATTCGTTTCCACATTCCTGACAAGTATAATCAAGTTGATTAACCCTCACAACAGCTACAAACCCACGCCATCCTCTTTCACAACCTCAAGCGATATAGAATGGTATTCTAAACACATATAGAGTAGATCAGAGATAATATATGTCAGTATAGGGTGAATATAATCCATGTGAAAGGTGTCAGCTAATCAGTAGTATATTATATACAGTTTAATTGATATCTATCATGATGTCATACGTCATTTCTTATAGACATTCATGCAAGCGTGCACATAATCATAGGTACACACACACACACACACACACATATGTAGGAGCTTCAGCAAGAGCAAATAAATATGTTGAAATCAGTAAAAGTATGTATACATAGTCATACATATATACGTGCATACCTACATACAGTCATACATACAAACATATATCCATACATACATATGTATGTATGTATGTATGTATGTATGTATGTATGTATGTATGTATGTATGTATGTATGTATGTATGTATGTATGTATGTATGTATGTATGTGTGTGAGTGTATGTGTGCATGTGTGTGTATGTGTCTAAATACATAAAATATCCGGGGTAGTCATTGACTGCTAAACTACAAACATAAATACTGTACATAACGTACTGAGTAATCTTCTCTTTGTTTGTACAATTAACGACTAATGTGTATATGTATATATATATATATATATATATATATATGTGCGTCCGTATGTGTGTGTGTCTTTATATATATATATATACATATATACATACATATATATATATACATATATATATATATATATATATACATATATATATGTATATATATATATATATATATATATATATACATTCATGTATACAAACATGTACACACACGTACACACATACATAATCCCGTACAAACATCATTTTTCTATTTATGTTTATATTTGTACTGGTGTTTAAGTTCAGACGCCATTTTCCTGATGCCTCTCTGACTATAGTCTCTTCGTCCATACAGATGTTTATTTTATTTTATTCGTTTGTTAGATTCCATTTCGTAGCTTTGTTTTGTTAGTGTTGTGTCTATATTTTCTAATATATCTCCATCTTTTAATTAAAGAGCTGACATGTGTTTTGTGATCGCACTGTTTGGACTTAATCAAACAGTTTTTTTAATATCGTTTTTGCCAACTTTTCATGCTATCGTGCTATTTTTTTTTCTCTTCTCCATTCTTGTATAAGTCAGGTATAAAAGAAAAACGAAGTAATATCCACGTGCAAGCATGTTTATAATTTTTTATGTTTGTGTAATTATTTTTTGCTTGTTTGATTCCTTATGCGTGTTTATATAATTCTCTACGCTATATATCTTTTTTACGCGAGTTTGTCCGGGTGTGTAACGGTGTGTATAATGCAAATATTTGTTTCTTTGCGTTTATATCTTGTATATATATATATATATATATATATATATATATATATATATATATATATATATATATATACACATATATACGCACAGACAGATATATATATATACACACAATGATATATATGTATATATATATACACACACCCACACACACCTACACAACACACACATATGTATATATGCATACATACATACATACACACACACACACACACACACACACACACACAGATATATATATATATTCACTCACCAAGCTATCTATCAATCTATCTGACTATCTAACCCCTCTCTCTCTCTCTCTCTCTCTCTCTCTCTCTCTCTCTCTCTCTCTCTCTCTCTCTCTCTCTATATATATATATATATATATATATATATATATATATAAAGCACATACGGTTATATACATGTATATATATAATAAATACACACATATATGTATATGTATATATATATATATATATGTACGTATGTATATATGTATATATATATATATAAATATATATATATATGTGTGTGTGTGTGTGTTAGTGTATATATGTGTGTGTTTGCATATATACATACATGTATGTGCGCATGAGTTTGTACCTGTATATATTCGTGTACGTTCAATGTTCAGTATCCAAGTTTACCAAAGCAAATGTTTCCTCCGGGCAATGTTTTGTCGACGAATTTGCCAGGAGGCCATATATAATAATTGTCTGGAGGAACGTGTTAGAAATTAGGTGTGTATGTATGTATGTATGTATGTATGTATGTATGTATGTATGTATGTATGTATGTATGTATGTATGTATGTATGTATGTATGAATGTATATATGTTCTTCTGGTTTTATAATTTCACAAAGTTTTACCAATAGAGAGAGAGTCGGTTTCTAACATAGACACAAGACTCTCTCATTGGAATTTACACAACATCAACTAGGTAGATATGTATGTATGTATGTGTAGATATGGATGTTATTGCATGTGTGGATGTATATGTTTTGAGTTGTATGTGTGTATGTGTATATGCTTTGCATCTGTACATGTGTATATGCAGTTATTAGATGTAAAATGTTTGGAATATTTTACATATTTTTACTGTTCCATTAATGGATTATACTTGTAATTTCCTAACTAGTTGTGTTCTTTCTTTTCCTGTGAAGCCTAGCTTCTCAAGATTTGTATTGAGGCAGTTACTAACATATCCCAGTGTCCCAATAATCACAGGCATAAATTTGAAGGTGTAGTCAGGGTGGAGTATCTGCAGATTTCTCATCAGTTCTGCATAAATATTCTCCTTTACACTAATCTTTGCTATTATATTAGCATCTCCTGGGCAGCTAATTTCCACTACTCTGCATTCTTTCTTCTCCCTGTCTCATATCATAATATCTGGTCTGTTATGGCTACATTTTATTGTGGTTTTTACTGGAATATTCCTCCAGTATTCTTTCATATTATGTATGTTTGTATGTATGTATGTTTTCTCTTTCTCTTAATTTCGAGTATATTTTTTTGACCGGCCACCTTCCTGGTGGCAAGGTTGTAAAAGAAAAGAAATTGTCATCCCTTGAATCGCAAGAATGTTTTGCATATTTTGAAGGTGCCAGCTATCGCAGCCATTTGTAGACTATGAATTAGGGAGCTGCGCTTTTTGTCCGCAAATCCAAGTTCGGTCATACTTTGGTCCAAGCGGGTTGGTATATAACCCGTAGCACCAATAATGATGGGTATGAAGCTAAAGGTGTATCTTGGATACTGGATTTGTAAGCTCCTCATCAATGGTCCGTAGATGTCCTCCTTCTCCTGTATTTTTCTGACAACGTTTACATCAAGTGGGCAGCTGATCTCCACAACAGAACACGTTTTCAATGTGTGGTCCCAAACTACAATATCAGGCCGGTTGTGCTTTAATTTGGTGGCAGTTTTTATTTTCAGGTTCCACCAGTATTCCTTAGTGCCATCTGTCTCAATATATTCTTCCTCGTTTGTTGTTAATTTTGTTTTCCGAAGTGCGTTCCAGATAGTTCTAGCTATCCCATCGTGTCTCATGGGGAGGTAGTAGCGAGATGACATTCTTTCGCAGCTGGCAACAATGTGGCTTACATCCTCGATCTTTGTTTTACATAGCCTACATTTATTGTCAGCTGCTGGCCCTCCTCTTTTGTGCAGCAGATATTTGGTAGGGAGTTCTTGTTCCTGTATTGCATAGAGATATCCCTCAAGGTGTGATGTCATAAACTTGTCGGAACTCCATGCCAGGCTTTTTGAGTGGTTTATCCCCTCTATGGTCTGTGTTTTACGCCTCAAGTATCCATGCACAACTTTCTCTGTAAATTGGTCAATTTTTTTTTCTTGTTTGAACATTGAATAGGATCTTCCGATTTCTCTGGGTGAGAGATTTATATCAGGCTTTATTCCATATCTCTCCTCCAGATCAGTCGCTATTCTAATGATATTTCTTTTTTCATGCTCATAAACCTGAGCAAGATGGTCGCCAACCTTTTTCCTCTGTTGAAGGTGTTGCTTCAGTGTTACTATCCGGGTCTCATATGTTGTTAATATTGATTTTAGACCCCGGCCACCTTCCTTGCGTGAGAAGTATAGCCTATCCACATCACCATTGATGTTAAAGTTCCCAGTAACACTGAGAAGTTTACGAGTTCTAACATCCATCTCACTTAGTTCTTGCAATGACCAGTTCAGTAGGCCAAATGTTGGCGTTATAATTGGCACAGTATAGGTATTGTGGGCAATGTATTTGTTGTATGCTGACAGTTCTGATGACCATATTTTTTTTACTCTTCTGAGGTATTCAGTTCTGGTTCTCTCCTTATTTATGGGTCCATCATATCTGACATTCTCATCCTGTCCAAGATATCTGTAGTTGTCACCTGACTGCAGAGGTTGTATTGTCAGGCCGTTCATATCTAGATTTCTAGAGGAGGGCACAGCTCTTCCACGTTTTACTGCCAAATATGCACACTTGGACTCACCAAATTTCATTTTGATGTCGGTTGAAAATTGTGTAATGAGGTCCAATTGTTTCTTGATGTCATTGATATTTGGCCCATACAACTTCAGGTCATCAACAAAGAAAAGATGGGAGATACTTCTGGGCCCACTTCTTTGTCCACCTTGTTTCCTGAGTAGGTAAGATAGTGGATTCAGTGAGAGAACGAAGAGTAGTACTGACAAGCTATCACCCTGAAAGATGCCCTTCTGGTAATGTATCCTATCAGTCTTAACCTGCTCCTTCTCACCTCTAAGGATCAAATTGGTGTACCAGTTCTTGGTCAGGCGTTCAACAGCAGCTACTAATGGTTGTGGGACTTTAGCTAACTGTAAAGCCTTAATAATCCACCCATGAGGTACACTATCAAATGCTTTTTGATAGTCCAGCCACACGACAGTCATGTTTCTGCGATTCTTTGTTGTTTTTTCCTGAATCATTTTGTTAGTTAGTAGGTGATCTATGCAACCCCACACCTCCCTCTTTCCACCAGCTTGCTCAGGTGTTATGATGTTGTTGGTAGCACAGTGATCCTGTAAGAACAGGTTAAGGCACCCAGTATATAATTTATACATGATGTTTTGGCAGGCAATTGGGCGGTAATTTTTAGCAAGGGTGGTTTGGCTATTTTTGGGAATGAGGAGAGTAGTGGCAGTTGATAACCATCTGGGCAGTTCTTGTGTGCCCTTAATGGTTTCTGTAAACAGCCGTATGAGATCTTGCCGATAGAAAGTGAAATTCTTCAACCAGTATCCTGTAATGAGGTCTGGGCCTGGCGATTTCCTATTCGACATTTTCTGTAGAGCTGTTTCCAGTATTGACCCATCTATGTCATATTGTTTTGTCTGGACATGTTGGCAGTAGTCCTGTTCCAGTTGTTTTAGCCAATTAGCTTGTCTGTTGAATCCGTCATCCGTTTCCCATACAGATCTCCAGTAGTTCTCAACCTGTTCTTTTGAAGGGGTGTCGTTTACAGGGATTGAGCTTTTGCCACCGAAGCTGCGATAAACTGATTTAGGATCTCTGGCAAACAATCTATTTAGCACTTGTCGTTTATGGGCTGTTGACTTATATTTTAGTCTTTCTGTTGTAGCTGTGAGTTGTTGTTTCAACTGGTGTAATTTGGAGTTCAAAGTTTTAAATTTGGTATCTCCAAATCGTCTCTCTAACTTTTTCTTTAGGTCTTCCTGGTGTCGTGTGAAGTTTCTCTCTATGTTGCATTTCATAACGACTGCGATGTGTGAGATACTTCGTCTCAGGGACAAAATTTTGGTTTTTAAATTTCGCATCCACGCTGGTTCAGGCTTTCTGTTTGTATCTTGATTGCGTGGTTTTAGATGTGTGTTATATGATAGCAATGTGACAGCTGAAACATATAACAAAACATTGAGCGTTTCAAATGTCGTTTCTACACCTTTAGATCGTATAGCCTTCAGATAATTGCCAGCTATTTCGTTCACCGCTTCCAATTCCAATTTAGTGGGTTCTTTACTGACTCTAGTGTTGTATGGTCTGTCACTCACATTAAGGCTGTGTATCTCTTGAAACATATCGTTCCATATCACTTGTAGGGTGCCCACAAGTTTTTGGTGCTCTGTTTGTTCAGTAGAGTCATGAATTGCAGCCTCGTTGTTGATGTGGTGACAATTACTACTAGAGTCAGCTGACCTTTCTCGCTGTTCTTCAGTGGAAGTGGGATGGATTTCAGCAAAATTGTTGGTGAGCTGTTCACTGTTAGATTTAGCCGGCCATTCTCTTTGTCTGTCAGTGGAGGTGGGGTGGTTGTCTACAAGGGCTGTATTTGTAGTATCACTCGATTCCGTTAGATGTATCAATTTACATCTAATGATACGTTTTGCCTGTTCATTTAGATGCTTTGGAGAAAAGTCTAATTCTGGGTGTTTGGAGTTCCATAAAGTTTTTAGCCTTTGCATAAAACCGAACTTTTGGGGTTCAGATTGTTTGTATGCTTCATATAATTCTTTGTTAAGCTCGTAGCTCCACTGTATACAACGGTTGTAATTGCGATTTGGTCGAAGGAGACTTGTACTTTTTGCCATGATGAGTTCGTCTATTCACTAATATTTTGTATTTATTTTTTTTAAATAGTCGATGATCTTCTTTAAAAGTTACGACAAAGTTCTGTCAGAATCAAATTTAAAGTTATTCACAGCTTGGGTAATATTTCTTTTCAGTTAGTTTTTAATTCTACAACTGTGTTTTAAACGTTGTTCTTGAATCGTTTGAATCGAGAACAAAAAGAACCGTTACTTAGTATATTCCTTTACGAATGTAATATAATATAACAATGCTGTATTTATATGTTAAAGTTTATGTATCATTCATATAAATAGGTGTTCTACAACATATTCACAACATTCACAGTTCAAACACTTATATTTTTGTTTCTGAATCGAAAACGTTACTTTTATATTTCTTTATAAATGTAATATAACAACGTTGCATTTATATGTTAAAGTGTATGTATCGTTCATATATCATAAGTGTATGTATCGTTCATATAAATAGGTGTTTTACAACACACTTACAGTTCAAACACTTATGTAGAATTATTGTATGTAATCTTACCGCGTAATGTAGCTCAACTTTTTCCAATATATGGTATGTTGCCTTCATGTAAGCCGTAATTACACACGTCCAATTATCGGACACTGACCACAACGGTCGCCATTGTATGTATGTATGTATGTATGTATGTATGTATGTATGTATGTATGTATGTATGTATGTATGTATGTATGTATGTATGTATGTATGTATGTATGTACGCATTTATGTATGTATGTTTGTATGTTTTTACGCATGTATATACGTATGTATGTATGTCTATGCGTATATGTATGCGTGAATTTTCCTCGGCTGATTCCTTACCTACCATCTTTGTAAATTCATATGGGGTT
Source organism: Eledone cirrhosa (assembly GCA_964016885.1). Classification (NCBI taxonomy): domain Eukaryota; kingdom Metazoa; phylum Mollusca; class Cephalopoda; order Octopoda; family Eledonidae; genus Eledone; species Eledone cirrhosa. Next base: position 100,011,955 of record OZ024742.1, on the reverse strand, counting down.
GTATCGGCATATTTCACAGTGTATATATATATATAGGAACGATCGACTTTCGTCAAATCGGACCGAGGGAACAATGTTTCCGTTGGTCTTTCCAATTGCTAATACTATCTATCGGTCGCAACTCCAGGTAGAAGAAGCAACGTGAAATAAAGTGTCTTGCTCAAGGACATAACGCATCGCCTGGTCCAGGAATCGGACTCACAACCTTACGATTTCGAACCCAATTCTCTAACCTCTCAGCCACACGCCTTCACTATATATATATATTTTGAGTATATGTTGGTTGTTTACCGACACCTCAGTATGCAGATTGGAGCACTCGACGAAGTGCGCAGGTTGGTTTGGTTACTCCGGAGTAATGTAAAATATTTAAAATTTGGCTTCGTTTATTAAAGGTGTACCTTCAATAAACGAAGCCAAATTTTAAATATTTGAATAATTATTTTATTTTACACACATATATATATATATATATGTATATACCTATTCATATATATATCAGTATGCAGATTGGAGCACTCGACGAGTGCGCAGGTTGGTTTTGGTTACTCCGGAATAATGTAAAATAAAATAATTAAGTCCCACCATATGGTCGGACGAAACGGCTGTCGGCAATAAACTTGTTGTAATGTCATAATAGTTCCTTTGTTCTTTTTCATTAATATTTCTGCTCTGCTTATACGCATAGAGCTTAACTAGCTACCGTCGCATATTTGGTAGGTCAGGCGTGATCATCGCGATTCACATACGACCTACCATACATCTTGCTTATATATATATATATATACATATATATATATATATTTTTTAGTATATGTTGGTTGTTTACCGCCACCTCAGTATGCAGATTGGAGCACTCGACGAGTGCGCAGGTTGGTTTTGGTTACTCCGGAATAATGTAAAATAAAATAATTAAGTCAAATATTTAAAATTTGGCTGTGTACCTTTAATAAACAAAGCCAAATTTTATTTTATTTTACACACACACACACACACACACACACACACACACACATATATATATATATATATATATAATTTATCGGTGTGTAAAGTTGGTTTACCAGTTTGAACATTCGATACGTTGGTTTCTCCTGTTGCTGGTATGGTATTGTACGTTTGGTATTACAACGTAGTCGGTTTTCTTAAGAAGCAATGTTTTTAGTATTTAGTATTTAGGAGTCGGAAGGAGCTCTCAGTATAGCATCATTATGTTTATTCACGTGTCACACGGGTTTCGCGATCGATCAGCTCAAGGTACAATGGCTATCGATTGTGTCCGACTCTGGAATCGATAGCTCATCAGACTTAATGTCATTAAGGAATATACAAGTCTGATGAGCTATTGATTCCAGAGTCGATCACACGTGAATAAACATAATGATGTTATATTGATACTTCGTTCCTACTCCTTATTATTATTATTATTATTGTTATTATTATTATTATTATTATTTGGTAGTGGGTTGGTAAGGGTAGTGGGTTGGCAGTATCGGTAGACTGTCGGACGCCTTGCTTTGCAGTATAGAGCGACATTCTGGTTTCAAATCCCACGGATGTTAGCTTTGTCTTTCATCCTTACAGATCGATAAACTAAAGTATCAATCACGCACTGGGGTCGATTTAGTCGACTTTCCCTTCCTTCATACTTGCTGGCCTTGTATCTAAAATAGAAATAATTATTATTGTTGTTATTATTTGAAACTTCCTTTGAATTCTGATTCTTTCCCAAATTACAGCGAGTGTCAATCTGACACCCGAGGCAAAATTAATAATACACATTTTAAAACCAATTGTCATGCAAATGATGCCACAAAGGCACAACCAACAGAAAATATCTTTGAAAGGTTTTAAAATTGATAATGCCTTTTCTCAGGACATGGACAGTGAAAGTCAACACTATTTTCTGTATCTCTTGCAGAGATGGCTTTCCAGGTATCCGGTTCAAATATTTTTCATTACCCTTTTTTATCTTTCCAAGTGCTTCGACTATCACTGGTAGTGTACACGCCTTAAGATGCTACATTTTCTCAATTTCAATTGATAGATCTTTATACTTACTGAGCTTACCGAGCTTACTCGAGATGTTACGGTCTGATGGAATGCTAATGTCAATTAAGAAACATGCTCTTGAACGTTGCTTTTGTGCATTTCCCCAGTCTAAACACCATTCCCACATCATCGCTAAACACCAGTCCTTACAGTTTGTTGTCATTTTTGACTTACAGCTTCAAGTCATCCAAGGTCTAGCTGGACCATTCCTTTACCTCCATTTTGTCTAGGCAGATAGAGGCGATCCACATCTGCTTTTGGGTGATGTATACTATTATAGGTCAAAGGTTTCCTGATTTTGGTGTCCATTCTCTTAATTTCGTTAACGTTGCAATTTATAATATTGAAACTGTAGGTGTCAACAGGGATTGTAAGCGCATTTATGGCAGATAATTTATTTTACGAGTTAAGCTCGTGACAGCACATAATCTCCGGTTGCAATCTTTCCTGATTCTTTCTTTCTTGCTGGCATGGTGAATACCTTGGCCTTCATTGATCCCTAGATATATGTAGGCGTCAGCTGTAGGGCTCAGCTGCCACAACCCTCGCAAGAATAAGTGGGCGGACAAGAATTGCAACCCGGTGCGTTTGGCTACCATACCGGGCTCTGCATCCCACCAGGACGAAGAGGGAAAACTGTCCAAGTATCGGCCACTCTCTGATAGGTTTATGGTAGAGCCTGTAGCAGAGGGAACGCCCGGGATTCTTGGCCCCCGAACCACATCCATTCTCACTGCTATCGGAGCGTAGTTGGCTGCCCATAGGTGCGAGACAGGCGAGTTGGAGTGGCTGTTCAAGAGAGTCAACCTCGCCGTCCTCCAAGGCAATGTATTCTCCAACCTGTCGGCCGGGACCTAGAGGGGGAGGGTAAGATAATTGGAGACAGGATACTTGTTCGGACGTCCCATAATCATCATTATCATTATTATAATCTCTGTCTATCTTCACCGTTTGTTCAGAAGAGAGGAAGAAGAAAGATCAATGATAACATCAACATCAATAACAGCAACAACGAACACAGCAACAATGATAACCACAATTACAAGAACCGCACAACAACACCACCACCATCGCCATCGCCACCACTACCACCACCAACAACAACAACAACAACACAACTACAGCAACAGCCAAACAGTGACCGGATGTCACCACTACCACCGCCATCACCAAAGAAAGCCACAACAATAACACCACGACAAATACGACTACAACTATACTAACAACAACCACTTATATCCTACAATAAAACACCAACACCAACACCACAACAACAACGAAGCAATTTAGACATGACCCCAACGATCACCACCATCACCACCACCACCACCACCACCACAACAACAACATGAACACCAACAACAAATCCAACAACAAGCACATATACTAAAATATTGAATAATAACGTAAGAAAAAGGCGAATTTGGTTTCTTGCATTAATAAAATACCCCAAAGCAATGTAGCCCTGCATCTTTCATTTTCTCCTCCACCTCTCTCTCTCTCTCTCTCTCTCTCTCTCTCTCACCCTCTCTCTCTTTCCCTTTTTGCATATATATGTGTGTGTGTCTGTGTTTGTATATTTTAATACGTGTATGTCAACTCACTCTTCATACAGATAGAATTATATATATATATATATATATATATATATATATATATATATATATATATATATATATATATATATATATATACACATATATACACACACACACATATAAACACACATAAAGATATTTTGAAATGTTTTAGATATACGTTGAAAACGTATTTATGAAGTAGCATAGCCTCAAGGTATTAGGCACAGGACATCGATAATAGTGAAGGTAGAGCTATATTTTAACAGTATCGAACATTATATAGATTACCATGATATGATTTCTGGCATTAACTCTTGAAATATCGATACACTTTTTCAGTTTAGCCGCAGCATTCGCTTGAAACTGCTTATTTATACTTGTCCAATATATGGTTTAATAGAGGTAGACATCGTCTAATGCATGTGTATACGAGGGTAGGCTGAAAAGTTCAAGTGTGACCATGAAGAATTGATATTAGAGCTGTGCAATCTTGCATTCATTAATTCCAACTCTTCTTATTAATAATTGCATTACGGTCTTAGTTCAAATCACGGCGAGGTTAACTTCGCCTTTGATCCTTACGGGGTCAAAAAAATAAAGTACCAGTAATGCACTGGATTAATTGCTGGCCTTGTGCCAAAAGTAGAAACAATTAATAATTGCATTGTTTCATTCCCAGGATTATGTTGAAAAATAAACCTCATTTGGTCATTGCATGAGAGTGTCTTGGTCAGCCTATGAACTTTTATGGATGGATGTATGGATGGATGTATACCGGCATGTATGTATAATGCAAGCATATATACATACATTCATGCTTGTGTGTATATGCACCTATGTGTATGTATTTATGATTGTATTTATGCATATAAGTATAAGGCTTGGTTGAAAAGTTTATAGGGTGACCAAGATATTCTCATGGAAGGATGAAATAAGGTTTATTTTTAACATAGTCGCTGGAAAGAATCAATGTAGTTAAAGATAAGAAGAGTTGAAATTAATGCATGCATGATTTTATAGCTCTAACAACATTCCCTCATGGTCACTCTATACTGATTTCAGCCTACCCTCGTATGTAGGTATGTATGTATTTAAGTATGTATATATGTCTATATGTATGCGTATATCTTTATGTAGGTATTGGTATGTGTATTTATATATGTTCGTAAATAACTATATGTATACGTGTATTTGTAAGTATGTATATATGTATGTATGTATGTAAATATGTGTGTGAGTGTATATATAAATGTGTATGTCTGTAGGTATGTAGGTATGCGTGTGAATGTGTGTTCATTTGTATGTTAAAAATCATTTTTTGACCAGTTAGAAACTCCACCAACCTTTTAGCTGAAACAAAAATAAAAGTGAGTTAAAAGTCAACAATACCAACATAAAGTGGATTATAATTAAAGACATAAAGGAACTAACATACTATTGCGGAGTAGTTTATAATGTTCTGCAAACTAGAATAAAGATTCCTTGAAAAATATATTAACCCACTCGCTAACAATGATAATTCACTATCAGGCTACATAGAGTATCTAAACGCAGCATATTGAATGGTTAAGTATTTTGTTTTCTAATATGACTCCTCCTTCAATTCTACTGCGTTTTACATTTAAGCTGCCATTCACGTGCGTGAAATTAAACTGTTCGGAAGTCCGTTAGATAAACTGTATTCAAAGGGTCACCGTTGCCATGCTTTTCACGCAGTGTATCACACTGGTTCTCCCTGAAAATGATGTTATAGGTATGCGTGTCTGTTGAATACTCAACCACTTACATTATAATACAAGATGGTCTGTACATGAAAATACTTTGACAAAGAGGCTGTTCCGTTCATGAAACAACTGGAACACACATTGTCGAAACCGATGGAGGTCCGTCTATCATAAAGCATCTATTCATAAAGAGACGCCATTTACAAATCGTCTGCACTGAATAGTTGCTTCTGTCGCCGACATACCGGAGAGTAGACTATAAGAATGTGTAAGCCAGTAAGACATTTGCGCAAAAAAGCATTTAAATTAAAAAAACAAAATCACTAATAATATATTCTTTAAATGTTGAAAGCAAAATCAAGATCATACACCACAAGTGTAAATTAAGATAACTTATATGATAATTCCATAGCAAGAAAAGAAAATACATAAATACAAAGTGATACAATTTTTAAAAATGAAATAAATATATTTACATTTTAAAAATATCTAAAGAGCTATAATATATTTTTCTACACGAATGACTCATTTGTAGATGCACATTCTTCAATATAATTATTTATCAATCTTTCCCGTTACGAACTGTGTATTATCGTGATTAATCCTTGTTTTATGAGTTTGTGCACTCAACATATAAAACATGCGCTGAATTAAAGACTCATATGTTGTATATAGAGTCAATTTAATTATTTTTAAAATTGGCTCAAAGCCAGTAATTATTTTGAGAAAGGGTAAAGTTGACGAAATCAACCAGAATGGATGAAATACAAAGTTGACCTCGGCAGGAATTGAACTCAGAATGTAAAGAGCAAGAACAAATGCCGCAAAGCATTTTATCCGACGTTCTACTATACAGCTAATCCACCACACATATAGACTCAATATTAATAGTGACTATTTACGTCAAAGTTAAGCCAGCGTTTGCATTTTAAGCATTTGTGATTATATAATGTGCTTCACATTAATCTGGTTTTCGTTCAAAACAAGATAGAATTCATGTATGATGATCTATGTTTTATTTTGAATTTTGTTTTAGACCCAGCATCATCTTCTTCAGAACAAATTGTTGCTTCGTTATTTTGAAGATTCACTGCAATATCTATGATCTGACCAGAAAAAATGCTTCAATTCAATATGGTTGTCAACTGCAAACCAATCATTGATATGTTTATCATCAGGATTATTTGATGGATCTTCTATGGATGTTTTTTGTAGTGTATGTATTAATTCGTTTGTATTTTCTCTTATATCAAAACCATAAATGTTAACTCCATCTTCATCATCAGAAATGAATTTGCCAAGCACGAAAATATATAAAAATTTCTTCCGTATTTTCAAGAATGACAGGTTTCACAGATTTCCATGCTTTAGCTATCAAAGATACATCCTTAATTGTAAAATGGCGTGGAATATCAGAAACATACCTTCTGGCTAATTATTTCCTATAACTATTTCTACAGTAAAGGTTGTATATTCTGGATAATTTCTTGGTCCCTTTTCTCACATCTAACTAAAAAAAAAAAGCAAAAAAAAAAAGCAAACAAGAAAAGAAAACGAGTTGATTGTCAGATTGCACCAGGGAGGCAATGTTTTCACTAGTCTTTCCATTACTAATATTATCTGCCAGTCATATCCCTTTTCAGAAGTAGGGATATTTGACCCCTCTCACCCCACCCGATCCTTTAACAATTCCACCACTCCACCGCTCATGAACTGGTACTTTATCTATCGGTAAAAGATTTGAACGCAAAGTCGATGGAGCTGAAATAAATACTGAGGCATTTAATTCGACGCTCTAATGACTTTGTCAAAATGGCGCTTATTGTAAATAAAACGATAAAGTATTTATATAAATCTGAAACAATCCCAAAGTTATGCGATGAGCCCTACATTCGTCAAAGTGTAAATAACATTTAGTGTCTAAATGTTTACCTATATCACGCAAATTAAAACAAAATGTGGCTGTGCCTTCTTTATTCCTTCATGTTATATATTTGGTTCATAAGAGAATGTCAAATGCATTATTATTGGCATTATGGAATGGGTTCTACAGAGAGATACAGATAATGTAAATTCAAAAGTCAAAATAAAGGCAGAAATTAGTCAATAAACCAATTGGTAAAGAATTATTTTTGTAACTACATATATATTTCATTAAAATACATATATGGATCAACGGAAAACTGGTATTCCGGTACCGGGAAACAGTCTGATAATGCCTAATAAAACCAAAACACACTAGAAGAGGAAGAATAAAATAGAAAATGAAAAGGAGATAAAGAAAGGAGGATAGAGCAACGAAAGAAAAAGTATGTGGGAGCGACAATCACTACACCCCAGGTTGTGCGGTGCCTCAGTCGTGCTGGCCCCCCGGACAAAACGGCAAAAGCATTACCGCATAGAATGGCCTGAGACACACGCTGCAACAGCCACCCCACATTACTCTTCTCAAGAGGACCACTGTTTTTCCGACTTTAGGAGTGAAATCAGCAGAGCGGGAACCAAGGACGCCAGAGTTCTCGACGGAAACAGATGCAAAGAAGAAGCGGTCGGTCAGGCCCCGTAATATAGGTTTGTAATAGACTGTCAATACATTCTGTTTTCTAAGGCTCCCTGACAACTGAAATTGCTAATCTCTAAACCGATGAGGTAGGTGGTGCGGTTTCCAATGAAAACGAAACATTCTTAATGAATTCAAATTCGCGTCTGTTCTAGCGCATGCACATTAATGCGGGGTTTTGCACGTAGGGACTAGAGTCGGGTCGCATATGTGTAGTAAGGTCGAGGCTTACGGATGTACACTTGCGCCGGGTGTTGAGCATACGCACTCGTGTCGAGTCTTGCCGATGAGCAATAGTCTTTAATATCCAGCTCTAGTACGCATGCGTACTGTTGTTAGTATCGCTCAGGATGCTGAAATTTGTGAATGTAATGGTGCCAGGAATTGATGTGTTCGTAGTTTTGATGAGGATGATAGTGGTGATGATGGGGTGGTTGGTGATGATGCCGTCGATGTAGTGGTGGTGGCGGTGTTGGTGGCAGTGATGTTGTTGATGGGGATGGATGTGTTGGAAGAGGTGATGTTGGTGATGTTGATATTGGTTGGGCTTGAGGACCTGTTAGCAGTGGGGTCGGGGATGATTGCAGTTATGGTTGCGGTGATGGTGGTGGGGTTGGTGTGGATGCTGTTAATGGTGATCGCGGTGATGGTGATGTTGTTTGTGAGGTTTGGGAGTTGGTAATACTGGTCGTGATGATGATGGTAATGGTGTTGTTGGTGGGGTTAGGTTGGCTGGTAAGGGTGGTGGTAGTGATGGTGATGGTGAGGATCAAAGAGACTTTGGGTGTGTGGGGTGGGGGCTGTCTGGTGTGGGGATTGCTGGTAGTGGTGATAATGACGGTGTTGTTGTTGGGGCCATGGGTGATGGTAATTTTAGTGGTGGAGACGAGGGGGGTGATAAGGGTGAAGTTACCAGGGCTGCAAGTGGGTTTGGAGTGGGGGGTCTGGCAGTGGTGATTATGGTGATGATGGCATTGGCACTGGGCTGTTGCTGCTACTGCTGGTTATGGTGGTGAAGTTGGCAGTGATAACAGAGGGTCTAACAGAGGGGTTGCTGGCGATGACGGTGTCGGTCGACGACGTTACAGAAGTGTTATGATGCCAATAGCTATCAAAGAGCCGTAATGTTGTAAATAATTGCTTTCCTTGTTTAATTCTTTCCAGCTCCTCTGTAACTCTGTAATTTCCAACGGAAAACAAGTGGCATTTTGTCAGTGATTCTTCCACCGTGGAATCCCCAGATTTTCTTCACACGATGCCTCGATCAAATTACCAATTTCTAAGTGGATTCTTCACAGAAAATATTTACTCTCTTAGTTGTTGTTGTTGTCAACATCATTGTAGTTGTTTTATACATATGGATGTGTATGTGTGTGATTCCGTATGTTTGGGCGTTAATAAATAAATAAATAAATATATATATATATATATGTATATATATATATATAAATATATAAATATATATATATATATATATATATACACATATGTATATATACATATATATATATACACATATGTATATATACATGTATATATATATTCCTGAATGTGTGTGTGTGGGGGGGGGGGTGCCCGTGTCCGTGTGTATCACTGTAGTTGTAGCTGTTATTTCTCTTTCTTAGGTTGAATGGAGAAGTTAAATACAATTATTTTCTTTTTACTTTATTTTCGTTTTACTTCTTCGCGTATTTTCCCATGTATACGTGTATATGCGTGCCTGCATGGATGTGTATATATGTGTGTTTGAATGGGCATGGATGTATGTGTGTGTGTGCATGGATGCGTGTATGTGTGTACTGACTTGGATGGATATATGTGTGCATAGACGTGTGTATATGTGCATATGTGCATGGATGTGTGTATTTTTACAGTATATATATATTTATATATATATATATAAATATATTCCTAATGTTTTGGTTACAGTTATAATGCGCCTCGTTATTACGTGGATCTCTTTTCTCTGAGCAATTTCAACAAACCTAAGTTACATTCTCTAAGCAAATTCCATGGAAATCTATCTAACTGACGAATAAATAACACTGCAGTTTGTATTGCATTGCATTGCATCGTTTTACATACCATTTTCGTCACTTTGCTTCACATTGAACGGGTTTCCGTTCCATCAAATGTTCCCTTGTATATTTTATTTGTTTCATTGTTGTGCATATGTGAGAATATTGGTTTCTAATTTAGGCACAAGGCCACCAAATTTTAGGCAAGAACAAAGATTAAATCACTCCTGTATTTGACTGGTGCTTTATTTAATCGACGCCGGAAGAACGAAAGGCAAAATTTGATCTCGCTGGAATTTGAACTCATAATCTAAAGGGTCACAAAAAATGCCGAAATGACATTTTATCCGACGCTCTACCTGTCAATTCTGCATGTCCATCACGCTCTTATGTGAGAATATTAGTTGTTTATTTCTACATTGAAACCATGTTTCTTAGTGTTTAGGAGGCTGGTCTCACGTTCCTCAAGTCTTCAGTTAGAATCCGCGAACGGGTTGTACGTCGTGTCCTCGAGCAAGACATTTCATTTCACATAGTTCCAGTCCACTCAATTGGAAATGAGCTGTATCTGTAATGCAAAGGTTCGGCTTTGTAACACACTGAATCTCACTTTATTTTATGTTGATCCAATCCACTCAAGAATAACTGGTTGTTACGAGACTGGTGCCAAGCTGTATCGGCCTTTGCGGTTTTATTGGACAACATCGGTGTCGTTGAGAGGGGAGATTCGCATACATAGGTGATTGCTGATTTTCCACAAAGTGTCCTTTCCAGGCTTGTGCCTCGGAAAGGCGAACTCACAGTTTGTCATTCATGGGTGTAAAACCTCTTGCCTGTTTAGGTCCTTTCCTTCCTTTGTATTACATAGAGTGCTGAAAATCACGACATGATGAATTTACTGTTATATTGCATTGGGCTTTTGCTTCACCTAAACACAGATTTAACATTCGTACACCTTCCTTAACACTTAATGTCCTGTGATAATTTAACAGGATGATCTAGATATTTATAGTATGTTCACTACTGGAAAGATAGTCGTGAACATTTGTAATTTTTGTTTAACGGCTTTAATTATCCATGTGATGCAGTCACTCTGATGCTTAGTAGATACGAAGAATATCTTACTAATTTGGTCTCATGTAGTACAGAACGTTAAAATTTGAATATTCTACATGCACTATATTCACATAATATCATTACTGATTACTGTAGTACACTATACAGTAGTACACAGCAAACTATATCACAAGGTGGTCTTCATCGGTTTCGACGATGGGTATTTCAGTTTTTTAATAAATGGAGGAACTTGCGCTTGAAATTAAAATTGTTCTCAAGGAGATTTGGTGTGACATAGGCTAGATCTTTGAATTACAGGTACAACTCTCTTTTTCCCAGCCGAGTGAATTAAAATGATGTCGGAAGTGGAACACTCAGTTCACTGCTGGAGAATTGAACCTGAATAGCAAGGCATATCTCATCGCAGGAAATTGAAGAAACGTGGTGTATGAGAGATGTTAAAAAAAAAACTGAATTTCTTTTTGCCGTTCATGTCCCAAGCTTGTTTGAATTAAAAAAAAAAATTCCCACCATATGCTTGTTTGATTTTAATACACTATTTTTGCTGATATTCAACATATATTTGTAATCAATTGGCAAAAAATGTAAGTGCCAGTCCGCTAATGTATATTATATATATTGTATATAAACATAGATATATATATCATATCTTGGTAAGTACAAGTGATGAAAAACAAAACAAAACAATAAAATAAAATAATTGTTTCTACTTTTGGCACACGGCCAGCAATTACCCAATGCATTACTGGTACTTTATTTTCTTGACCCCGTAAGGATGAAAGGCTAAGTTAACTTCGGCGGGATTTGAACTCAGACTATAAAGGGCCGTAACTCTTTGCTGCAAAGCATGGCGTCCGACCCTCTACCGATACTGCCAAAATAATACAAACCAATGTTATTTTAGAATCAGTGACCTCAATACACCCAGAAACCGATTTAACAACGAAGTGAATAAAAGTTGTTCCCCAGTGTAATGTACTCAAGTGAAGAGGAAAGTTACTATGACTGAAGTTTCGACGTGTAATGTGTCACTCCAGAAACATTTTGAAATCAGAATGAACCTACATTTCACCCGAAAGATTATATAGGGTACAGCTGGAGTCCTAGTCATCTTTTTAACCCCCGATATTTTTTTTAACATACATTAGATTAACTTAATTATTACATATTCATCTCATTGGAGTCTTTGAATTTTGGAACCTCACACTCATTTGGCAGTAATAGCAGGTAACTAGAATCCTTGATAGGCCACCCAATTACCGAGAATCCATCATGGGTAAGCACACTATCCTCAGCAAATGAGCAGACAATAATTTAATATATTAACAAATTGACTTAAAGCTAGACAACCAGTGGTTTCAAAACGAAAACGTAAAACTCCTCTGGTGTGTTTTCCTATTTTTCATCTTTAAACAGCCGATAATGCGGTGTTCAGTTAAGCTGCTGATATGTTGACTATCCTTTATTTTCGTTTGAACTTAAAACTATATATATATATATATATATATAAATATATATACGAGGGCAATCCCAAAAGTAAGGTCTCCTCTTTTTTAGAAATACAAACAACCGTTTATTTTCTATAATATTTGCATCATTTTAAAGGTTGAACAATTATTTATTTTTCTACATAATCGCCATTTCGGTCGATGCCTTTTTGTAGACGCTGTGGCAGTTTTTGTATGCCCATGTCATACCAGCTCGCCGCCATGCCCTCCAGGAAGCGTTGAACCTCATCTTTCACCTCTTCGTCGGAGCAGAATCACCTTCCGGACAAATGTTCTTTCAACTTAGGGAACAGGTGGTAGTCACTGGGTGCCAAGTCCGAACTATAGGGTGGCTGGGTGATGATGTTCCAACCAAAGTTTTGCAGGAGAGCGACGGTTTGACGGGCGACGTATGGGCGAGCGTTGTCGTGGAGAATGCTTACACCCTTGCTCAACATTCCTCTTCTCCAGTTCTCAATTGCCCTTCTGAGTTTTTTCAGTGTTTCACAGTACCTGTCAGCGTTTATTGTGGTCCCAGCAGGCATAAAGTCGACCAACAAAACCCCCTTCCGGTCCCAAAACGCAGTCGCCATGACTTTACCGGCAGACTGTGTTTGTTTGAATTTTCGCGCTTGGGTGAAGAGGGATGCCGCCACTCGCGTGATTGTTGTTTTTGTCTCAGATGTAAAGTGGAACGCCCAGGTTTCGTCACCCGTGGCAATCGAGTCCAAGAAGTTGTCCTTCTCGTCGGCATAGCGGCGAAAAGATTCGCGGGAATAATCAACTCGTTGCCGTTTGCGGTCTTCTGTCAGCATTCGTGGCACCCATCTTGCGCACACCTTCCGATATTGCAACTTTTCCGTTAAAATCCTGTGGATGGTGCTTCGGGAAACCTCAAGAACCAAAATGCAGAGAGCATCCAGAGTGATCCGCCGATTTTTACGCGTATTTTCATCAACCTTTGCGACTGTCTCGTCGGAAATTGACGGTCTCCCGCTTCTTTGTTCGTCGTGAATTTCAGTAGGACCGGCTGTAAACTCTCTACACCACTTGCGAACGTTTTTGACATCCATGCACGACTGTCCGTACACTTCCGTCAATTGGCGATGAATTTTAATCGGTTCAACGCCTTTTGCGTTCAAAAACCGAATAACTGCGTGAACTTCGCACTTGGCGGTAGCGTTCAACAGGAGCTCCATTCTCAACGGCTGCCAAGCCAAGATTGAGCATCCCAGAGAAGCGCGCGCATGCTTGTTTGCGAGTGAAGGAAGCACCAATCACAACAGTGGTGCCAACAGCCGTACGAACAGTTTCTCTGCGTCCCCATCGCTTTGGAGACTTTACTTTTGGGATTATCCTCGTACATAATATTGAATTAAGAAAACCATTTGAAGAGGTTGTAAAGAAAAGACAGATCAAAGGTTATGAAACATCCGATGTTTATTTTTGTTTGTTTATAGATAGATATTCCTTAATTAATATTCTGTCAACGGAGCTCCCTTTCTTATCCTCTTTTACCACTCTCTAAACATCGTTCTCTCTGATTATTGCATGGACTCTTTCTGATCACACCCTTTCCCGTTCCCTTTCTCACTGATCTAATTCTCTCTCTCTCTCTCTAGCTCTGATATATCTGATTGCTTTTCCCTCCTTGCTATGATTCTCTCATTCTCTATATCTCACTCTTTCAACCTTTCTTCCTCAAACTTTTCTTCTTTTATATATTTAAATAAGTCAGTCAATATACCTACCTACTTACCTATCTATCTATCTATCTATCTATCTATCTATCTATCTATCTATCTATCTATCTATCTATCAGAGAGACAGACAGACAGACAGACAGATCTATCTATCTATCTATCTATCTATCTATCTATCTATCAATCAAACTTTATATTTATCTCCTATCGCCCCACCACCCTCTGTATATATAAAAATCACCATTTCCCCAAACATAAATATAATCTTTACGAGGACAGCCAGCTTTCCTGATGATTTCTTTTGAATGAAGCAGTTCTAGTCCCGTAGAAGACATTCTATATTAAACTTCACACACATGTGTGTATATGTGTGTATGTGCCTATACGGATATACTTGCTCACACACGCATCGATATGTATGTAGGTGAATATATATGTATCTATGTATATATATATATATATATGTGTGTGTATGTGCTTGTGTGTGTGTGTGTTTGAACGCGCGCTCGAGTCGCCAAATGAGATGTAAAGAGGAAAAGCAAATTTCAAAGGCGAGCACATAGAACCTTCATTAACTTTTTTTAAATAGATCGGGTTATGTGGCTGTTTTTGTAACGTATATAGGCTATCTTTCACCCACTTCATTTGATTCACTTCCATAATTTGATTTTTCTATGCACCTAATGTCATGAGTTAAAATTACACACACACACACACACACACACACACACATATATATATATATACACACACATATATATATATATATATATATATAATAATAATAATAATATATATATACATTCATTTAGCTTTGTTGGTTCACCGCTAATATATATATACATTCATTTAGCTTTGTTGGTTCACTGCTAATATATATATATATATACGCACACACATACATACACCCACACACCCACACTCACACATATATATAGTACACGTAAAACACATACATATATTTCTATATATTTATTAATATTGGTTTTCAACATATATATGTCATGTATTTGGAGTGAGACGACAAAGTTGTTTTTTATGTGCAGTAAGATATATTTTGTGACCGTTTGTTTATTTTGTGGTGTTTAAATAAAGTTAAAGCCTATTCCTAATCATCTAATAAAGAAATTATTTTACATAGGTCGATTGGTGCGAAATTGTTAACAAACGTAGCAACATTTATATCAAAATCTTTATTAATATTTTAACACACATACAGGCATACCTAGCACGCAGACACCGGCACACAGAGACATACAACATTTCTATACATATTGTACAAAGCTATGCTTGAAGCGAAATCCTATTTCTTTATATATATATATATGAGGTATCCTCTTGATAAGTCGGCAGACCTCGCAAGGACTCTATATCTTTGATATATTGTTTTTGTTTATGCCACGAAACTACGTAGTCGAGGAATTTAGGAACAGTTTAGGTATGATACATTTTATTACTAATTATATCTAAATGTTTCTTCTCTCTTCATAATGTATTTTTAACTCTGATACTGGTTCAGTCTGGTTCAAACTGAATTGGTCTGTCCCAGTCATTCATTGAGCAACATCGGTGAAGTTGGCACCCTTAACTCACAGTTGGGTGCGGATGCATTCATGTATATATGTGTGTGTCCGCATGTATCTGTGTGTTTTTAAATATATATATATATATATATATATATAGTGGTGGAACAATGGAAGGTAATATCCGTAGTGGTAGAGCACTCGTCCAAGGGACGAGTTAGGTAGAAGTGGTTACACAACAGTTAATTCACCATACCGAGAACAATTGTTTCACCTTAGCCGATCTTCAGCTCGGATTCAGAGGTTTCTAATTTTCATTATACTTTTGTAGCTGTCTCAGTGGCCTAGTTGGAGGAATCATAGACGGTGGTGATCCTGGTCTGAAGTACGATCCTGCTCTGGAGTAGGGTTCCCGGTAAGCCTTTTCATTTATTTTTCTATGAGATGTAAAAGAAAAACTGAAAAAGGTTACATGTATCTCTTGACAAAGATCGAACCCAAGGCCAGGATCTCCACCATCTCTAGTACCTACCGCTAGGCCACAGAGACAACTATGAAAATTCATACTTATAAACTTACTTTCAAAATTTTCAAAACAAAGTGTTGTGGTGTCGTTCATGTCTTTCTTAATGTTATTGTTCATACTTAAGACGACTTCTAAATCATTTGGGTGTTCCATAAAATAAACTACATCCTCGTTTTGTTTCCCATCTATCTAGACTACATTTTAACCTGCAATCCATGATTCCTTTTTTGCTACACCTCACCCCCCCCCTCCTCTTTCTCTACTATGATTTGGGCTTACCTTATTCCTATATATATGTTTTTGAATGTCAGTTAGATTCAAACTTAAAATAATTGGCATTATATAATTGTTTCTACTTTAGGCACAAGGCCAGCAATTACCCAGTGCATTACTGGTACTTTATTTTATCGACCCCGTAAGGATGAAAGGCAAAGTCAACCTTGGCGGGATTTGAACTCAGATCGTAAAGGGACGTAACTATTCTGGAAAGCATGGCGTCCGACCCTCTACCGATACTGCCAATCCACCGCTATTATATAATTATGGCGGATAAGGTCTAAATAATTGGCGGATAAGGTCTAAAAATATTGGTTACCAGATGAAGGGGGCCCCACCTACATATATATATACATATATATATACATATATATATATATATATATATATAGAATGCTATCATTTAATTTTCAAAAAATACAGAAGTGTAAATAAAATAGTGCAATCAAATTTTTGCGGAAAATTTTCTTACCTTCTCCAATAAAATATATTATGTATTTTGCGAAATCCAGGGACTTTCAATATATATATATAGCAGTGGTTACACAACAGTTAGTTCACCATACCGAGAACAATTGTTTCACCTTAGCGGATCCTCAGCTCGTAATGGACATGGTTATACGGAACGGGATGCTTCCTGTTCCGTATAACCATGTCCATTACGAGCTGAGGATCCGCTAAGGTGAAACAATTGTTCTCGATATGGTGAACTAACTGTTGTGTAACCACTTCTACCTAACTAGTTCCATGGACTGAGCGCTCTACCACTACGTATATTACCTACCTTCCAGTGTTCTACCACTATATGTAATATATATATATATATATATATATATATATATATGTGTGTGTCTCTCTCTCTCACTCTCTCTCTCTCTCTCTCTCTCTCTCTCTCTCTCTCTCTCTCTCTCTCTCTCTCTCTCTCTCTCTCTATATATATATATATATATATATATATATATATATAAATAAATATATATAAATATATGCTTGTGTGTCTGTGTCTATATTTGTATGTTTGCATGCATATATGAATAAACTAAACTTTAGATTTAGTAGAATATACATCACTGATTCCAGCTATTTGCACTATCGCATGTTTTGGTTTCTAGTAATTCCCTGGGGAATTGGTTGACCAAATGCTCTGCTTAATAGTTTTATTTATTTAAAAAAAAATGTTATTCTTTCTCTCAGATTTCAGGTATATTTTAAAAGCAAAGCATTGGCCTCTGAAATACTACAGTGGGCCCTGCAATGCTACTGTGGGCTCTTGCAATGTTACCATGGGTCCCCTGGAAACCCATTTGCCATTGGGCAACCTAGCCAGCTGGTCAGTCCGCCACTGTATACACGCACACACACACACACACACACACAAACACACGCTTACGCAGGTGCATAAGTATAGCTCTTTTTACAAAACGGTTTATTTTCCATTTCAGGTAGACGCGCTCCATCATCCACTTTTCTAAAAAATAAATCAAACACAAAACGCCAGCACGGTTTTGCAAGAGATGTCAACATGAATGGAACGGTTATTTTTATCTGAAGACATTTTTTCCAATTCCATCCCGCCCGTCCTCTCAATCTATCTTATTTCTCATTCTTTCTTCTGATGAATGACTAGCGTCCGAAACATTAAGACCCTGTCCTGCTATATCAAGCGTTAACCTAACATATTCCTTCCATATACTGTACCCATTGTGTTGTTATTTCTGTTTACCTTTTACACACACACACACACACACACACACACACACACACACACACACACACACACACACACACACACACACACACACACACACACACACACACACACACACACACACACACACACATACATATATGTATATATAGTGTATTTTGCAGTACACTGTATGCTTAATTAAAAGCATTTCGAAGACCTTACGCTATTGTTTTAGAGTAGTGACAGTCTCACTTACTTTAAATTTTCAGCAAACAGGGGAGATAAAGCTGACAGAGCGCTGTTTCGTACTGATTGCTCTGTCAGCAATCAGTACTGATTGCTCTGTCAGCTTTATCTCCCCTGTTTGCTGAACATTTAAAGTAAGTGAGACTGTCACTACTCTAAAACAATAACGTAAGGTCTTCGAAATGCTTTTAATTAAGCATACAGTGTACTGCAAAATACACTATATATACATTTATATATATATCGCTATTTTAGAGCACCAATTCTAATTATATATATATATTGACTAATAAGACTCTGCCGTTTTCCAGAGTCTTATTAGTCAATATATATATATAATTAGAATTGGTGCTCTGGAAGACTCTGGAAAACGGCAAAAACCTTCTGTCCAACTTTATATATATATATATATATATATATATATATATATATATATATATATATATATATATATATATATATATATATATATAAAGTTGGATAGAAGGTTTTTGCCGTTTTCCAGAGTCTTATTAGCTCTGGGGCGTTTTGTAACCTCTGCCATCGTTTGGGAAGGCATATGATTCCATCCCTTTAGAACTCCTCTGGTTTCGATTCAAAAAAATCCTTCAGCAAAGCAACCTATTCAACTGTTCTTCGTTGAGAGAGAAAGGTGATAGTCTGTAGGTGCGAGGTCGGGCGAATAAGATGAATGGTCAGAACCTACCAACCTAGCTCCAGTAGCTTTTCGTTACATCCTTGATATATGCGGCCGAGCGTTGTCATGAAGGAGTCGAATAGGAACGTGGTGTGTGCGCAGCTGTCCAAATTTCTCCGATAATCTAACAGACGTTGGTAATAGTCGTCGGAGTTTATGCTGGTTTTCGATGGAAGCACCTCGTAGTAGGTGAAACCTTTCCATTTCCACCAGGGCCTTGCGATGGTGGAGGCCAGCCTTTGCTTGCCGTTCTGGCGCACCCACTTTATCAACTCACGATCGCCCGCGCTTGACATTAATGTAGAGACACCATTTTTCATCATCAGTGACAATTGAACGTAACCAGTTAGTTTTACCTTGGTAAGAGAGCAGAGAATTCTCAACTACCACCCGATATTCACGATTACAGTAAGTCAAATTATGGGGCACCCATTGGTCTAGCTTAGTCACCTTTCCTATCGCATGCAAGTGATTAAAATGGTTATTTTCGATGCTCCAAGGACTCCGAAGAGTTGACGTGATGTATGGAGTGGGTCAGCTTTCAACAACTCATGTAGTTGCTCGGCATTGTTGTCGGATGGACGTCTTATGTGAGATCGAACTTCAAGGTTTTAATCACCGGAACGAAAGCGTGCGAACCTGTATCTGTGTGTATGGGTGAGATAGATAGGTAGATTGATAGAAAGAGAGGGGGAAAAAGAGAGCGAAAGTTAGAGTTAGCGAAAGATTGAGGGAGAGACAGATAGATTGATAGATATGTTTATTTATTAGCACAAAAGAAGGGGACAAATACAAAGAGGGAAGTTTACATACAATAAAAACGTGTAAAATATTATCACAAATGCAATTAAAAAAATTAGTCGATTTTCCCCAATAGGGGGAGACAGTTCATATAGGTAACACATACCCCTGAAAAAATGTGCAGCCCTCAGCTCCAGGAGTACGAAGAGTTTGTACTCCCTTCCTCTCCTCCTCCTTTTCCTCAACCTACAGGCTGATATAGAGAGAAGGCCCATTCACTCGGGCCATTCTCGCCACTTTCACCCACCTTTCATAAAACTTGCTGGGGTAGAGCACCTCTCTCTCCATCCTGATTCTTCTTCCAAAGTGGTATTTGAAAAAAAGAATCGGTTGTTGGTCGGAGAGAAAGGTGTCTGACCTCAGCCCTTTCAACCTTGTCCAACATACAACCTCTTTCGCCATAGTTATCACACAAAGGAAAACCGCCTCTCCTTCGTTTTTGAAGGAGGGTGGCAGTTTGATCATGACAAAGGACTCGGTGGTCAACCGGATTGGTCCCACCGCGACAATAGTCGTTCTACATAGCCCCACAGGTCGGTGACCCCCGGGCAGTGTATGAATGCGTGCGCGACGGTTTCTTCGTCTCGCACGCAACTCGGACAGATCTTTTTTGCAGGGTCCCTGCCCGGGCGCCCATATCTGTAGAGCTTGTCTCGAACTGGTAGAGCTCCTCGGTAGTACTGCCATGCCAGGGACTTTTGGAAGTTGTCATATCGGTCCCGGGCGGAAGGTCCTACCGAACACTGGCCATTTCATCTTCCTCTACGCCTAGAGTTTCACCGAGCGCGTCGTCGCACTTGCTGCGGATCAACCCTCTATAGAATGACGAAGTGGAGTCTCCACTGATCGTCAGGTCCGCCTGCCAGAGGGCTGTGAGCGCCTGAGCACATTCGATGTGCCAGTCGCCCATTTTCCTCGGTCTTTGCTTGACCCAGGACTGCAGCTCGGTCAGCGAGACGAGTCGTGGGAAGGCACGCCTCACGAACGGTTGTCCGATGAGGAATACGTAGAGATGCCGCAACCCGAGCGCGTGTTTGCGCATCGTCAGCCACGTCATTCCCAGCGCTCCGTTAGAAGGGTGTTGGCAGCAGATGGATCTTCTCACCATAGGAGCCCGTCTCTTCCAAAGGAATTGGAAGAGCGTGCGCTCTATTTTGGTGAGCGTTTTGGCTGGACAAGTCAAGCGGTAGTAGATGGCGGACGCTATAAAAGTGTTCGCCACCTCCGCTCGACCTTTCAAGGATAGTTTGCACTCGGCCCACTTCTGGGTGAGTGCAAACACCTTGGCCGTCACCTCGTTCCAGTTCTTCTCCACCAGGAGGTCCGGATCAAACCAGACCGGAGCAGCTTTACCGGTCCTTCCGTCCCGCGTCCGACGACGCCATCGGAAGGCATCGGTTTGCTTCTCCACGATCCGACTTGTCCCGGTTCAGCTTCGCTCCTGTGAAACTATCGTATTCCTTCAGTAAGATGCCGACTTCCTCGATTTGCGAGGCGCTCGACACCATTACTGAGACGTCGTCGGCGTAGGCCGACGCCGCTTTCTGTAGTCCCGGTTCCAGAGGGATGCCCTGTAATAGCTCCAACTTCCGCAGTAGTGGCTCGAGAGTCAGTACATACAGAAGGGAGGAGAGAGGGCATCCCTGTCGAATGGATCGCGTGATATGGAAAGGCTCCGAGAGGTAGCCGTTCACCTTGACCCTTGAGCAGATGTTGCTGTTGTGCATTGCAGCAATCCAGCCCCTGAACACGAGTCCGAAGCCTGCCGCATCGAACACCGCATCCAGGAAACGATGGTCAACCCTATCGAAAGCCTTAGACTGATCCAAGTTGATCAGGGCCCCACCGAAGCAGGGTTTACACCCTATCCTCTCTCTGATGTATTGCATGAGGTGGAGGTTGTCGTGTATGGACCTGGTCGGGATCGCGCATGTCTGCGCTTCTCCCACCAGGTTCTCGACGACAAGCGCCAGCCTCTTTGCCAACACCTTGGCCAAAATCTGTAACTCTGTGTTTAGCAGAGTTATGGGCCGGAAGGTGGCTATGTCATCCCCCTTATCCTCGTCCTACCTGATTAGTGTGACCCGGTCACAGAACTGGGAATTCTCCCGTTTTGTTGCCAGTTGCAGAAGACCGCTTCCAGGAGACCGGAGAATAAGTCCGGCATTGCTACGTAAAATTCGTAGGGTAGACCGTCGAGACCTGGAGATTCGCATTGGCTCAGCGTGTCCCCTATCTCAGCGGCTGAAATCGGCTTTTCGCAGAACTTTGCCTCGCTCTCCGAGAGTCGCGGTAGGCCGTCGAGGTATGGACCGAAATCCATAGCCCATCCCGGCGCGCCGCCCTGCTCGAACAGTTGAGCAAAGTGCCGCTGAAAGGCCGCACACATCTGCTTCGGCTCACGTTCACGCGTCCGTTTTGGTCCTTCAAAGACCGAATCGTGGACTTGTTGCCACTTTTTGCCTCCGTCACTCGGGCCCAGCTAACAGCTTTGGCTCCCTCATTTCCCAGAGCACGTATTTTGCTTCTGACAACGCAGCTTTCATGCTTTGCGTCGAAGAACTGGTCCAAGGCCGTTCTCGTTGCTAGCACGCTGGCTACGTTGCCACTTCTAATTGCCTCTTCTACTTTATCCTCCATGCCTAGGGTTCTCCGATGGCGTCGTCGCACCTGCTAACCACCAGCCCTCTATAGAATGACGAGGTGGATTCTCCACTGACAGCCGGGTCCGCCTGCCAGAGAACCGTGAGCGCCTGAAAACACTCGGTGTGCCAGGCGCCCAGTTTTCTCGGTCTTTGCTTGACCCAGGATTGCAGCTCGGTGAGCGAGACGAGTCTGGGAAATGCTCGCCTCACAAACGTGGCCCACAACGGTTGACAGGTGAGGAATACCTGGAGGTGCCGTAGCCTTAATGCGTGTTTACGCATCATCAGCCACGGCATCCCCAGCCCTCCTTTCGAAGGGTGTTGACAGCAGATGGATCTCCTCACCATAGGAGCCCGCTATTCCAAAGGAATTGGAAGAGTGCGCGCTCCATTTTAGCGAGCGTTTCCCTTGGGCAAGGCACGACGGTCAGGCGGTATTAGATGACGGACGCTATATAAGTGTTCACCACCTCCACCCGACCTCTCAGGGACAGTTTGCACTCGGCCCACTTCTGGGTCAGTGCACACACCCTGTTCGTTACCTCACCCCAGTTCTTCTCCACCTGGAGGTCTGGTCCGAACCAGACTCCGAGCAACTTCACCGGGCCCTCCGTCCAGCGCCCGACGACGTCATCGGAGGGCAACGATTTTCCCCTCCACGTGCCGAGTTGCAGACCGATCGACTTGTCCCGGTTCAGATTAGCCCCTGTAATCCTTTCGTACTCCCCCAGTAAGATGCCGATCGCCCCGATTTCCGAGGCCGTCTCGACACCATTACTGTTACGTCATCGGCGTAGGCCGACACCGCTTTCCGCAATCCCGGTTCCAACGGGATGC
Source organism: Eledone cirrhosa (assembly GCA_964016885.1). Taxonomy (NCBI): domain Eukaryota; kingdom Metazoa; phylum Mollusca; class Cephalopoda; order Octopoda; family Eledonidae; genus Eledone; species Eledone cirrhosa. The sequence goes on along the minus strand of OZ024742.1, from coordinate 99,988,513 downwards.
CCTGCAACAACTCCAACTTCCGCAGCAGTGGCTCTAGACTCATTACATACAGAAGGGATGAGAGACGGCACCCCTGTCGGATGGACCGCGCGATTTCGAATGGCTCCGAGAAGTAACCGTTCACCTTGACCCTAGAGCAGATGTGGCTGCTGTGCATGGCATTGATCCAGCCCCTGAAAACGGGTCCGAAGCCTGCCGCCGCTAGCACCGCATCCAGGTAACCATGATCGACCCTATCGAACGCCTTAGATTGATCCAAGTTGATCAGAGCCCCACCAAAGCCGGGTTCGTTCCCAACCCACTCTATGATGTATCGCATGAGGTGGAGGTTGTCGTGGATGGACCTGGGCGGGATAGCACATGTCTGCGCATCTCCCACCAGGTTTCCCACGACAAACGCCAACCTCTTTGCCAGCACCTTGGCCCAAATCTGTAACTCTGTATTTAGCAGAGTTATGGGCCTGAAATTATTTATATCGTCCCCCTTGTTCTCGTCCGTCCTCACTAGCGTGACTACGCCCTTGGTCACAGCACAGGGTATTCTCCCGTTCTGTTGCCAGTTGGAGTAGACCGCCTCGAGGAGATAGGGGAACAAGTCCGGCATAGCTAGATATAGTTCGTATGGAAGACCATCGAGACCCGGGGATTTGCGTTTGCCGCATTGGCTCAGCACGTCCTCTATCTCAGCGGTTGAAATCGGCTCCTCGCAAGACTTCTCCTCCCTGTCCGAGATACGCGGCAGGCCGTCGAGGTATGGACCGAAGTGCACTTCCCGAACCGGTTCGCCGCCCCTTCCGAACAATCTGGCAAAGTGCTTTTGAAAAGCCTCGCACATCTGCTTAGGCTCAAGGATCACCCGTCCATCCTGGTCTCGCAAAGACCGGATAGTGGATCTACTCCTTCTTTTGGCTACTGTCACGCGGGCCCAGCTAACAGCTTTGGTCCTCTCGTTTCCCAGAACACGTATTTTGCTTCGGACGATGCAGCCTTCGTGTTTCGCGTCGAAGAACTGGCCCAGGGCCGTTCTCGACGCTAGCAGTCTGGCCACGTCGCCGCTTCTAATTGCCTCTTCTACACTATCGACCAACTTCCTTTCCTTCCTATTTCTATTTGAGTCTAACTCCTTACTAAATTCTATAGAGACTACTCTAATCTTTCTTTTGAGAGATCCCCACTACCTGCTGTTGACGATGGCGCCCGTCAACCGCTCCTTAACTAAAGTGCTAATCCGGTCCCTGTAAGCCTTACTTGCCGGTAAGGACAAGTTGAGCTTCCAGTAACCGGGTCCCTGTCTATGCGTTCTGTCAAGGTTTACCAGGCAGATCACTAACTTGTGGTCCGAATAGCCAGCCATGAGCATTTTTGGACAACTTAAAAGTCCTTATCCTTATTTCTAACTAAGAACCTATCTAGGTACGACCTAGATGATCCGCTGCGGTTTGCCCGAGTCCAGGTTGGCACAGTCGGAAAATCTAGTCGATATCTATCGGCCAGGTCAAATTGACCGATTAACCCTTTGAGGCTGTTACACCCCTCTCTATCGGGACAGGCCCCTACGTAGTCCCAACGTGCATCTAGGATACCATTCCAGTCCCCCACTAATAGCAAGGAGCGGGACGTCCCTAGAAAAGTCTCCAGACGATGGAAGAATTCCGGCTGCGTTGACCCGAAACGGCCGTAGACGGCTACCAGCCTAAACGCTCCGCCTTCACCACTACCAAGGTCGACCCTCTAGTCGACCCTCCGGGTCCAAATGTACCGTCTGTGTTGCCAGACCCAGATGTTTTTGCAGCAGAACGACAACCCCACCCCCACCACCGGGCTGACAGAAAGATGCGTGCATCTCAAAGTCATCAAAGGTGGGGGCCAGCTATCGCACGTTGCTGATCCGGGCCTCGCAAATAACCATCACATCTATATGTTGTTACCTGGGGTCATTTAGAAGCATTGCTTGCTTCCAAGTTGAGCCCAGGCGACGCGCATTTAGACAGCCTACTCTTAGCATAGCCATGTTGGTGGTGAAGAGAAAAGGCACTTACCTCTGTGCGTCCCGGGTATCGGGCTGCACAATTTCCATGAGGGTGGGGTGGTGGTTTGTGGAAGTGTAGGGGCATCAGTGTGTTGTGTGGTTAGGGTGTTTGGAGTTGTGCGGGTGTTTGGGGAGGGGGTGGGGAATTTTTTTAGGAGGACGCGGTTAATGGGCCCGACGCAGGGGGGGGGGGGGGGGCGAGCACGTCCAATTTAAGGTTGTTTTTTAGTGTTTTATATGTGGCCTCTGGGTCCTTAATCATTTTGAGGTGGGGGAAATCCCCTTCCTGGGTGAAGTTAGGCCCTTGGGTTTTTACTAAATTGTTGTTGTATATAATGTTTAGCAGTTTTTTATTTCTTGTGTTTATGTATGCGTATGCATGTTTTTGTTTTTGTGTGGTGTTTTTTGTTTGCTGTTGTTGTGTGCTCTTTTGTGTTGGTGTCTGTGTTATGTTTTGGGGAGGGGTTGTTTTCATTTGTGTGTCTGAGGTGTGTTTTCTTTTTTTTTCTTTTGATTGTGTGGAAGTGCTCCTCCTCGTCTGACGACGAACGAGGGTCATCTTCCGCGTTGGAGGGGAGGGGTAGATTTTCGGGTTGTGTTTGCGGTGCGGGTGTTTCGGAAATTGTCTTGTTTTTTTTAGTGTGTGTGTGGGTGGGGTGGGGTGGGGGGGGGGGGGGCAGTGTTTTGTTTTGGTTTGAGCTGTGGTTGTTGTTTTTGTAGTGGTGGTTGTGGTGATTGTACTGGTTGTGCAGTTGTTGGTGGTGTAGGCAGGATTGGGGTTTTCTTTTTAAGTTGAGGACAGACAGCCGTCAGGTGACCTCTGGCTCCACAGAGGTAACACGAGGGCCGCCTACCCTCAACGGTAATGTTGATACAAGTTTGGTCATCCAGTATGACGCGATCGAAAATTATCCATTTTCCCCGTACACTATGTATTTTTTGGCATCTGCCAGTAACTCCTTCGCTTTGGTTATATCTACTGGCAGATAGTCGAGGGTTTTCCTTGCCGTCTGGGCGAAGGAGACCTTTTCCTTGTTTGCGTTGCTGTTGTAGTTTGTGGTGTTGTTGTTATCATTGTTGTTGGTGTTGTTGTTTTTGTTGTCTTTATTGTTGCTGTTGTTGTCGTTGTTGTTGTTATTTTCGGTTTCTTGTGTAGTTGTGGCTGCATCAAGTTGTCGGTCAGCAGGTCGGTCATCTGTTGCTGTGACAGTGGCAGGGGGAAGCTGTGAGTTTAGCTTCCCTTTTCTTTCATTGAATGTTGGTGAAGATGCTTCAGCCATTTTTATCAAAGGAGGAATTTTTTCGAAAGATAAAACATTTTTTTCTCAACACAATTTCGCCTAAAGGCGTAGAATAATTTGAGAGACTGACCAGATCAAAATTTGACCTGGCAGTCCCTCTATAAAATGATACAAAAATGAAAGTTTACAGTTTGGAATTTCTATGGAAATTTAGGTACAACTTACCCAGCAAGAGTTTTACGCGTGTGTCCATCCCAGGTATAGATAGACAGATAAATAAATAGATAGATAGTTAGATAGAAAAAGAGGGAGTGAAAGTGAAAGAGATATAGTGATTGAGAAAGCGGGAGACAGATATATATATATATATATATATATATATATATATAGGAAAAAGTATGACCCCGACGGCAGAGCTCAAGCCGTTTCGACGGCTATTTCTGGACTAAATTAGAATTTTAGTCCAGAAATAGCCGTCGAAACGGCTTGAGCTCTGCCGTCGGGGTTATACTTTTTCCTATTTCTTCCTCTATTACCCTAAGTATTGAGTACTCTGGTGCGTTATGGTCCATTTGTTTCCTTACCACAATTCCTTTGTTATATATATATATGTTATCTATATATCTGTTATTAATTCTGGCAATATTACACAAATATGACCCTCCCTAAGTATAACAATATATATATAGATATATAGATATATAGATATATAGACTGAGAGAGAGAGAGAGAGAAAGATGGAGGGAGAGGGAGAATCAATGAATGTTACTAATAAGATGTCATGTGAATCGAGGAGAACAATAAAATACTCATGGGAGTACATCCTACAGAAAAGAATTACATTTGAGCTAAAAAAAAAAATAGAAAAAAATTATTAAGACCGTTGAAACTTATTTATAAAGATAAAAGCAAAATAAGAAAAACGAAGGTACTTTAATTC
>OZ024742.1:99946803-99959303 GCA_964016885.1 Eledone cirrhosa | reverse complement strand
ATGAATATAAATGAAAACAAAGTATTGAACACTGATTGAATAAAGCATACCCAGAGGTTTGGGAAGAAAAACGAAGTTGTTAGATATAAGAATAGATGTTATGACCTTTAAAGTAAATACAAACACTAAATATCAATTGGAACGATTGCATATATATATAAACGAAAAAAAAATGAAACGAAATCATTTCTCACTCTTAGTACGGCTGTTACTTAAATATAAGCATGTATACGTACATACATATATGTATACAGACGTACAGTAGTATGTATATATATATATATATACATACATGCACACATATATACATGTACGTATGGATTCACCGAACATTTATTATAATGCTAGATACTACGGGTTAATTCGGGATGTTTGTTTATAAACACACCGAGCATTATAATAAATGTTCAGTGAATCCATACGTACATGTATATATGTGTGCATGTATGTATATATATATACATACTACTGTACGTCTGTATACATATATGTTTGTACGTATACATACTTATATTTAAGTAACAGCCGTACGAAGAGTGAGAAATGAAATTTCGTTTCATTTTTCCCGTTTATCGTTTTCGGTACGCCCGGCCGATTAACTCACTCGATATGCAAATTAGGCTGCTCAGCCGTTAATATGCATAATGGAAGTATATACTTTCAGACGTTGAATCATATGGCAGGAAGGTATACGTTGCTGACGAAAGCTAATAAGCTTGAAACTAGTACAGCGTTCCTTTGTCAGTGTTGAACAAATGAGCAACGATGGTTGCTAGACACTGTACGGCTTAATTCGGGATGTTTGTTTACAAACACACCGAGCATTATAATAAATGTTCGGTGAATCCATACGTACATGTATATATGTGCGCATGTATGTATATATATATATATATACATACTACTGTACGTCTGTATACATATATGTATGTACGTATATATATATATATATATATATATATATATATATATACGTGTGTATAATGGTAGCTATGGTGCTTCCATTGGCGGTATGCCAAAATTAGAACTCAATATTTATACAGAGCAGTGTGTGAATAGTATAAAAAAACGAAAAATCAGTGATGCATCTGGTCTCAGTTTATTGCATGTTACAATTGTTTCGCCGGCAGGTAACTCGAGACATGATCACTGTATGGATCCTGGTTGATTCTACGGCTGCAGGTTCCTTCGCAGGAGTATCCTAGTTTTACTTTGTGTCGGTTAAAGATGGAGCAGTATTTATGACCTATGGGAAAGTGTCTATTTAAGAGGCCGAGGTCATAAATACTGCTCATTCTTTAACAGACACAAAGTAAAACTAGGATACTCTTGCGCCAAGAAAATGAAGGCCCACATCACCAACAGCCCTAAGAGCCACACCACACCAGGGTGCTCTTGCCGTAAGCCCGAAGCTTGTCCCCTTCAACAGCAATGCAACACACCCACTGTAGTTTATGAAGCTGGCTGTGGTCACTTCCAACCGACCAAATCTACCACAGGAGGTCAAATCCTATGTGGGTATGGCGGAGGGCCGATGTAATGAACGATTCCTGAACCACCAGTCGACCCTTAGGTACCCGACAGACGTTCATCCACGAAACTCGCGAGCCACGTATGGTCCCTCAAGGACTCAAGTATAGACTACTCCATTCAATGGAAAGCCATCACTAAGTCCAAGCCATACGCAAGGGGCAACTCGTCGTGTGGACTATGTATTGATGAACGAATAAATATTCTAAAGAGATTACGCAATAGTGGTTGCCTAAACACGAGAAATGAATTCTTCACACGTTGTCCACGCGTCTGGAAACACCTGTGACATAACTACAAAGCTCCCGATTGAATTACAACATCCTAATTTTCATATTAACTAGAAACTTTTCGGACTTTCGGAGTTATCTCTCTTACACCTCTCGCACGCATTTTAGTATTGCCTGTGAGAAGTGATCGTTTCTGCGCATGCGCGTTCGTACGGTTGTCCTTCCTGTTCCGTATAACCATATCCATTACGAGCTGAGGATCCGCTAAGGCGAAACAATTGTTCTCGGTATGGTGAACTAACTGTTGTGTAACCACTTCTACCTAACTCGTCCCATGGACTGAGTGCTCTACCACTACGGATATTACCTTCCAGTGTTCTACTACTATATACGTCTCCAGCAACGGTCAGTAGATTCTCTTCACTACGTAGAAGTTTGGCTTTTAGTAGATTCTTCACCACGTGCGAGTTTGGCTTCCTACCCTGTGAGCGCTATCTATATCCTCGTCTCCTACACAATTTTGTGTCTGATCAACGTCAGTCTGGATTTATACGAACTGGATTACTCCCCGAGGGAACATTACCACTCCCTCCAACCATGTTTACCCAAAGCTTCTCCTACAAAAAGCGGAAGATGTCGTCAGACGCTTAAGATGGCGAACCCTAGCTTTTGATGGCAAAATTACAGACACCCATAACACCTTCAACCTGAAATCGAGAGCCTGCCCTCATAAGGTAACTGAACTTGATCCTTTCGAGGCGGACCTTCTTGACTTAGTCGCTAACATTTCCTTTCGCAAACACCCTAACACCTTTCAAACTAAACTTAGAAATGATATTAAGAAATTTAGGTCTTCTAATAACACTTTCGTTCTTTCCGACAAAACTAATAATATTTACAAAGTCGACAATACGATATTCCGCCACCTGGCCCATAACGCTATTACTTCAAAATATAAGAAAGCTAACCCTATGGCCTACCACGACATTAATACGGAAGCCAAAGAACTTGCCGCTGCCCTTAAGGTAGATAAGAAGCTACAATATCTAGCTAAGCAGGAGGCGTTCCTCACCCTGAAAGATCACAAGGTAGACTTTACTTCTAACCCCACATGTAGACTAATAAACCCAGCACGCACAGATATGGGACTAGTCAGTAAGGCCATACTTAGAAACATAATTAAGACCATTAGGACCAAGTCCAACCTGTCCCAGTGGGAGAACTCCGTAATTAAGTGGTTTAACTCCTTAAAATCCCAAAAAGCGAACTTCACACAGTTTGACATTGTTGATTTTTACCCATCGATCTCAGATACCCTGTTAAACAAAGTGTTGAATATTGCTACCACTTACACTACCGTTGATGATTTAGACGAGGAATTCATCGCTCACTGCCGGAAAACCCTCCTCTTCAACGATGGAGTAGCCTGGGCAAAGAAGTCAACAACTTCAGAAATATTCGACATCTCCATGGGATCGTTTGACAGTGCTGACGTATGCAACTTGGTTGGCCTATTTATTTTAGACATATTACGTGTTAGATGCCCGGACTTCCACACGGGAATATACCGCGATGATGGACTGATCTTATCGAGCCATAAAAGTGGTCACGACCTCGACTGGTTTAAAAAAGACTTAGCTTCTACCTTCAATGAGTTAGGACCTAGGATATCAGTAGCTACCAACCTCTCTAACGTAGATTTCTTAGACATTAATTTAGACCTTCGCACACACACCTACAGACCCTTCCATAAGCTAAACGAAAAACTCAATTACATTCACAAGGACACATGCCACCCCCCCCCACTGTTTTTAGAAACTTAGTAAATAATATCAATACTAGAATATCCTCTAAAAAAGCTATCTTTGACAGGGTGGCACCCTACTATAACACGGCGTTAGCTAACGACGGCTTCTCGCAACCTCTCACTTACTCTCTCACTATCAACAACGGCAATAAGAAAAGAAAGCGTAACAATAGACAAACTATCTGTTTCTCTCCTCACTTCTCACTCAACGTTAAAACCAATGTAGGCAAAAGGTTTCTAGCCCTCTTAAATAGACACTTTCCCATAGGTCATAAATACCGCTCCATCTTTAACCGACACAAAGTAAAACTAGGATACTCCTGCGCTAAGAACATGAAGGCCCACATCACCAACAGCCCTAAGAGCAACACCCCACCAGGGTGCTCTTGCCAAAAGCCCGAAGTTTGTCCCCTTCAACAGCAATGCAACACACCCGCTCTACTTTATGAAGCTATGGTCACTTCCAACCGACGAAATCAACCACAGGAGGTCAAATCCTATGTTCGTATGGTGGAGGGCCGATTTAAGGAACGCTCCTGAACCACCAGTCGACCTTTAGCTACTCGAACAGACGTTCATCAACGAAACTCGCGAGCCACGTATCGTCTCTCAAGGACTTAAGTATAGACTACTCCATTCAATGGAAAGCCATCACCAAGTCCAAGCCATACGCAAGGGGAAATGCGTATTGATGAACGAATAAATATTTTAAAGTGACTACGCAATAGTGATTGCCTAAACACGAGAAATGAATTTTCACACCTTGTCCACACGTCTGGAAACACCTCTTACATAACTACACAGCTCCGGATTGAATTACAACAACATCCTAATTTTCTTATCAACTAGAAACTTTTCGAACTTTCGCAGTTATTTCCCTTACACCTCTCGCACGCATTTTAGTATTGCCCGTGTGAAGTGATCGTTTCTGCGCATGCGCGACACGTACGGTTATTCTTCCTTTTTCGTATAACCATGTCCATTACGAGCTCAGGATCTGCTAAGGTGAAACAATTGTTCTCGGTATGGTGAACTAACTGTTGTGTAACCACTTCTATACACACACACACACACACACACACACACACACACACATATATATATATATACAGTTCTTTCCTAATGATTCCTGCGAATGAGTCAAGTCTAGTCCTGTAGAAGCCATTTCTATATTTAATTTGATGTTTAAACTCTACTAATGTATTGTGTAACTTACTTACTGTGGTTACCCCCGATTGAAGCCGACACACACACACTCACACACACACACACATACACACATACATATATATGTAAAACGTGTAGTAGTTCGCATGAAGCATTGTGGTATATGGAAATGAAAAGTGCGTATGTTTAGGAAGCCGTACAATGCAAAGGGGTTAAAATTACCATGATAACAAGTCAGAAAGTATTTGAGAGAGATGAGGCAGAAATCAAAATGTGAAAGAAAAGTATGACTGAAAGTTACCTCAGTAATTTATTAGACGAATAAAATTGCATAAAAAAATAGGTTCCAGCGAGTTTCGAACTCACGGTCTTCTGCATGTTAAACAGGTGTGATAACCACTACACCATGGAACCGGAGGAGAATACTATTACAAACAAAGCTTTACAGAAGATTTTTGCCATATGAAATCATTTACGTACATTTGTCCAAATGATTTTGTATTATACGTAACATTTGAGTGTAAAAGATTTATTCTCGATATACATTCATAAGGACACTCTCGACACAGAAAAGCTAATGTAGCAGTATAAAAACCTGAATGCGTTTCTAAAGCTTTCTGTAAAATGTAGATATTTATCGTTGTTGCTTACCCCTATGTCGTACAATGTATACAGAGTAGGTTTGGAAATGAAATTCATGATTGTATATGATCCAGAGGATCAAAGGTTCCAGCGAATTTCAAACATCTGCCGATGGAGCAGACGTGATAACCACTACATTATGGAACCAATTCTGTATTATTATCTTGGGACTCTAAACATTTTATTTTTGACTTAGACTTATCCCGATGCTCATGATTTAGAAATGCTTGCGTGATTGTATATTCAACTTTAAGTGTTTATAAAGCTCAGTTTATCTCTAACATATTTAATGTAGTCGTTCTATATAGGGAGTATATGTTTAAGCAATATAAAAAAGATACAAATAAAAAGTCTCTAAAAATACTTGATTACTAACACAATTTCATTAAGATTCGAACTCATGACCTTCGGTACAAATATTGCCTCATAGCATACATCATATTTGATTTAATTCAGTGAAAGATGTGTAAATTTAGAAACATTTGTTTAACGATCTATGAATGATCAGTTACCTATTATTAGCTTCTACGACTCTAACTATTTTATATCGCTGGTCAGCCCAGTTCCAGCAAACGTGTGATAAAATATTTGCTAGTACCAACCAAACTCGAGATTTATTATCTTTCAAATCACATTTTAATTAAGTTAGCCTTATTTTCTTCAAAATGAATTCACACAAAATATTCCTTTGGGTTTCGAACTCGCGGTTTACATGGATGTGTTTATAAAACTCGGTTTAGTTCTAAGATCTTTAATGTAGTTGTTCTGTATGAAGAGTATGTGGTCAGGTAATACGAAAAAAAGATGCAAATAAAAGTTTCTAAAAACGGTCTAATTAGGTTCCAGGGAGTTTCGAATTCACGTGTGATAACCACTACACCAAAAGTTCTCAACCCATTTCTGCCACACCTTTGCCCCTCGAAATCCCGAAACGCCCTCTACCCTATTTTTCCATTTTTCAATATACTACTGATTTTGCTATCAGTAGATTACTGGGCCAAATCAAGTTATGTTAGAATATTTAAAAAACTTTTTAAAAAACACTCGTATGAATTAAATACAAAGAAGTCCGAAACAAAAGCAAGCTATTTAAAATTATATATTTTTGAAAAATAGACGTGAATGTTCTCAAAAGATTTGATCTCAGTCGAAAAAGCTTTTTTTTTAAAATTCTATATTTCACTGCTAGCTGTTGGAATATTTTGAGTGGATAGACAATTCTACAATTCAAACTGTAAAGTCAAAATACAAAAGATGCAATATATGAAGAATTTCTTACCTTTCTCTGGAATCACAAACTCGAGGGAAAAGTAGTACCTTCCAAAATAAAGTGTCTCGATCACAAACTTAGTTGGAACGAATGCATTGAGATGCTTAGTGACAGTGAGCAAACAATATCTGTATCCCTTATATATATACATAGATAGATACACACACACACACACACACATACACGTGAGCGCGCATGCACACGCACTCACACACATACAAACAAACTTGTGTGTGTGTGCTGTGTGTGTCTGTGTGAGCCTTGATTTGGGTAGAGAAAGAATTTTGTCTCCAGTTTTTATTGCCGGGTCAATGGCCACTGCTCTTTTCAACAACGTCAAATAACAACGCCAATATATATTTCGTTTCTGGATTTGCTTAGCAAGATTCTTTATCTGAAAACGTGTGTTGAAACCGATATTGTTATGCTTTGGGAGGGTCATTTGCCAATAAGAAACACACGCACCAGTTCCTTTCACTCCAATTTATTATAAATTAAATTTATAATAAATTCGAGTGAAAGCAACTGGTGCGTGTGTTTCTTATTGGCAACATGACCCTCCCAAAGCATAACAATATATATATATATTTTTTTTTTTAGTATATGTTGGTTGTATACCAACACCTCAGTATGCAGATTGGAGCACTTGACCAAGTGCGCAGGTTCGTTTGGTTACTCCGGAGTAATGTAAAATAAAATAAAATAAATAAGTCAAATGTTTAAAATTCAGACTGCCTGAAGAGGTCACAGCCAAAGATGGCTGTCACCGAAATATATATAGCAGTAATAAACGAAGCCAAATTTTAACTTGTTTATTTTATTTTATTTTATATATATATATATATATATATATATATATATATATATATATATATATATATATATATATCAAAGGTATATACTGAGTTAGAAACTCAAAACAGTTACTTACAATAAATTACCTCTAGGAAAGAGATTTTTCCGAGCCGTATCATATAACTGAACAAAAAAGAAAAACGAACACTGACATATGCATATACGTGTTCAAATCGTAAGGGAGCAGATTCGCTGAGGTGAAGAGAATACTAACTATACACAATAGGGTTTACCAGACTCAATTTAAGAATAAATCAAGAAAGTAAATACAAATAGGAATTGTGGTATCTACCAATCACCCGGACAGCTTTGAAAATATTGTTTCGCAATATTAATTGTGAAGAGGAATGCGAATTCTTGCTCATCAGCGGGTGAAGAATTATTAGCATCCTGGTCACTTCTAAGTATATTAAAAAACTGAATAATATAACAACGCACATGGCATCCGAACTTAACGTGTCTCACAAACTCACACCACAAAAAATAGCAGCCGAGTTTACTCGACATTTGAATTAGCTCGCCGAATTAACGTAGCCGAATATATCAAAGGTCCCTTACGATTTGAACACATATATGTATATGTCTGTGTTCGTTTTTCTTTTTTGTTCAGTTATATATATATATATATATATATATATATATATAGATATAGCATATGTGTATATATATATATATATATATATATACAGTTTTTTCCGTTGTGTTGTAATATAAATATTACACACAGTAGATTATCAGCTCACGTAGAGTTTGCTCGACGGTTCCAGTTGTAGTTCCAAAAGTAATCCGGAGAAAAATATATATATACATATATATATATATATATATATATATATATATATATATATATATATATATATATATAACTGAACAAAAATGAAAAACGAACACAGATATACATATATAGCATGTGTATTTATCTGAAACTATTGTGCAGATCCTTCTGGCTAGGTTATAAGGAATTGCCATTTTGGTGTGTCTAAGGTAGCACGAGTTGAATGGAAGGTATTGTTTGGAGTCTGTGGGTTTGTAGTATATGTCTGTTTCTATTTTGTTGCTTGTTTTCTTGATGAGGATGTCGAGAAAAGGGAGTTGTTCATATCTGTAATCCATTGTGAATTGTAAGTTAGTGTTTTGAACTCAAACAGTCTATCTATACTTTCATGCCATAGGATGAAGCAGTCGTCCAGATATCTCTTCCAGTTCTTTTCTATGTGTTGAACAAAATAGAAACAGACATATACTACAAACCCACAGACCCCAAACAATACCTTCCATTCAACTCGTGCCACCCTAGACACACCAAAATGGCAATTCCTTATAACCCAGCCAGAAGGATCTGCACAATAGTTTCAGATAAATACACATGCTACACACGACTAGAAGAATTAAAAAATACACTTATCAGCAGAAACTACCCACCATCCCTAATCACCAATGGATTCCAACGTGCCCTAAAACTAGACATCCAGGAACTCAGACACCCCAAACCCAGGAATGAACCGCAACAATAAACTCTACCATACATCTCCACACACAACCCCCTCAACAATGAGGCATTCGACACCATCCTCCAGAACATTCCTTTACTAAAAAGAGACCCAAGAATGAACAATATCCTCCAAACACACAACATCATAAAGAGAAAAAGACAACCCAAATCCATAAAAAACATCCTCACACAAGTCAAAATTCAACTAATCCTCACAAAGAACCCTACAGTAACAAAATGCGGAAGGCCCAACTGTGGCATATGCATAAATCTAATAGAAGGTTCAACATTCGATTTAAAACAAGGACAGCGTTTCACAGTTAAACACAATTTTACATGTGCATCTGAAAACCTTATCTATGTTTTGACCTGCTCAGGTTGTCAAGAACACTACATAGGACAGACAAAAAACAGCGTATAACCGTCCATAAATCACAAATTAAAATACAGGAATACAGATAGATTGCATATAGTGAACATATCCCCAATTGTTCTCTCAACCAACATCCAAACTTTAAAATTTTCCCCATTTACAAATTCATAGACAACGCTACTTTCATCCAACGTACCAATAAGGAAACACATTCATAAATTTCAACCACTACTCAATGATCTAAAAATTGGACCAATCTAAAACTACAACAAACCATCAAGCATTTACAAGAGTTACCTCCCTCACACCCTACCCAATCCTTTTTCTTAAATAAATTAAATATCACCCAGCAAGAATTGCTTCCCCCTGCATATTAACTCTCTAAAAAGGGAAATCATATCAAACCTCAGTCCACCATTTGCCTCCATCACGGAACCATGGTTCAACTAAGCACTCTTGCTATATTAATACATTTTGATCTGCTTAACTTCAATAACTGTGCTTGTAAATAACATTATTTTTTCTCCCACATTGACTTTTCACGTTCCACATTATGCACGTTTTTTTTCCTTTTTCTTTTTTTCTTTTCACTTCTTAAACCTTGTTTGTAAATAACATTATTCTTTCTGCACCTTCTGTTTAACATGTGCGACACCACACTAATACTTTTCACTATCATTTGATAATGCATATAAATGCTGAAACCGGTAATAGACAATAATTAAATATATAAATAGATAAATAAATGCCATTGTTAAATAATAAATAAATCAACTAATACCTTAACACAAAGTAAAACATTTCGTTTTAATCATTTTCTAACCCAGAAAAGAGAGCGAGAGAAACAAAAAAGGAAAAAAAAAATTTTTTCTTCCTCATAATCGTCTCTTTCTCCCTGTTTTCATATATATATATTGTTATACTTTGGGAGGGTCATGTTGCCAATAAGAAACACACGTACCAGTTGATTTCACTTCAATTTATTATAATACATTTATAAATTTAGGAATTTATAAATTTCCGGTTGGTTGGTTGGTTCCACAACCAAATGATTGTTCATATATTGTCAAAGTTCTTTCGTCACACATTTTGTGACCTCTACAGTGACTGGGCATTCTTTTCTTTGTTTTTGTGCCTCTCCTTTGTTCTGTCCTACGCCATCTTCATATATATATATATATATATATATATATATATATAGAGAGAGAGAGAGAGAAGGAGAGACAGAGGGAATAAGAAATGAGTGTGTGTGTGTTTGGTACACGTCTATCTATCCATCTCTCCAACAGGGGGCTCAAACATGCGGCCTGCGAACTACTTTCCTATGGCCCGTGGTAGAACCAATATTTCAGATTCCATTATAACTGGTGAAAATAAGGCGGTGAGCTGGTGGAATCGTTAGCTCATCTGGCGAAATGCTTAGCGGTACCTTTTACGTTCCGAGTTCAAATTCCGCCGATCTCAACTTTGCTTTTCATCCTTTTGGGGTCGATAAATTAAGTACCAGTTGTGAACTGGGATCGATGTAATCGACGGGACCCTAAACCCTAATTTTCATGCCTTGTTCCTATAGTAGAAACTAGTGAAAATCATCAACCACCACCACGTTTGGCCCACTGTGCCTCTCCTCCAGGACGTAATGGCCCTTTTATATCCTTCAGTTTGAGACCCCTCTTCTGCACACACACACATACAGGCACACATATATATATATATACACTTTACGGTTTTCAGCCTCTGAACTACACCCATGCTGGAGCATCTGTTTGGTAAGTTATGGGGGACGTCATCAAACCAACAAACATTGGTGGGAGGGCAAACTCAAACGCAAAGACAAACACAGACATATATACATTTATGCGAGACGCGCTACTTTTAGTTTCGGTCTATCAAATCCACTCACAGGGCTTTGGTCGGCCCGGGCAGTGGGACTGAACCCGGAAACATGTGGTTGAGAAGCAATATATGATATTTGATTTAGGATTCAAAGAAACACTTTAAACGATTGATCGTTTAATTTGTCCGGGTGTATTTTTCTCAACCTGATTAGTTCTATCGTTTCTTTGGTATATATTGTGTGTTGGATTCGCCTACCACAATGTTCGATTTGTCAAGCTATTTAAACGTATGTTATTACTCTAAGGCCCCAACTTATCGAGTGCTTTGCTAACTCATCATTTCATATAAGTAGGCCGAATTTACATGAAAACCGCCAGAGATTCGATTTTACTATTTTCCAATTATTATATATATATATATATATATATATATATATATATATATATATATATATATATATACATATATATATACATATATATATATATATACATACATATATATATACATATATATATATATATATATACATATATATATATATATATATATACATATATATATACATATATATATACATATATATATACATATATATATACATATATATATACATATATATATACATATATATATATATATATATATACATATATATATATATATACATATATATATATATATATATACATATACATATATATATATATATATATATATATATATATATACGATATTAATAAATGGAAACTATATTTATAAAACCATATTTATTTCATTATACATATTTCAGGGATACCAAATTAAATTATGATATGCCTTCATCAGACAAAATACAATATATAACAGTTTTACAAACAATCTTTGACGCGTACCCTTTTAAAATGCAACCATTATTTTTGGAAGCCATCTGGATGCCATTTGGAAGCTATCCAGATGGCTTCCAAAAATAATGGTTGCATTTTAAAAGGGTACGTCAAAGCTTATTTGTAAAACTGTTATATATTGTATTTTGTCTGATGAAGGCATACCATAATTTAATTTGGTATCCCTGAAATATGTATAATGAAATAAATATGGTTTTATAAATATAGTTTCCATTTATTAACATCGTATATCTACTCCAAATACTTGTCGAGTGCTTTATATCAGTTATAAAAATATTTACTTGTTGTATCCCAACAATTTTAAATAGAACTTTTGCATATATATATATATATATATATATATATATATATATATATATGTATATATATATATATATATATATGTATATATATATATATATATATGTA
>OZ024742.1:99896803-99941803 GCA_964016885.1 Eledone cirrhosa | reverse complement strand
ACAATCTGAAATAAAAGAAAAGATTCAGACAGGTGCCAAAAAAAAAAAAAGAAAAAGAATTATCAAGTTTTTATCACAGGTTCCAGCTAGTTTCGAACTTACGACCTTCTGCGTGTTAAGCAGATGTGAAAACCACTACACCATGGAACTAGTACATTCAGTGGCTACAAATATTGCCTTATGAAACATTTTCATTTTCCATCAATTTAGTGAAAGATGTGTAAAACTGAAATAGTTCATTAATGACCTAAATATTATTGACTTTAACGACTAAGGCTGGCACTGTAATATAACGGAGGTCAGCCCTCTCCCAGCATTGGTAAAACATGGAGAACTGGAAATTGAAATCATCGTGTAGATAAACGGAAGAGATGTGTGATTTCAAATAATCATATCATTACGGGATTTAACAAGGAAAAAAAAAAAAAAACAATACAAAATAAACCCCAGTGTATCAAGGGTTCCAGCGAGTTTCGTACATATTTGTGTGAAGCGGACCTGATATCCATTAAACTATAGAACCATTTACAGAAATTTCACCAAATAATTTTGTATTACGTATCTTGTGAGTGTAAAATGTTTATACTTGATATAGTATATTACGGATGCTCCAGATTTAGAAAAGCTAGTGTGGCAGTATAGTATACATGGATGTGTTAATAAGGCTCAGTTTTAGTTCTAAGATATTTCATATAGTTGTTCTATATAAAGAGTATGTGGTAGGGTAATATGAAAAAGCTGGAAATAAAAGTTTCTGAAAAAGGTTTTGATTAGGTTCCAGCGAGTTTCGCACTCACGACCTTCTGCGTGTGAAGCAGATGTGATAACCACTACACCATAGAACCATACTATAACCGAATAACATTTATTGACTTATCATATACTTTGTGAATTGTTTAGATTCCGAGAAATATGTATAAATTTAAAAACAATTGTTTAAAGATCTAAGTATGGTCAGTTACGTATCTTTAGCTTCTAACGCTCTTACTGTTTTCAGCCAAGTTTCAGCTAAAGTATAATCAAATATTTTCTACCTCTGTCCAGCCTCGATATTTGTTGTCTTTTCGAAACACATTTTAACAAAATTATCCTTTTTTTTCCAAAGTAATATTTTACCGGAATATATGAATATAAAATCTAGATAAACATAGATGAATCTACACAAAATATTTCGTTGAGTTTCGGACACGGATCTTCTTTCTATAAACAGACGTCATCTATATATCTAAAACAGAGAATGACTGTCTGTCTGACTCCCTAAAACTCGAGAACCACCCAACCGATTGTTTTCAAACTTTACACATGTAATACTTATGGTCCTATGAGTGTTTTGAGCAAAAGAAATTTCAAATGTTCAATGCCCTAGGGACCGCATTAGGCGATTTAGCGATCTCTCTCTATAATTCTTAGTCTTCCTCTTTAGATAGATACATAGATATAACGTTGCGCCCTTATAATATCTGTCTGTATGTCTGGCTGTCCGCATACGACATTATGACGCTATATATGTGTGTGTATATATATGTATATATAGTGTGTGTATATATAGTGTGTGTATATATATAGTGTGTAATGTTTTTCGAAATATTTACTTCTGCGTTCACAGATTCATTATTTTAGTTTCAGAAGATCCCGTTAAGGGATTATTTGCAGCGATTCTTTGCTTAAACTTTAATCTGTTATTTTAATATATGTATATATATATAATTATATATTCGTGTACAGATATCATTACGGGATTTAACCAAGAACACCCCCTCCCCCCAAACCCCCCAGTGTATCAAGGGTTCCAGCGGGTTTCGTACATATTTGTGTGAATCATACCTGATATCCATTAAAATATAGAACCATTTACAGAAATTTCACCAAATAATTTTGTATTACGTATCTTGTGAGTGTAAAATGTTCATACTTTATACAGTATATTACGGATGCTCTCGATTTAGAATAGCTAGTGTGGCAGTATAGTATACATGAATGTGTTAATAAAGCTCAGTTTTAGTTCTAAGATGTTTCATATAGTTGTTCTATATAAAGAGTATGTGGTAGGGTAATATGAAAAAGATGGAAATAAAAGTTTCTGAAAAAGGCTTTAATTAGGTTCCAGCGAGTTTCGAACTCACGACCTTCTATGTGATAACCACTACACCATGGAACCATACGATATCTGAATAACAAATATTGACTTATCATATACTTTGTGAATTGTTTAGATCCGTGAAATATGTGTAAATTTAAAAACAATTGTTTAAAGATCTAAGTATGGTCAGTTACGTATCTTTAGCTTCTAACGCTCTTACTGTTTTCAGCCAAGTTTCAGCTAACGTATAATCAAATATTTTCTACCTCTGTCCAGCCTCGATATTTGTTGTCTTTTCGAAACTCATTTTAACAAAATTAGCCTTTTTTTTTCCAAAGTAATATTTTACCGGAATATATGAATATAAAATCCAGAACAACATAGATGAATCTACACAAAATATTTCGTTGAGTTTCGTACACGGGTTTCTTCCTATAAACAAACGTCATATGTACAAAACCACGAATCCATGAACGTAATACTGATCAAATAATTATGTATTATGTGTATCTTGTATTTCCAAACTGAATGTGAAGCAGATGTGATAACCACTACACCATGGCACCACGTTATTGTTTTGGTTGCATACATTCCATTATCATCACTTTAATCCTTAAACTTTACAAAATACTTCAGCAATACTCGCCTAGTCACTGCCACCTTCTCATTCGCCCACCCAACTCTCACTTTTATAAGTAAATAGGGGCCACGCACTATCTGCCCCTTGGACACTGATGTTTAATAAATGTGTATTGTATGTATCTTGTTGGTCCAAAATTTTCATGTTCGAATTATAATCATAATGACGGTGTCAATGAAGCAACAATAATGTGTAAGTATATATATTCCGATATATATAAATAGATGAATGTATTTAATGTTCTTTAGCTTTATGTCAAACACATTTTCGGAAATTCCTTCAAAGGTATACTATTCTGGCATATATGACGTCATGAATTTAATTTTTTAAACCTATTCAAATAGCTGAAACTTGGCTGATCATCAATATAAAACAGTAAGAGCCTTAGAAGCTAAAAATACGTAATTGACCATGTTTAGATCTTTAAACAATTGTTTTTAAATTTATACATATTTCACGGAATCTAAACAATTCACAAAGTATATGATAAGTCAATATTTGTTATTCAGTTATCGTATGATTCCATGGTGTAGTGGTTATCACATCTGCTTCACATGCAGAAAACCGTGAGTTCGAAACTCGCTGGAACTTAATTAAAATCTTTTTACAGAATCTTTTATTTCAACTTTTTCATATTACCTTACCACATACTTTTATATAGAACAACTACCTGAAACATCTTAGAACTAAAACTGAGCTTTATTAAGTTCATGTATACTATACCAATTGAAATCATCGTATAGATAAACGGAAGAAATATATGATATGTAATTTCAGGATTTAAAAATATATATTATGATATAATCAATTACTCGTCTTCAGCTTCCACAGCCCATGCTATTTGTAATGCTAGTCAGCCCTGTTTCAGTCAACTTATGATCAAACATTTTCTAGTATTAACAAACAAAACACCAGATTTATTGTCTTCACAAAACACATTTTAAGGAAATTAGCCTTTTTTTTTTAAATGTAATATTTTGCCAAATTGTATGAAGGTAAAAATTAGACAACATAAATGAATTCACACAAAATATTCCGTTGAGATTCGAACTCGTGGTCTTCTGCTTGTAAAACAGACCTGATAATTGCTACACAATGGAGTCACATATGTTATTATCAAATAGTATTGTATAATACCAATCATGTGTGTCCAAACTTTATTCTCGACTTATATTGATAAGGGCGGTCTAGATCTAAGAATGATAATGTGAAGTATAAATAGGTATTTATAAATAGGTGAATATAATTAATGGTGTTGTCTAGACTTAAAGCAGACACAATTTCACAGACCTGTCTTCAATGTTGTAATGTCCTGTAAAACATGACATCATAAATTTATCTTTGAAATATATTCTCTATATATTGCCTTTCAATAATAAAAGAATACGCAGTAATATCTTAAACACAAAAAGTTAATGATGCAAATATATTTAAAAAAAAGTTTCTAACCGTATTAGACACTCTCATAGGTTCCAGCGAGTTTCGAACTCACAACTTTCTGCGTGTAAAGTAGATATGATAACCACTTCACCATGGAATCCCATGCTGATTTTCCTGCAGACAATGCCTTATCGAACACATTTACATTTGCTTGAATTCGGTGGAAGATGTCTAAATTTAGAAGCTGTTGATTTACGATCTAACTTTAGCGACAAAAGCTGTTACATGGTACAGTTGTACTGTTGTATGATGGAGGTAAGCACCGTTACATCATAGATAAAATATACAGAACTGGTAATTGCGATCATGGTATAGAGAAATGGAAGATATGTATAGTACTGTAAGAAACACTACATAACATAATTAAAAAAACAACAGAGAAACAAGATTTCAGCGAGATTCGAAATAGCGGCCCTCGGCATGTGAAGCAGAGGTGACAGACTCTACGATATAGAAGCACATACAAAGGTTTCAACAAATCATTTTGTATTATAAGTATCTTGGGAATCTAAACTGTTTATTCTTGACTTATATATATACTGATGCTCTCGACTGAGAAAAGCTAGTGTGAGATATATCAACCTTTGTGTGTGTATAAAGCTCAGTTTAATACTAACATATTTAATGCAGTTGTTCTGCACTAATTTGGTTACCTTTATGCTGCCCTGCCTTCGTATGTGTCCCGCTTCGAACACATGACAGGTAATTCAGTTTCAAACCTACTCTATATAAAAAGTCTTTCAATATTTTCATAAAACACAAATGAGAAAAATGAACGAATAAATTGCAGGGAGTCTCGAACTCACGCGTGATAAGTAGATAATAACGTCTACACCAAGGAACATTATTAAAAATATTGCCTAATCACATATTCTTATAATAGTTTCAATTTACTGAAATATGTGTATATTTAGATACGTTTCCAGACCAGTAAAATTCCCTCCCTCCGTGTAACAATATTGCTGTGGGTGAGGGATGTCTTCTCTTGTGGAAATGGGTATGTCTTTCAATATGTAAAATCTCCATATTTTGGCTAACTTCTCCGCGTTTTGGGGCACTTTTTTCATGGTACTCTCCGTTTGAGTTTTTAGAGGTTTCCTGGTGTGCGTTTCTTTCACGATGTAAATAGTATGATACAATCATTTATGTATCTTTAGTTTCTAAGCCACTTACTGTTTAATATTGCAGGTCAACCCCGTTCCAGCTAACGTATAATAATATGTTTTCAAGTACTGACCAAAACCTGAATTTATTGTCTTTTCAAAACGTATTTTAATTAAATTAGCCGTATGTTTCCTAAATATTTTCCAGAATATATGAAAATAAACGTCAGAACAACATTAATGAATACACAAATTATTCCGTTCAGTTTTGAACACGTCTTCTATTTATAAAACAACCCGATATGTGTTACACAATGAAATAACGTATGTACACATGATCAAATAGTTTTATATAATGCGTATTTTGTGTGTCCAAACTATTTATTCTCTACTTTTATTCATAAGAATGGTCTCGATCTAAAAAAAAGATAATATGCAAGTTTATGCGTATCTTGTTTTTCCAAACTAGTTTTTATCGACTTATATTCACGAGGAGGGTTTCGATCTAGAAAAGATAATGTGCTAGTATTAATTGGTGAATGTATTTATAAACAGGTGAAGGTAATCAATGTTGTTATTTAGTCATAGTTCAGACACAATTACACAAACATATCTTAAATTTCAATTTCAAACCCATTCTACACTGGCGTTAAATAATTAAAATTAAGTTGTAAAATCAGAAATAAAAGAAAAAAATGGAAAACAGAAAAATTAAAATTCTTAATCTTAGGTACTAACAACGTATCCAGTGATTTTTTTTTAACTCACAAACTTCTGCGTGTAAAGCAGATGGTTTAACCACTACACTACGGAGTCACACCAATGTGGGGGCTACGTATATTGCCTTATCAAATACATTTTCATTTGCTTCAATTAAGTATAAGATGTGTAAAATTCAATTAGTTCATTCATGACCTAAATATTATGAACGGTTATCTAACAAGAACGTCTAAGGAAGGTACTGTTGTATAACACAGTCAGCCTTTTTCCAATATATGTAAAATATAGGAATAGCATCCGAATCGTTGAGACTTTCTTCCTGCTATTTCAAGTGTTAAGCTAATATATTTCTTCCATGTACTATGCCGTTGTTTTGTTATTTTTCTTAATACTTTTACATACATAAATTACGATTGAAATCATCGTGTAGATAAAGAGAAAAAATCTATGATTTGTTACAATCATAACACTACTAGATTTAAAAAAAAAGGAACAGTGTATCGAAGCTTCTATCTAGTTTCGTACAAATGCGTGTAAAGCAGACGTAATAACCATTAAGCTATAGACATTTATATAGACATTTCACCAAATAATATCTTGTGTGTGAAAAGTAATTATACTTGACTTAGATTTTTAGGGATGCTGTCGAATTAGAAAAGCTTGTGTGCCAGGATATAAAACCTGAATGTCTTTATAAAACTCAGTTTAGTTCTAAGATCCTTAATGTAGTTGTTCAAAATAAAGAGTATGTTTTAAGTTAATATGAAATCGATGCAAATAAAAGTTCCTAAAACCATTTCAATTAGGTTTCAGTGAGTTTCGAACTCACAACCTTCCGCGTGTGATGCAGATGTGATAACCACTACACCATGGAACCACATGAATACTGAAAAATCATATAATTTGTGAATTGTTTAGGTTACGGGAAATATGTGTAAATTTAAAAACAGTTGCTTAATGATGTAAATGCGGTCAGTTACGTATATTTAGCTTTTAAGGCTCTTACTGTTTTATATTGCTGGTCAGCCAAGTTTCAGCTAACGTATAAATTTAGCCTAATTTTTGCAAAAGTAATATTTTACCGGAATACATGAAGATAAAATGCTTTTCTAAGTCGGGATCATCTGTAAAATTCTAAGACAAGTATAATTAGGTTAGACACACAAGATATGTATAATACCTTTGTCTTCATATGGTTCCAGAGTATAAGGTGAAAAAAGCTAGTTCGAAACTAGTTGGAACTTTTGCTTCTTTATTTGTTTTAATCCCACAGTACCGTGTTTGTTAGTGTCCCATATTTCACTTCCATTTCTCTACACAATGATTATTTTTCCAGTTCTGTATGTTTTAGCATTGCTGAGACAGGGCTGCCTTCTGTTATATTAGAGTACCAGCCTTAGTCGTTAAAATTCGAAACTAGTTGGAATTTTTGCTTCTATATTTGTTTTAATCCTATAGCGTCGTATTTGTTAGTGTCTCATTTCTCCCATTTCTGTACACGATGATTTCAACTACCAGTTTTGTATATTCTACCTATGCTGTAACTCAGATCACCTGCATCATACAACAGTACTAACCTTTGACGCTAAAATTAGATAACATTTAATATAGTATTTAGATCATAAATCGACAGATTCCAAATTTAATCATCTTTCACTGAATTCAAACAAATGTAAATATGTTTGATGAGGTAATACCAGCAGGGGAGCACGCGTGAGGTTCCATGGTGTAGTGGTTATCACATCTGCTTAACACACAGAAGGTTGTTAATTCGAATCTCGCTGGAACCTGAGAGAGTGTTTACAATGTTTAGACACTTTTTTAATATTTGCATCATTAACTTTTTAAAGAAATTACTGCGGATTTTTTATAATTTAAAAACAATATATATAGGATATGTTTGAAAGATAAATTCATGAAGGCCTATTTTACAGACAGGTCTGTGAAATTGTGTCTCACCTCCGCCTAGACAACACCATTCACTACATTCACCTATTTATACCTGTATATTGCCATTTTAGATAGAGACCGTTCTTATGAGTATAAGTCGAGAATAAATAGTTTGGACACACAAGATATGTATAATACAGAATTATTTCATCATAACGAACGTACGCGATTCTATTGTGTAGCACATATCACATCTGCAGAAGACCACGTGTTCGATATTGAATGGAATATTTTGTGTAAATTCATTAATGTTGTTCTGATTTTATACCTTCTTATATTGTGTCAAAATATTACTTTTGAAAAAAATAAGGCTAATTTAGTTAAAGAGTGTTTTGAAAAGACAATAAATTCCGATTTTTGTCAGTACTTGAAAACATGTTATTATACGTTAGCTGGACTGTGGTTGATCTGCAATATTAAACAATAAGTGGCTTAGAAGCAAAAGATCCATAAATAACTACATCATATTATTTAGATGGTGGATTGGCAGAATCGGTAGAGGGTCGGACGCCATGCTTTCCAGCATAGTTACGTCCCTTTACGATCTGAGTTCAAATCCCGCCGAGGTTGACTTTGCCTTTCATCCTTACGGGGTCGATAAAATAAAGTACCAGTAATGCACTGGGTATTTGCTGGCCTCGTGCCAAAAGTAGAAACAATTATTTAGATTTAATGTAGTTGATCAGTTCTAAGATAAATTCATGTAGACCTGCCTTCATATGCCCTGGAACATACGAGCTCCGATATTTCATTTTCAACTCTATGCTTTGAAGCATAGAGTTACGCCCCTTTATGGTCTGAGTTCAAATTTCGCCGAGGTTAACTTTGCTTTTCATCCTTACAAGGTCGATAAAATAAAGTACCAGTAATACACTGGGATAACTGCTGGCCTTGTACCAAAAGTAGAAATAATTATTTAGATCGGTAAACAAATGTTTCCATAATTACACATCTCGCACTAAATTGAAACAATTGTAATAAACGGCAATATTTGTAATAATGTAATCGTGTGATTCCATGTTGTGGTGATTTGGTTACCAAATCTACTTAACACGAAGAAAGTCGTGAGTTCGAAACTTGCTGGAACATCTTTCAATATACAATTCTAATTTAAAAATTTATTATTGGAAACTTTAATTTATTCATTAGTTTTTCTTATTTTTTTGTTTTCAGAATTATTTTTGTTTTCAGAATTATTTTTGTTTTCAGAATTATTAAAAACTCGTTGTATAGAGTAGGTTTGAAAATAAAATATCGGAGCTCGTGTCTTCCAGAGCATATGAAGGCAGGTCTCCATAAATCTATCTGTCTTAGAACTGATCAACTACATTAAATATTTTAAAACTAAACAGAGCAGTATAAACATATTCAGATTAATATATGTCACACTAGTGATTCTAAGTCAAGATCATTAATATAAAACTGAGTCAAAAATAAGCTGTTTAGAGTCACCAGATAAGTACAATACGAAATTATTTGACCAAACGTTTATATATGGTTCCATAGTGTAGTTGTTATCACGCCTGCTTCACACACTGAAGATCGCTGACTAGAAACTAGTTGTAACCATTGCTTCTCAATTTTTTCATCCTTTAGTGTGGTATTTGTTAGAGTCTCATATTTCACTACCATTTCTCTAGACGATGATTTCACCTAACACTTCTGTATATGTTATCAATGCAATAACAGAGCTTACTTACAACAGTACCAATCTTAGACACGAATTGTACGTAACTGTTTATGTAGTATTTAGATCATAAAACAACAGCTTTTGAATTTACACATCTTCCACTGAATTCAAATAAATTTAAATGTACGCGATGAGGCAATGTCAGTAGGAACGGAACGAGGCTGACCGGCGATATAAAACAGTAAGAACTTTAGAAACTAAAGATATGTAACTGACCATATTTAGATCATTAACCAAATGTTTCTAAATGTACACATCTGTCACGGAATTGAAACTGTTCACAAAGTATGTGATAAGGCAATATTTGTTACGCGTTAATCATAAGGTTCCATGGTGTAGTGGTTAACGTGTCTGCTTTACACACAGAAGGTCGTTAATTCGAAACACACTGGAACCTAATTGAACGCTTTTAGAAAGTTTTATTTGCCACTTTTTCATCTTACCTTACCACATACTCTTTATATAGATCTTAGAACTAGACAGAGGTTTATATACACCTTCAAGTTTACAACAGTACCAACCTTTGCCACTAAAGTTAGGTAACATTAAAAATAGTATTTAGATCATAAAACAACAGCTTCCAAATTTAGCTTCCAAATTGAATTCAAACAAATGTAAATTTTATTGATAAGGTAATATCAGAACGAAAATAACAATAGGTTTCCATGGCTTAGTGGTTATCACGTCTACTTCAAATGCAGAAGCTCATGAGTTTGAAACTCGCTGGCACCTAGGAGAGTGTCTACAATGTTTGGAAACATTTTATATTTTGTCATTTTTAAGATGTTACTGCGTATTCTTTATCTATTAAAAAGCAATATATATAGAATAAGTTTGATAAATTTAAGACGACATGTCACAGGACATTACAACATTGAAGACAGCTCTGTGAAATTGTGTCTGATTTAAGTCTAGACAACAACATTCATTACATTCACCTGTTTTAAAATACATTCAGGTATTTATACTTATATATTATCATTTTTAGATTGAAACCGTCCTCATGAATACAAGTTGAGAATAAGTAGTTTCGACACACAAGATACATATAATACAAATTTATTTGATCCTCTGTGTCCGCCAGGGACGCGGGGCGCCCAGTTAATTGGTGGCCATTTACTTATAATAATGAGAGATGGGGAGGTCGAGGGCAGCGACTATACCAGTATTGCTGAAGTATTTTGTAGAGTTTAAGGTTTAAAGTTATCAATGAAAACAAATAATGAATTATTTTAATAGTAGTGATTATATTACTCCAGTATGTATGTTATTCCGTTGTGTAGCAATTATCAGGTCTGTTTTACAAACAGAAGACCATGAGTTCGAAACTGAACGGAGTATTTTGTGTCAATCCATTTGTGTTGTCTAATTTTTACCTTCATATAATTTGGCGTTTTAAAAAAAATAAGACTAATTTCCTTAAATATGTTTTTCAACGACAATAAATCTCGTGTTTTCTTAGTACTAGAAAATGTTTGATCATAAGTTGGCTGAAACAGGGCTGACTAGCATTACAAATAGTATCTGCCTTGTAAGCTGAAGACGCGTAATTGATTATACCATAGTATATTTTTTTAATCCTGAAGTTTCATAGTTGTTACATCTCATATATTTCTACCATTTATCTACACGATGACTTCAATTTCCAGTACTGTATGTTTTACCAATACTGTGACAGGGCTAGCCTCTGTAATATTAGGGTACCAACCTTAGACGTTAAAGTTAGGTAACAGTTCATAATGTTTAGGTCATTAATAAACTAATTAAATTTGACACATATTTCACTAAATTTAGGAAAATGAAATTATGTTGTTCTGGATTTTATGTTCATATATTCCGGCAAAATATTACTTTTGAAAATATAATGCTTATTTTGTGAAAATCTCGGGTTTGGACAGAAGTAAAAAACATTTGATTGTACGTTAGCTGAAACTTGGCTGACCAGCAATATAAAATAGTAAGAGTCTTAGAAGCTAAAGATACGCAACTGACGATATTTAGATCGTTAAAAAAGAGTGTATCAAGGGTTCCATCAAGTTTCGAACACATTTAATGCGAAGCAGACCTGAAATCCATTAAACTATAGATCCATTTACACATATTTCACCAAATAATTTTGTGTGTGTAAAATGTTAATACTTGACATAGAATTTTACGGATGCTTTCGATTTAGAAAAGCTAATGTGGCAGTATAGTAAACTTTAATGTGTTTATAAAGCTCAGTTTTAGTTCTAAGATCTTTATTCTAGTTGTTCTATATAAAGAGTTTGTGGTAAGGTAATATCAAAAAGATGGAAATAAAACTTTCTAAAAAAAAACAACATCTTTAATTAGGTTCCAGCGAGTTTCGAACTCACCACCTTCTGCGTGTGAAGCAGATATGATAATCACTACACCATGGAACCTCATAGTTACAGAGTAATAAATATTGCCTTATGATATAATTTGTGAATTGTTTAGCTTACGTGAAATATGTGTAAATTTAAAAGCCGTCGTTAACGATCTATAAATGGACATTTACGTATCTTTAGCTTCTAAGCTTCTTACTGTTTTATATTGCTGGTCAGCAAAGTTTCAGCTAACGTATAATCAAATGTTTTCTATTATGCTATTGCTCAACCTAGAGATTTATTGTCTTTTCGACACACATTTTAACAAAATAAGCTTCATTTTTACAAAAGCAATATTTTGTCGGAATATATGAAGATAACATCCAGAACAACACAAATGAATCTACCCAAATACTTTGATGAGTTTGGGACAACGTTCTTCTCCTCATAAACAGACGTTATATGTTCTACACCATGAATATATGAACATAATTCTGATCAAATACGTTTGTATCATGCGTATCTTTTTTTTCCAAACTATTTATTTACGACTTATATTCAAAGGGATGGTTTCGATCTAGAAGGGATAATGTACAAGAATAATAGGTGAATGTATTTGTAAATAGGTGAAGGTATTCAATGTTAGTGTTTACTCATACGTTGGATACATATACGCAAAGCTACTTCAAAGGTACAATATCCTGGAACATATCCCTTGCATGGGTTTCAATAGTTAAAATATCAGCAATACAATCTGAAATAAAAGAAAAAAATTCAGACATTAGCCTAGGTTCCAGCAAGTTTCTAATTTACGACCTTCTGCGTGTTAAGCAGAGGTGATAACCACTGCTCCATGGAACGACGTCAGTGTTTGGCTGCATACATTACCTTATCAAACATATTTTCATTGGCTTGAATACAGTAAAAGATGTTTAAAATTGAAATAGTTCATTAATGACCTAAATATTATGAACAGTTACCTAACTTTAACTGTCCCGGCTAGTTTCGAAATAGCTTTCTTCACCATGTTAATTAGAGGTGATAAGACCTAAACTATGGAACCAGATGAAGACGCTTGATCAAACAATTTTGAAAATTAATATTTTGCAGAACTATATGAAGATAAATTCCAGAACCACATAAATGAATCTACCCAAATATTTCGCTGAGTTTCGGACACGGGTCTTCTTCCTATAAACAGACGTCATTTTTGCTACACAATGAATACATGAACGTAATTCTGAACAATAAATTTGTATTATGCTTTACCAAACTATTTATAATCACGACTTATATTCTAAAGGATGGTTTCGATCTAGAAAATATAATGTACAAGTATAATAGGTGAATGTATTTATAAATAGGTGAAGGTAATCAATGTTGTTGTTTAGTCATAGGTTGGACACAATTACGCAAAGATACTTTCAAAGGTACAATATCCTGGAACATATGCCCTCATCAATTTCATTTTCAAATCCATTCTATATGTATGGGCTTTTAAAATATAAGCAATAAAATCTGAAATAATATAAAAAAAATTGCAGATACAAATAAAAGAAATACTTTTTATTATTAAGATAGGTTGTAGCGCGTTTAGAACTCACGATCTTCTGCGTATTAAGCAGACGTGATAACCACTACACCATGGAACAACCTCTTTGTTTAGCTGCATACATTCCATAATCAAACATATTTTCATTTTCCTTCAATTTAATGAAAGATGTGTAAAATTGAAATAGTTCATTAATGACCTAAATATTATGAACTGTTACCTAACTTTAACGTCTAAGGCTGGTAGTGTCATATAAAAGAGGCCAGCCCTGTCACAGTATTGGTAAAACATACAGAACTGGAAATTGAAATCATCGTGTAGATAAAGGGAAGAAATATATGAGATGTAACAAATATGAAACTTCAGGATTAAAAAATAATACTATGATATAATCAATTACGAGTCTTCAGCTTACAAGGCAGATACTATTTGTAATGCTAGTCAGCCCTGTTTCAGCCAACATATTATCAAACATTTTCTAGTACTAAGAAAACACGAGATTTATTGTCTTTGCAAAACATATTTTAAGTAAATGAACCTTATTTTTTAAATGTAATATTTCGCCAAATTATGAAGATAAATATTAGACAACATAAATGAATTTACACAATATATTCCGTTGAGTTTCGAACTCGTGGTCTTCTGTTTGTAAAACAGAACTGTTAATTGCTACACAACGGAATCACATACATACTTATGATGTAATAGTGTTTTATAATACGTATCTTGTGTGTCCAAACTATTTATTCTCGACTTATGTTCATAAGAAAGGTCTCGATCCCAGAATGACAATGTGCAAGTATAAATAGGTGAATATATTTATAAAGCGGTGAATGTAATTAATGTTGTTGTCTAGACTTAGATCAGACATAATTTCACAGACGTTACTTTAATGTTGTAATATGCTGTAAAATATGTCGTCATGAATTTGACTATCAGACATTATATATATATACTAGCAGAAAAACCACCCTTCGGGTGGTTTTCTGCTGGCATGTGTAGTATGCATATTGATATTATACACGCAAGTATATATGCATGTAGATATGATACATCAAATAGAATAGTAATTGACAATATCCACAGAAATTGAACGAAGACTGCGTTACACTGTCTTATGTAATTCATGATACATTAAAAAAAGACGATATTATATATAAACTGCATTAAGAGAAAATTAGTGACGGAAATATATGAATGTGTATTTAAGCGATCGCTAACCGGAAGTGTTGACATTTGAAAATTTTAAAGAAGTGAATCTTAAAATAAACAACAAAATTATTTATATTTAATCAAGAATAACTAAATTTAGTAGATAAATTATGTAATATTCATTCATTATTTATTCAAAGTAATACAACCTATTTTACCAACGGGATAAAAGAATATATTCTGGACGCAGTCCCGCACTCCTTACATTATTATAGTTTAGATTCTATTCCAATAATTAGTTTTGAACTAACCTTCTTCACTTTATTAATTAGATGTGATAACAACTACACTATGGGACTATATGAAGATGTTTAATCACATCATTTTGTATTGTACATATCTTATGACTCTAAACCTCTTTTGTTTGACTCAGATTTATATTGATACTCTCGACTGAGAAAAACTAGTGTGATATATATTAACCTGAATGTGTTTCTAATCGTCAGTTTATTTCTAACATATCTAATGTAGTTGTTCAGCTCGAAGACAGGCACAAATTTATGTAGACTTGCCTTCATATACCCTGGAATACATATATACGATATTTCATTTTCAAATATACTCTATATATCGAGTCTTTCATTCATTTTAGAAACAAACATTACGAAATTAATTAAAGATACACAAAAAGAAGTTTTTTCTATCAGAATTGTATACAGAAAGAGGCTCCAGCGAGTTTCGAATTCACGACCTCCTGCGTGTAAATCAGACGCGATAACCAGTACACCATGGAACTATATGTTAACACTATTACAAATATTGCCTTATCACATACTTTGAGAACTGTTTCAATTTCGTGAATGGTGTGTACTTTTAAAAACATTTGTTTAACGATATAAACATTATTATATGAACCGTTACGTATCCATCTTTAGCTTTTAAGTCTCTAATTGTTTTATATTGCTGGTTAGTCAAGTTTCAGCTAACATGTAATCAAATCTTTTCTACTATTGCTCAACCTAGAGATTTGTTGTCTTTTTGACACAGATTTTAACAAAATTAGCCTTATTTTTAACAATAATATTTTGCCGGAATATATGAAGATAAAATCTAGAACAACATAAATGAATCTACACAAGATATTCCGTTGAGTTTCGGACACGGGTCTTCTTCCTATAAACAGACGTCATATATACTGCACCATGAACGTGATTCTGATCAAATAATTTTGTATTATGCGTTTCTTGTTTTTCCAAACTATTTATTCTCGACTTATATTCAAAAGGATGGTTTCGATCTAGAAAAGATAATGTGTGAATATAACAGGTGAATATATTGGTGAATGTATTTATAAATTGGTGAATGTAATCAATGTTGTTGTTTAGTCATAGGTCAAATACAAATACGCAACCCAACGTTCAGATGTACAATATCCTAGAACATATGTTGTCATGAATTTCATTTTTCAAATCCATTCTAAATACATTAGCTTTCAATAATTGAAAAAAAAATATGCAATAAAATCTGAAATAAAAAAAATTACAGATGCAAATAAACCCCCCCCCCCCCAAAAGTTTAGATATTAACATAGGTTCCAGCGAGTTTCGAACTCACGACCTTCTGCGTGTTAAGCAGATGAGATAACCGCTACACCATGAAACCGGGCTTTGAGCTGTTGAAAATAATGCCTTATGAAATGCATGTCCATTTGCTTCAATTTAGTGAAAGATATGTAAAATTTAATAAGTTCAATAATGACTTAAATATTATGAACAGTTAGCTAACTTTAACCTCTAAGGCTGATACTCTAATATAACGGAGGTCAGCCCTACCCAGCATTGGTAAAAGATACAGAACTGGAAATTGAAATCATAGTATAGATAAACGGAAGAGGTGTATGATTTCTAACAAACATAATACTACAGGCTTACCAAAAGAATAATCAAACCACAGTTTATCAAAGTTTCCTGCGAGTTTCGAACATCTTTGTTTCAAGCACTTGTGAACCATTTACAGACATTTCACCAAATAATTTTGTAATATGTATCCTTAGAGTGTAAAATATTTATGCTTCATTTAGATTTTTAGGGACGCTCTCAACGTAGAAACGCTAGTGTGGCAGAATAGTAAACTTAAATGTGTATATAAACCTCAATCCACTTCTAAGATCTTTAATGTAATTGTTCTCTATTAAAAGTATGTTGTAAGGTAACATGAAAATGTGGCATATAAAACTTTCTGCTGTAGTTTAGACATAGGTTGGACATAACTTCACATACCTGTCTTCAATGGTGTAATATCATGTAAAAATGTCGTCATGAATTTATCTTTCAAACATATTCTATATATATATTGCCTTTCATAATTAAAACATGCGCAGTAACATCTTTAACATAACAAAACATTAATGAGGCAAATATAAAAAAAAGTTTCAAATCATTGTAGATACTCTCTCAGGTTCCAGCGAGTTTCGAACTCACGACCTTCTGCGTGTAAAGCAGATGTGATAACCACTACACCATGGAACCCCATGCTTCCATACTTGCTGATATTGCCTTATCAAGCACATTTACATTTGATCGATTCAGTGGAAATTTAGAAGCTGCTGATTTACGATATAAATACTATATTAAATGTTACCTAACTTTAGTGTCAAAGTCTGGTACTGTTGTATGATGCAAGTGAGCTGAGTTACAGCATAGGTAGAATATACAGAACTGGTAGTTGAAATCGTGTAGAGAAACGGGAGAAATATATCAGACACTAACAAATACGACGCTACAGGATTAAAATAAATATAGAAGCAAAAGTTACAACTAGTTTTGATCTAAGTTTATTTCTAAGCTACTTAATGTAGTTGTTCTAAATAAAGAGTATGTTGTAAGTTAATATAAAAAAGGGGCAAATAAAAGTTTCTCAAAACACTGAAACTAGGTTTTAATTAGCTTCCAGCGAGTTTCGAACTCACGACCTTCTGCGTGTGAAGCTGATGTGATAACCACTACACCATGGAATTGCTTGGTTACAATTGTTGCTTTATCAAACATATTTTCATTTTCATTCACTTTAGTGAAAGATGTGTAACATTGAATTAGTTCATTAATGACCTAAATATTATGAACGGTTACCTAACTTTAACATGAATATATTTAAAAATAGGTGAATGTCATTAATGTTGTTGCTAGAATTAGGTCAAACATAATTTCACAGAACTGTCTTCAATATTATAAAGTCATGTAAAATATGACGTCATAGATTTATCTTTCAAACTTATTCTATATATATTGCCTTTCAATAGTTAAAGAATACGCAGTAACATATTAAAATCACAAAAAAAATGATGCAAATATAAAAAGTTTCTACACATTGTAGACTCCCTCATAGGTTCCAGCGAGTTTCGAACTCACGACCTTCTGCGTGTTAAGTAGATGTGATAACCACTACACCATGGAACCACGTCAGCGTTTAGTTACATACGTTGACATATCAAGCACATTTTCATTTGCTTCTATTTCGTGAAAGAAATATATGATATGTAACAACCATGAAACTACAGGATTTAAAAAATATACTATGATAAAATCAATTACGAGTCTTCAGCTTCCATGTCACATACTATTTGTAATGCTAGTCAGCCCTGTTTCCGCAAACCTATGATCAAACATTTTCTATTACTGACAAAACACGAGATTTATTGTCTTTGCAAAACACATTTTAAGGAAATTAGTCTTATTTTTAAAAACGTACTATTTCGCCAAATTATATGAAAGTAAAAATTAGACAACACAAATGAATTGACACAAAATATTCCGTTGAGTTTCGAACTCGTGGTCTTCTGTTTGTAAAACAGACCTGATAATTGCTACACAATGGAATCACATACGTACTGGGGTAATATATATTGACTACTATTAAGATAGTTCATTCTTTGTTCATTCATAATTCAACCCTTAAATTCTACAAAATACTTCAACAATGTTGGTATAGTCACTGTCCCCGAATCCATCGCCCACAACATCAGTCACTATTATAAGAAAATGCCGTTCCATTCACTGGGAGCACCTCGTCCCCGACGGACACAGATGATCAAATAAATTTGTATTATATGTAGCTTGTGTGTACAAACTATTTATTCCCAACTTATATTCATAAGAAATGTCTCAATCTAAAAATGTTTATGTACAAGTATAAACACGTGAATATATTTAAAAATGTTGTCGTCTAGATTTAAATCAGACACAATTTTACAGACCTGTCTTCCATGTTGTAATGTCCTGTAAAATGTGACGTCATAAATTTATCTTTCAAATTTATTTTACAGACATGCCTACAAAGGTGTAATATTCTGAAATATATGCTGTCATGAATTTCACTTTTCAAACTTATTCATGAACTCTATTTTTCAAACTTATTATTTAGGCTTTTAATAATTAAAGAATACGCAGTAACATCTTTAAAATAACGATAAAAAAAAATTAATGATGCATATATAAAATGTTTCTAAACATTGCAGATACTCTCTCGGGTTCCACCGAGTTTCGAACTTACGACCTTCTGTGTGTAAATCAGATGTTATAACCACTACACCATTGATCACCTTGCTCATTTTTCTGAAGATATTGCATTATGAAGCACATTTGCATAAGATCCTTAATGTAGCTGCTCTATATAAAAAGTACGTGGTAATGTAATATGGAAAAGATGCAAATAAATGTTTCTGAAAACATTTTGATTAGGTTCCAGCGAGATTTGAACTCACGACCTTCTGCATGTGTCGTAGATATGATAGCCATTAGACCATGTAATCGCTCGACTACAGTATCACATTCTTTGTGAATTGTTTAGATTCCGTGAATGATGTGTAAATGTAGAAACAGTTTTTTAACGTTGTAGATACTATGATATGATCAGGTACCTATCTTTAGCTTGTAAGTCTCTTGCTGTTTTATTAACGTTGGTCAGCCCAGTTCCAGCAAACGTATGATCAAATGCTTTCTAGTACTGATCAAACTCGAGATTTAATGTCTTTTCAAAACACATTTCAACAAAATTAAGCATATTTTTTCAAAAGTAATATTTCACTAGAAGATAGAAATCAGAACAACATATATGAATATACCAAGATATTTCGTTGAGTTTCGGATAGGGGTCTTCTGATTGTAAAACAGACGTGAATCCACGAACGTAATTCTGATCAAAGCATTTTGTATTATACGTATCTTGTGTTTTCAAACTATTTTTCTCGACTTATATTCATAAGGATGGTTTCTATCTAGAAACGATTATCTGCAAATATGAATAGGGGAATGTTTTTATAAATAGGTGAAGGTAATTAATTGTTTCTACTTTTGGCACAAGGCCAGCAATTACCCAGTACATTACTGATACTTTATTTTATCGACCCACGTAAGGATGAAAGGTAAAGCTAACCTCGGCGGGGGGAAGGTAATTAATGTTGTTCTTTATTCGTAGGTCAGCACAATTACGCAAACCTATCTTCAAAGGTACAATATCCTGGAAACTACGCCGTCATGAATATCATGTTTCAAATCCATTCTATATACATTGGCTATCAATAATTAAAATATCAGCAATAAAATCTGAAATAAAAGAAAAAATTGCAGATGCTACTAAAAAGAACAATTTTAGATACTAACATAGGTTCCAGCGAGTTTCGAACTCACGACCTTCTGCGTGTTAAGCAGATGTGATAACCACTACACCATGGAACCACGTTATTCAGATGTTGCAAATATTTCCTTATCAAAAATATTTTCATTTGCTTCAACTTAGTGAAAGATGTGTAAAATTGAATTAGTTCATTAATCACCTGAATATTATTATGAACTGTTAGCTAACTTTAGCGTCTAAGTTTGGTACTGTTTTATAACGTAGGTTAGACTCGTTCCAGCAAACGTTTGACGAAATGGGTTCCATTCTTGACTAAATGCGATATTTTCAAAACACATTTTAACAAAATTAGCCTTATGTTTTCAATAGTAATATTTTGCCATGCCAGAATATATGAAGATAAAAATCTGAACAATATAAATGAATTTACACAAAATATTACGTTGAGTTTCGGACACGGGTCTTCTGCAGACGTGATATGTCACGTCGCATACTTACTTATAATCAAATAGTTTTGTAATATATGTATCTTGTGTGTGCAAACTATTTATTCTCGATTAGTATTCATGAGAAAGATCTCTATCTAAAAAAAATATTGTACAAGAGAAATAGGTGAATATATAAAGGAGTGAATGTAATTAATTGTGTTGTCTAGACTTAGGTCAGACACAATTTCACAGACCTGTCGTGAATGGTGTAATATTCTGTAAAATATGCCGCCATGAATTTATCTTTCAAACATATTCTAAATATATTGGCTTTCAATAATTAAAACATACGCAGTAACATCATAAAAATAACTACAAATTAATGATGGAAATATAAAAAAATAAAAGTTTCTAACGAGTGTAGATATTCTGATAGGTTCCAGCGAATTTAGAACTTACGACCTTCTGCGTGTGAACCAGACGTGAGAACCACTACACTATGGAATATTTACATTTAAACTTTATAAAAAGGTGGAAGATGTGTAAATTTAGAAGTTGTTGAGTTACGATCTAAATACTATGCTATGAACGGTTACATAAATAAAACTCAGTTTAGTTCTAAAATATTTAATGTAGTTGTTCAGCTCTAAGACAGGTAGATTTGTCTAGACCTGCCTTCATATGTCCTCGAACACACGAGCTCCTATATTTCATTTTCAAACCTTCTCTATATAACGAGTCTTTCAATAATTTTAAAAACAGAAGTAATAAGGAAAAGTTATGAATAAATTAAAGATGCAAATAAATAAGTTTTTTTTATTAGAATTGAAATCTAAAATGTTTCCACGATCTCCCTGTTAAGTAGATGTGATAACCTCTACACCATGGAATAATACGATTACATTATTACAAATATTGCCTCATCACATATTCTTACAATTGTTTCAATTTACTGAAATATGTGTATATTTAGAAACGTTTCCAGACCAGTAAAACTCCATCTGTCCGATGAGATCTCCTGCCCTTTTTGGGGTGGGTGAGACATTTCTTCCTTGGGAAAATGGGTATAGCTTTCATTAGGTAAAATTTACCTATTTTGCATAAGTTCTCGTCGTTTTGGAGCACTTTTTTCATGGTTTGGGTGTTTAGATGTTTGCTTGTTTGCGTTTCTTTCATGATCTAAATAGTATGATATAATCATTTATGTATCTTTAGTTCATAAGACACTTACTGATTAATATTGCAGGTCATCTCCGTTCCAGCTAACGTATAATCACTACACCATGGAACCTCCTCGTTATTTTCTTGCACATAGTGCCTCATCATAGTGGAGGCACATGGATAGTGGTAAGGGTGTTGGATCATAATGTTGTGGGTTCGATTCCTGGGTTGCGTGTTATGTTTTTGAGCAAAACACTTCATTACACGTTGATCCAGTATACTCAGGTGAAAATGAGTAGCAACAATAGCTGGGGGTTTAAACCTGCGATGGACTGGCGTCCTGTGAAGGGGAGAGTCTTGTACTCTCAGTCACTTCCCACCATGAAACCGCGATAAGCATCGGCCAAATAAGCATTCTGGCTTATATAAGACTTTAGACTGATTTAGTGCCCTATCAACCACATTTACACTTGTTTGAATTCAGTGGAAGATGCGTAAATTTATAAGCTGTTGATATGAAGGGTAACCTAACTTTAGTATCAAAGACTGGTACTGTTGTATGATGAAGATAAGCTTTGTTATAGCATGGAGAAAATATACAGAACTGGTAGTTGAAATCATCGTGTAGAGAAATGGAAGTGAAATATATGAGACACTAACAAACAGGACACTACATGATTAAAAAAGATTGTAGAAGCAAAGGTTCAAACTTGCGAGCCTCAGCGAGTGAAGCAGACGTGATAACCTCTACACTATCGAACTATATGAAGACGTTTGATCAATTAATTGAATTGTTCGTATCTTGTGACTCTAAACCGCTTGTTTTTTTATTCAGATTTTATTGATCCTCGACTGAGAAAAGCTAGCTGAATCCAGTCCAATCTAGTCACTTCCGGCAATTTACGTTTTACCTGTTGGAGTTTCAGGCGAATCCGGGCACGAACGAAGTTGTGGTCAGAGCCGCAATCGGGTCTAGTTTTGGCTCGAACATTCTGGTCTGATGATCCGAACTGAGCACTGATAAGCAAATAGTCTAGGATCATCGACCCCTTTCCGGACGGATTTCGTGACGTGGGCTGATGATTTAGAAGATGTTCGATGTGGGTGTTCCAGATGATCAGGATATTTGTTGTAGCGAATGGTAGAAAGCCCATTGTTAGAGCCCATTGTCGTTGATTTCTACCTGCCCCAGATTGGCCTTGGTAGTCTCCCAACCAGATTTGTCCGAGCAAACATGAGCACTGAGGTCGCCAGCGAGGATGGTCATTTCAGTTTGTGGAATCAGGTCCATCATATGTTGTAGTTGATAATAGAAGTCATCCTTACTGGTGTATGAGCTGATCTCAGTGTGCACATAGACAGAGAGGATGTGTGTATTGATAATTCCATTGATGGTGAGGACTGTCTGGTAGTCGGACACTGGTTGAAATGCGATTACACTGTGTGAAGCCATTTAGTCAACCATGAAGCTGACCCCAGCTTCATGGTTGTCACCACCAGAATAGTAGAGTGTTAACGTTGTGTTTGGGATGATGACCATTGCTCCTGAGGCAGTAAGTCGCAGTTCAGATAGTGCCGTGATCGAAATGCCACATTGATGAGTCCTCAGTTGATGAGCTCTTTCTGCCTGACTTGATGTCAAGTTCGAACATTCCAGACGGTCACATGCCTGTCTAGAGCATGAAAAGTTATTTGGTTTGTTCATTAGTACCTTTATCATCAATATCCTGGGTTACCAATACTGACGTTACGGCTGCCCCGGATGCGGTAGCATGAATGGGTTTCTGACCTATTTTCCTCAGTTTGCTGGTGCTGGTGACCTCGGCAGGGCATCCACTCTCCTCCTTTTGGAGCCAGGCTTGGGACCGTCCTTCAGATTGTGTAGGTTAGGGAGTTCAATTATCTTGGCTCACTGGGTGCAGAGGAAAAAATGACGTCAATAGCAGAGATCAACTATCAAATCGGGTCTGTGACATTTGAGTTTGGATCCCCTCACTGGAGTGTCTGGAAGAAGC
The DNA here is from genome assembly GCA_964016885.1 of Eledone cirrhosa. Lineage (NCBI taxonomy): Eukaryota > Metazoa > Mollusca > Cephalopoda > Octopoda > Eledonidae > Eledone > Eledone cirrhosa. The sequence goes on along the minus strand of OZ024742.1, from coordinate 99,917,911 downwards.
CTCATATCTCCCTAAGAATCAAGATCCGTCATTTCTTCTGGCTGTTCCTACCTGCCCACCTCTAAAGGGGTGGGACCTGGACTATCCTCAAATAATACCTGAATAAGCTCGAGATGCTCCAAAGGTGTCTTGGTGTCTTGTCTTAGTGTCTCACAACGTGACCAAATCTCAAACAAGAACACCCAAGAACAATGTCAGCAGCAGCAGCAGCAGCCGACCATTGAAAACCAAACCCGGCAAGGAAGGCTATAGTAGAGTGGCCACGTCTTCAGGATAAAAACCAGAAGACTGCCGCACCAACTTTTTTCATGACAGTGAGTTATTTATTGGGGAACCCAGCGCAGCGCAGCGAAGAAGACATGGGCAGAACAAATCGAGAAGGACCTGAAATTGCATCGATCGATCTCGACCATGCTATTGTCAGCGCCATGGATAGAAATGCGTGGAAGAAAATCATCATCGGAGTCCGTCAACTAGCGGCACCCACAGCAGCGTATTTGATGAGAGGACAGCTTTCCCCAATCGCCAGTTAGGGCTCGAAGATGATGAAGGAGATATAATCAGATACGTTTTAAGGATCTTACTGTTTTAAAATACAGGTCAGCTGCGTCCCAGCTAACGTATAAACACATGTTTTCTAGTACTAAGAAAACTCGAGATTCTTTGACTTTTTAAAACTCACTTTAATAAAATTAACGTTAGTTTTTCAAAATAGTTTGCGAAAATATATGAAGATAAACATCAGAACAATATAAATGAATTCACCAAAATATACCGTTGAGCATCAAAGTCACAGTCTTCTGTTTTTAAAGCAGACGTGTTAAGTGCTACACAATGGAATCACGTACGTACTTATGATCAAATAATTTTGAATATTACTATCTTGTGTGTGCAAACTGTTTATTCTCGAATGATATTCATACGGACGGTCTCGATCTAAAGAAAGTTAATGTTTAAATATAAACAGGTGAATGTAATTAATATTGTTGTTTAGACTAACGTCAGACACAATTAGGCTAATTTCATTTTCAAACTTATAATATATAGATTGCCTTTCCATAATTAAAACAAAATAATCAGTAACATCTGAAATATGAGAAAAAATTAAAAATGCAAACAATAAATTTTCGAAAAATCTTAGATACTATCATAGGTTCCAGCGAATCTCGAACTCAAGACCTTCTGCGTATGAAGCAGTCACCACACCATGGACCCGCATGGCTATACCGTAACAAATATTGCCTTATCCCGTACTTTTAGAATTGTTTGGAATCAGAGAAAGATGTGTAAATTTAGACACAGTTGTATAACGATCTAAATACGTTTCTTTAGCTTCTAAGGCTCTTAATATTTTTTAACGCAAGTCAACCGTTTTCCAGCAAACGTATGATCAAATTTCTTCTAGTACTGATTAAACACGAGACTTATTGTCTTTACAAAAAAAATTTTAACGAAATTAGACTTATATTTAAAAAAAAGTAATATTTTGCCAAAATATATAGAAATAAGGATCAGAACAGGATGAATTTACCAAAATATTACGTTGAGGTTCAAATTCGTGTTTCCTGAAACTTCATACATAGGAGATGCAGCCCGTAGTATAGCAGAGATATTAAAGGAACACTTAAGGAGGGGAAAGGCTTATCAGTGCTATACCACCATGCCAAACTAGAACAGGAAATCTCAAAAGATAACAAAGATAACATAGAAATAAAGATCCTATATACACATAGAACTGACGCAACACTCAGCCAAATTACGGAGGCCACTCACATAATAGAAGATGCCCTAGTTTAAACTGAAAACACGAGTGGAGTAGTAACAGCCCACACCTTAATGCCTGAAGACAGAATAAAGACACAAACAGCAAATGATGCAAACCCTCCACACATAAAAAAACATAGATACGACACACACAAAAACACTTACACACACCACACAGACGCATGCGCAAACGCATGAACAGCCACAAAACACATAGAATGCACCACAAAATAAACTAGATGAAGGAAAAATTTCAGACCAGGAAAAATTGGAGTCACAAAACAGATAATCATTGAGGAAGTCACAGAATGTGTGATGAAAGAACTTTGATAACCAAATGAATAACGGACATTAAAGATAAAGTGAAAATTATATGGCGCATTTGTTTCCTTCTATTGGCAATACCGGCAACATGACCATCCCAAATATAAGAATATATATATATATATATATATAAGAAACACACGCACCAGTTGCTTTCACAGTGAAAGCAACTGGTGAGTGTGTTTCTTATTGGCAACATGACCCTCCCAAAGCATAACAATATCGGTTTCAACACACGTTTCAGATAAAGAATCTTGCTAAACAAATTCAGAAAGGATATATATATATATATATATATATATATATATATATATATAATTTTAAAAAAGCACGGGGAGAAGTATAATAACATAAAACGTGGAAGAGACAAGCAATTGGATAGATAATTCCCGCTTATCAGCTGTTTTGCAAGGGGATCATTATAATTTCAGACGGTTTAAAAGACAGGGCTACTCCCCACCAGTACATCAATAGAAACCACGGTGTTATCTATAGATAGGTATTCGGGAGGAAAATGCAAAGTACGTTGCACAAAAATCACATTTGCTACAATGGAAACCAACCCAAATGAGGGCAAGTTAACCGGAGTAAAAGTGGCAGAATAAATTAAATGAAAACAAGTTAGTTATATGTGTGTGACGATGTGTGTATATATATATATGTAACTATATATATATATATATATATATATATATATATATAGTTAAAAGAATAGAGGTGTAACACACAAGTTATTATATATTGGTAAACGGAATAGAAAATGCTGACAAATTGTTCACAGTTGAAAAATGGTTTAATTAGGAATAAAAGAGTATTAGTGATTGTATGGGTTAGTATTCAGTTGTGGTTTTAAGTTTTTAAGTTTTTACCGGTTGCGCATTTCTAAATGCTTTTCAAAAACAATTTTGAGATAGAGTGTCCGTGCTGTTTGCTCTGATCTGAGCACGGACACTATCTCAAAATTGTTTTTGAAAAGCATTTAGAAATGCGCAACCGGTAAAAACTTAAAAACTTAAAACCACAACTGAATATTAACCCATACAATCACTAATACTCTTTTATTCCTAATTAAACCATTTTCAACTGTGAACAATTTGTCAGCATTTTCTATTCCGTTTACCAATATATATATATATGTGTGTGTGTGTGTGTGTGTGTGTGTACACATATATATATGTGTGTACACACATATATATATATATATATATATATATATTTCAAACTGGTCGGTTGTGTTGTATATATATATATATATATATATATATATATATGAAGGCGCAGGGCTTAGTGGTTAGAGCATTAGGCTTGCAATTGAGAGGTTGTGAGTTCGATTCTCGGACCGGGTGATGCGTTGTCTCCTTGAGCAAGACACTTTATTTCACGTTGCTCCAGCTTACTCAGCTGTAGAAGTGAGTTGAGACGTCACTGGTGCCAAGCTGATTCGGCCATTGCCTTTCCCTTGGACAACATCGGTGGCGTAGAGAGGGGAGACTGGTATGCATGGGTGACTGCTGGTCTTCCACAAAACAAACCTTGCTCAGACTTGTGCCTCGGAGGGAAACTTTCTAGGTGCAAAACCATGGTCATTCGTGACCGAGTAGGGCCAAAGCAAATATATATATATTCGAAAGTAAGGGTTTTTAATATACCTCACAGGGGTAAATATATAGAAAAATGAAGTTGAAAATGAAATTGGAGTATTTAAGCTTTATTTACAATAATTAATGTATTGGCAGTATCGGTAGAGGGTAGGACGCCATGCTTTGATGCATAGAGTTACGGCACTTGCCATTCTGAGTTCAAATCCCGCCGAGGTTAACTTTGCCTTTCATCCTTACGGGGTCGATAAAATAAAGTACCAGTAATGCACTGGGTAATTGCTGGCCTTGTGCCAAAAGTAGAAACAATTAATAACTTTACTGGTTTCACAAGTTTCATGATTTTGAATAGTTAAGAGAGATGGCGAGATGTGTGTCTTTGCCGACCGACATGTTAGGTGCATCTGTATATAAATATATATATATATATATATTTATTTTTTTTTATTTATATATATATATTTTTTATCTTTATTCTTATTTTTACTTTTATCCTCCTTTATATTTTACCTTATTCTTACTTTTATACCTTATTATAGTGTAATCTTCCCCATGCCTTATTATACATTATTAATTATAGATTATCATTATTGCTCTTTTTCCATTTCTAATTACCTCATGTACTTTCTCCTCCGTTATATATATTTTGTATGCCCTTTGTGTGTGTGTAGCCTCTGCACACCCTCTGCACCCTACTATCAACGCCACCCCATCTATGGCTCAACTAACCACTCGACTCCCGGGAATAAATATGACCACAGCTAGTAAACAAGGACCCACACCCCATCCTCCCGCACCAAAATTAGACTTATCGTCCCCTGCTTTTGCTCTTTACTCTCTTTACTCTTTGTTCTTGAATATTTGGTTGGTAGAGTCCATAACACCAATCAAACCCCTTTTATAGCTCTGACGAATCCTACGGTTACGTAAGGAAGAAACATTGTAAGCCAATAAAAATCTTTTGATGTTGTAGACGCTCTTGTGTTCTTTATCATATATACGGCTCTGCTCCAAAGCATAGAGCTAATTATTATGCTGCCAATACCTTAAAGGGACACGGGTATACAATACCTAACTCCTATTAACCTAAGTATATATATATATAGGAAAAAGTATGACCCCGACTACAGAGCTCAATCCGTTTCGACGGCTATTTCTAAGTCCAGAAATAGCCGTCGAAACGGCATGAGCTCTGCCGTTGGGGTCATACTTTTTCCTATTTCCCACTCTACTACCCTAAGTATTGAGTACTCTGGTGCGTTATGGTCCATCTGGTTCCTTACCACAATTCCTTTGTTATATATATATATATATATATATATATATATATATATAAACAAGAGGTATAAGTCAACATTTCATAATTTACTTCTTTCATTACCGTCAAATATATTATTGTACGTATTATTGTACGTATATATGTACGATTGGATTCACCGAACATCTATTATCATGCTCGGTGTGTTTGTAAACAAACATCCCGAATTAAGCCGTACAGTGTCTAGCAACCATCGTTGCTCATTTGTTCAACACTGACAAAGGAACGCTGTACTAGTTTCAAGCTTATTAGCTATCGTCAGCCTAATTTGCATATCGAGTGAGTTAATCGGCCGGGCGTACCGAAAACGATAAACGGAAAAACTTTCAGACGTTCAATCATCTGGCAGGAAGGTATACGTTGCTGACGATAGCTAATAAGCTTGAAACTAGTACAGCGTTCCTTTGTTAGTGTTGAACAAATGCGCAACGATGGTTGCTAGACACTGTACAGCTTAATACGGGATGTTTGTTTACAAACACACCGAGCATTATAATAAATGTTCGGTGAATACATACGTACATATATATATATGTGTGCATGTATGTATATATATATACATACTACTGTACGTCTGTATACATATATGTACGTACGTGTACATACTTATATTTAAGTAACAGCCGTACTAAGAGTGAGAAATGAAATTTCGTTTCATTTTTTCCGTTTATATATATATATATATATATATATATGCACACACATATATATATATAAATTCATATATACATTTTTGTCTGCAAATATATAGGCGTCGTACTATTTTATACGTAAACATTCTTTCTATATCTTTTCATGGGTGTGTATGCATGACTATATGTGTATGTTTGATGTGTGTGTATGTGAATATGTGTATATTTTTGTATATGATTATGTGTATCTCTATGTGTGGGCATGTGTGTGTATACAATATCAATTTCCACGTTTGTGATATCAGAATACACCACACTTGATAATGCGGAACGTAATTACATTTACACTATATCATAATCCATACTGGATGTCGTGGTGGATAATTTGTAAATCGTTCGTGATAATGATGATGCTGATAATGAGGACAACAGCGACGACGATGGTAACTGGAATGGTGATGGCGATGGTGATGATGAGGATGGTGATGATGGTGATGATGATGGTGATTAATACGATGAGCCTGATGGCACGGAATACAGAAGATTAATGTAGGTATTCGTGATGTTGATGTTGATGATAATAATGATTAATGGCAATAAATATAAGTATACACACCAACGCCGATGAATTTAACGAAGTTGATGGTGATGAGGAGGAGGACGAGAAGGAAAATGAGCATGAGTGTAACTATAATGTTTGCGATGATGATGATTATTAAAATGCTGCTGGTGATATTGGGATATGGGATTATGATAACGATAATAAAGATAATGGTAATGTTGAAGATGATGATGACGATGATGATGATGCTGATGATGATACTGATGATGATGATGACAATGATGATGATGATGATGATGATGATGATGATGATGATGATGATGATGATGATAAAACGAAACATACTCTTCTATAAACAATATTTGACGCAGCAACATAAATATCTCATGGAACCAGCATTCTAGACAGCCGCAACACCTTAATGCTACATAAGTCACACGCGATAAACCCGACACTGAGACACATAGCACTGATTACAACACTCATGCAGAACATATTTACCACCCAACAAAATAACACAACTCACATTCCATATACAAACCTTACAATGACGTGAGAAAAAACAAGTTAAACTCGATAAGGAAATCAAAATACGCACACACCCCAAGAACAGAGATGTGCACCTGGGGATGCAGTAGAGGTTTGCTGAAACATTCGAAGAAATAATAAAGCATAGCATTAAGGACAGCACAGGGCGGTGCAAATGGGTATTTCTTCATGTAAAAAAACAAACCCAAAACAAAAACAAAGGATTTAATAAAAAATTAAACAAAGGAACATTTCCCCAATGTGGGTGGGGATTTCCGAGGGTCACTCGTGGAGAATTCCCACAAAAAATCCATGGTGCCCCTGAACACCATGGCAAGGGCCCTCTCCCAGTTTTCCATTTCCAGACTACAGGCGCCTACTCAGAGCAGACCCTTTCACTCGGTCATGCTCGCCACTCTCACCCATCTTTCAACAAATTGCTGGGGAAGGAGCACTTTCCTCTCCACTCTGATTTTCCTTTTCGAATTAAATTTGAAAAAATCAGTGCTTCGTAACAGAGGTACGTGCGCGTCTACAGCCCTTTAATCCGTGTCCACCACACAACCTCTTTCGCCATGACCACCAGGCAAATAAAAACTGCTTGCCCTTCCCGCTAAAGGAAAATGGCAGGGCAATCTTCCCTATGGACTCAGCTGGTCACCGTATACGACCTACACTGGACAGCAGATGTTCGACATAAACCTACAAGTCAGCTATGCTCGGACACTGAATGAGTGCGTGCAGGACGGTTTCGTCGTCCTGCGCGCATTTCGGATATGTCCGGTTGACGTCCTTCCATACCTGTCGAGTTTATCGCTAACTGTCAAAGCTTCTCGGTAGCAGCCAGGCCAAGATTTTCTGGAAATTATCCGCCCAAAGATGTTCTCCGGAAGACATTGGCTGGTTGATTTTAATCGACGCTTAATGTCTCCGCAAAGACATTGTCGCTCTTACCATCCAATAATCCTCTATAGAATGCTAAGGAAGAGTTTCCACCGAGCGTAGAGCCCGATTAGCTGAGAGCTGGGACGCCTGAAGACATTCCAGTCTCCAAGCACTCCCTCTCGGTTGTGGGAAAAGCAGAGAAGTGAAAGTATAATTTTGTCTGAAACATGGTAAATTCGAACGACTTAGTCGCAATTATTTTAGACGTATCTTTCTCAATGTAACTGAGATCAAGCCAGATCATTCAGATATATTCCTCAAGATTATGAATAAAATGTGTTGCTGTCTTAGAGACGTTTTGATCTTTCTGACCCCTTTCTCGGTATATATGACGGGCAGAAGATATTGAAATTGAAATAAGCTAGATGTGTGATATGAAAATAAAAACTATACCATTATCTAAACCATTAACGTAGGCATCAACACACCAACAAACATATAAAACCACAGAACTTAACACACAGTAAAGGTATTATTCCCACTAGAGTCAGGACATATAAATAAAACACTTCGAATACAATACTATAAACCACACAATAATTTGTCTACACCGCCATACAGGTAAACCATACACTATACGAGCGTGGGCTGAAACGTTCATAGGCTGACTATGAAGGTGTGATGCTAAGGCTGTGAAATATTGCATGCATTAATTTCAACTCTTTTCATTAATAAATGCATTGTTTCCGTCCAAGTAAACTGACATCTGACTGGTAAAAGTAAACTTAAATATTACTTGTAACTTCTCTAGAAAATGCAAAAAAATTGGCATCGTGGTGCTATCAAGTACCTGCAAAATAAGGGTTTATTCCTCAATAGCATTCATACTGACATGATTCCTACATTACAGGATGATGCTTCAGCTTTATCAACAATCATACAATAAAATAAATAGTCACGCTAAAGATTATCTAAAACAATTTTATAGAGAATTATGAGAAAATAAAATAGAAAAATCTGTGCAGCATTGATAGCAAAAATTAGAAAGAATACTGGGGACGAGTATGGATAATAACAGAAGAAAAAAATCACAACGTATGTTGCTTAATACAATCATCGTACAATTTGAACACTCGTGGGAGACCATATTAATACAACAGTTAGTCTAGACGCTACTAGATAGTAAGCACCTGGAATAATAGAATCCCCTGACACCTGGTTAAAATATTTAAGAAACACTCATAAAATACTGTAGAAATATTTAATAACATACTAAAAATCCGGAAACAAGATTTGACTGGCTCTCTGGGATAAAGCCATTTTAATTCCCTAGACTAAAAAAACGGTAAACCATAAAATCCACAGGCACATAAATCACCTTCCAACTGTTTAGAAAGCTTTCACTGTAATAATATTGTGGTGTATAATAAACATCTGGAAAAGGGCCCACATTATTTCCAGAAGAGGAGAAGGAAGCTGCAAAAGTATATATGGTTGTAAAGATCAATTACAAATCAACAAAACTATAAATGAAGATGGTAGGACTTAAGCATAACATATATTGACTTCAAGAAGGTTTTTGGCAGCGTTTTACATATGTGTATTCTGGAAATATTAGGAATGTGTAAGATAGCGCAAATGATAATTTGATATATTATATAATGTCATTAGTGAATGGTAAACAATTCCATGCACGATAACGATGGAAAGAATCATAAAATAATTCCATGTGTCAAGACTAGTCCCTCTCTCCACTCCTTTTCTAATCACAGCTAACAATCCTAATGAAAATTTTAAACAGGCATGCACTCACACAAACAATTTTGAAGAGAAGAAAATTAATTAAGCACATTGAAGTCATGTTAGATAAGGAATAATAAATAAGAGAATTATTGCAAACACAGGTTGCAAATAGTTAGAAATTAATGATTCAAGTAGGGTACAACTCACACTAATGGAAGAAAAGTTTAAGATGGAATATCATAAATCATTTCTAACATTGGTACAAAGCCAGTAATTTGGGTGAAGAGGAACGTCGATTTTATTATCTCCAGAAATTGATTGGTACAATAATCTATCGACCCCGAAAGTGTGAAAAGCGAAGTTGAAATTGGCGAAATTTAAGCTCAGAACTTAAAGAACCCGTGAAAATACTGCTATGCATTTGTCCGACGCTCTAATGCCTCTGCCAATACTGTGCTCATATTGGTGGATATACTGTATTAGTACTAAAACAACAAGATAATGAAATTCAATAGGGTAAATGAACCAGTAATAATTTATAATTATCACATTAATTACTAGATTTGAACGCTAAATAAACCAGCAAGACGAGACAGAAAATCAAGATAAATAGCGGTTTCTAATTTAAGCAGATCACGGAAATTTGCGAGTGGGAAAAGCCGATAAAATTCACACTAGTACTTGACTGGTACTTTATTTTATCAACTCTTGAAGGGTGACAGGCAAAGTTTACCTAGACGTGATTTTAAATCAAATTGTAAAGAGACAAAGCAAATGCTGCAAAATATTTTGTTAGACGCTTTAAGGCTGCTGTTAAAGCAACGATAGTGATGCTGCTACTGATGATAACGACGATTATTTCATAATTTGGCTCAAGAGCAATTGTTGAAAAGAAGTGGATACAGATATTTTCGTAAACCTACGTATCTGATTGGTTATTAATACTGATAGAGTCACCGGTGGTTTCGGTGACGAGTATTCAGTCGTTCGATCAATTGAACAGCCGACTCATAAATCAAAGTTTCGTTGAGTATTCCACAAACTCGCGTACCCTTAAAGAAATTCCTAATTCGAATCGGCACGGGAGAATATAACAAAGCTAGGTATTTGAATTACAGGTGGAATCCCTTCAACCAGCTTCCACAGAGTTCTTGCCTACCAAGTTTCACTCATTAGTACTGGTTGAAGTGGAGGCTATGGTAAAAAGATGTCACCCAGCATGATTGAACCGAGGACCTCATGAATGCAAAAAAATAAAACATCTTAAACACTCAGCCATTTCATTTATTCTCATGAAGCTGTGAGATTATGTGAACCCAGTAGAAGGAAATAATATTCTATTTTGACATAATATACATTAATAAATGATTCTTCATAATTTTAACTCAAATGTGATTTACACATGTTTCCGTGTAAAATTACAAACACGTCATATGTATAATGTATACACATACATGTACACACACACACACACACACACACACACACACACACACATATATATGTATATATATATAATGTACGAGAGAGAATCACACACACATGTATATATATATATATGTATATTTATTTATTTATTTATATATAGAGAGAGAGTGAGAGAGAGAGAGAGAGAGAGAGAGAGAGAGAGAGAGAGAGAGAGAGAGAGAGAGAGAGAGAGATGTCGACCAGGCACTTATCAACAGTCAGGTAAAATGTATCAAAGCATCAGAGGTTGCAGAAGAGGGAAGATTGAATAGGTCTCGGCGTTTGCAAGCAATATTTAACTAAGTATATATGACTATATATAACAATATATCAAAAACAAAAAACAAAAACCATCCAGAGCACACATCACGCAGTCTTAGCTGCTCAACCAGTCCAAACAATAGCGACATGAAAGTATACATCTTCAACACAAGATTCTATACGATGGGAAGTTTAAAGACACCTGTGTTTTCATCAAACGTTACTTAAAGACTATAAAATACCTTTTCATCGATTCGTGTGTATCGTTGTTATCATTTAAACATTGGATCACGCACATATACACATAAAGACTGTTCAGTCACCCTGCGGGGGTAACTTATATATATTTCGTTTTCTTGTTACATTTACGTTTTTTTGTTACATTTATTGCTTAGAAATTTTTTCTTTTTGTTATTGTTGCCTTATTTTTCTTCTTTGATGTTTTATTTTTTTTTGCTATGCTTCTGCATTTTTTTTCTAATTCTGTTTGCTTTTATTTCTGCGTTGAGTGAGGTTTTCATAAAGACAACAAGAAATAAAAACAAACAATAGATGGTGTTTAATACATTATCAAGAACATGAACTCCTAAAAACAACTAGTACCTTAACCACCCTACCATCTCCTCACCATCACTCTACCATCAGCAATTCTTCAACAGATGTAATATACACATAAAATTATTTATATAAACTATAGCTTATTCTACTCTCTGTACCGAGCTAATAAATATCACTGATGAAATATGAAAATTCCTGGAACCCTGCCTGGCTTTCCAATACGGCTACTGAGATACCTGTGACATATTCACCTCTTAACACAGGCATTATTATTAATGTTCGATATAATCCATGCGTACATATGTATATGTATATATGTGTGTGTATATATATATGTGTGTGTATGTACGTATGCATACTTACACACACACACACATATATATATATAAATATATATATATATATATATATATATATATATATATATATATATATATATATATATATATATATATATATATATATATATATATATATATAAATATAAATATCTATATATACATGAGATAATTATATATATATATATATATATATATATATATATATATATATATATATATATATATATACATACAATATGTTGAAGGGGCCTATGCCTCCGTTAATTTATCGTGGTATATATACATATATGTGAATATATATATATATATATATATATATATATATATGAGACACCACACACACACACAATTACATATGAATATGTGTGTGTATTTCATTATTATATTGTCCCAAATTCCCCTGTGGTCGAGTTAACGACGAGTGTATTAACTGCTTTTTCTAGCAAATAGGTTATTCGCTCACTGTCCACCTTACTCTCCTTCTGTGACCACTGTATCGTGTTTATCTCTCTCCTCGCCTCTCGAGAAATTCTCACTTGGTACGAAAGAAAGAATCCTTTTTTTAAACTCCTGTATTACGTGTTAATCTCTCCCTTCGCCTCTGAGACTTTCTCACTTGCTATATACGCGTCAAGAAACAGTCCTTTTTTCTGAGTGGTCTCTTGATAAGCCGTATCAACCTCACAGCGATGATGCACTTTTAAAGTGCAGAATTCGGAGCACACGGATCGGTGAAACCGCAGTCGGGACTTTGAAGAAAAAATAGGTATATTTTTGTCTATTATTTCCTCATATTTTGTAATTTGATATATATATATATATAAAGAGATAATCATATCTGAATATATCGTGTACGCCTTCATAGGTAAATACCACTATTATGAATCAGGCTATATTAGAACCTATTAGAACTAAAGTTAATATTCCTAAATATATTGTTATACATAAAAACATGCTTCTAGGTAACACCATGTATAAAAAATATATACGTTTGTTGGGGCATACATCAGCAAGCAAGAGAAGATTCAAAGTGTATCGCAAATGTCAAAATGCTGATAATTTGAAATATTATCACTTTGAGGGTAAAAATTGCTTTTGTATCCAACATTTAACATTTAATCAAATAATGGGCTATAATAGTAACAAAAGCAGTAAATACTCTTCAAATGGTGATGTTGTTGGCGGCGCTAGTTCTAGTAGAGATTCTTTGGGGAGAATTCAGTAACTTGAGTAAATTTTTGGCAGTCCGTATTGGATGAAGTGTGTATCCAGTTAACACGAGAACTTAGATAACAGTTAGCGTAAGAGAGAAATTAGTGTAACAGAAATAACGGATGGGGAGAACGAGAGAGAAAAAAAGAGTAGAAGAGGTGGAGAAGCAAACAGATGAAGAGAGAAAGGTACTTTAACTGATGGTTTATCTGAGGTTTAAAAGAATTATATTTCAAGCATACGAAGTTGAAACGAAAGCAATTACATCGTGAAAGAAATATTCTAGTCAAATCAAAAAGCCCAGATTGTTAATTTTTCTTCCATTTATTCCGTGGTGCAGACTTTTCGTCGTACTGTCTGCGACCTATTCACCGATACAGTTTCACTGAAGCCAACTATTAATATTACAACAATGACAGAAAGAACAAAGAGAATTGATAGAATGTGTATCGAGAAATCTTAACACATTGCCACGAGGAACAGGCAGCGAAACTCACAGAGTACAAGAATATTTTCGTGCAAGTTTCATTGAAAGTGCTTGATAAGAATTTTGTTTCTGATGTCGTCACTTTTGCTTGCCAATATATGTTTACACAGACACACACAGACACACGCATATTTTGTGTTAACAATCGACAAGATGCCACAACTCATTCGCTTACCAAGTGGGGTTGAACATGTCAAATCGGAGCAAGAAAACAATGGTTCTATTGTTGATACTATCTACCGGCCCCAACTCCTGGCAAAATGAGCATCAGGAAATAAACGTCTTGCTGAAGGTCAGAACGCCCCGAGCGGTATGGCAATAGAACTCACAACCTCACGATAGTGGATCCAATTTTCTAACCACTAAGCCATTTTATATAGACGTGTCTTACAAACATAGAATTATTCATTCCTGATTATTTCACATAAATAAACCAGTTGTTGTCCTCTAAAAGTAATTTCTATATGACATGAAGATGTCTATATTGTACTAACGTATTGAGAAATATTTTAAAATATTTGATCACCTCTTGATACCCATCGGGAATGCGTACATTATATATATATATATATATATATATATATATATATATATAAATACACACACACATGCATAAATACACACACGCACACACACACACACACATACACACACACACACACACACACACACACACACACACACACACACATATATATATATATATATATATATATATATATATATATATAAGTAAGTAATGTAGAAAAGTGACACACGAGTTGATATATATATATATATAAACAAATAGTAAAAAGGAAAAAATACAGTAGAAGATGCTGGAAGGATTTTTTCAGTATAATATCAAAACATTTATTTATAAAGTGGGGATTTCCGCATTTAATCGTGGTACCGGTTTCAGCATTATATGCTTTTTCAACGACGGAAGTGTAAAGTGCAGTTAAATTGCATATATATATATACGAATGATAATAAAATGCAGAAGAAACATTATTAGTTTTTTTCATACCTATTTATAGAGGAAATTTCATGTTTCTGTTCGAGGCTCTCTTTCGCTCTCTGCTAGTTGACCAACAGAATACAATTTAACTGCAATTAACACTTCCGTCGTTGAAAAACCATATATAATCCTGAAACCGGTACCACGATTAAAAGCGGAAATCTCCACTTTATAAATAAATGTTCTGATCTTATACTGAACAAATCCCTCCACCATTTTCTATTGTATTTTTTTCCTTTTTACTTTTTGTTTATATATATATATATATATATATATATATATATATATATATATATATATATATATATAGTGAAATAAGATAACAAGGACGATTGGTTACTCCTTCAATACGTATATTGGTTCGTGACGCGCTTTTCACCACTGATCAGCTCAAGGTTCGATCTGTATCGAACTGATCCGACTCGTCAGACCCCTTATAATATACTCTGTTTAGCTCTACACCTCGATACTGAAGTGAATCTAAATATCGAGTGATCACTCGGATGAACCTACAGTAACTCCAAGTTACACTCCCTGGATATATATATATATACACACACACACACACACATACATATATATATATATATATATATATATATATATATATATATATATATATATATATATATATATATATATATATATATATATATAATAAAATTAGAATTGTATTTCTCATCTTAGCACAGCCAATACATCAATGTAAGTATGCACACGTACACACACACACACATATACATATACATATACATATACATATGTACGTATGGGTTATATCGAACATTAATAACTGTTTCTACTATGGGCACAAGGCCAGCAATTACCCCAGTACATTACTGGTACTTTATTTTATCGACCCCGTAAGGATGAAAGGCAAATTGAACCTCGGCGGGATTTGAACTCACACCATAAAGGGGCGTAACTCTATGCTGCAAAGCATGGCGTCCGACCTTCTACTGATAATAATGCTTGATTCGTTTGTAAACAAACGGCCAGTGTGTAAGCTGTGCCGTACCGGTGACTGATCGTCAGCTGCCCGTCCCACACTGGCCGTTTATTTACAAACGAATCAAACATTATTATTATCGGTAGAGGGTCGGACGCATAGAGTTACGGCCCTTGCCATTCTGAGTTCAAATCCCGCCGAGGTTAACTTTGCCTTTCATCCTTACGGAGTCGATAAAATAAAGTACCAGTAATACATTGGAGTAATTGCTGGCCTTGTGCCTAAAGTAGAAACAATTATTAATGTTCAATATAACCCATGAGAACATATATATATGTATATATGTGTGTATATATATATATATATATATATATATATATATATATATATATATATATATATAAATATATATTCAGCGAGAATCGTATTTTGGCCGGTAGAAAAAGCGAAACGAAACGCAAAATCGTAGAAATGCTGGCAAGCGCTCCAATCGTCAAGAAAACTAGAGCTAAACAATATGTTAAAACGCCATACAAACTGAAAAGTGGTCAAGAAGGCATTAACCACCTAAGACAAAAAACAAGTCAAGCTAAACAGGTCAAACAAAATAAATGATGTAAACAGACCTGGACCCAAGTGGAATTGATGGTAAAATCCAAATGCAGGGTTTCTATGACACCTAAATCAATAATACTGTCTGCTTAAAACTATAAACTTTCAGCATAAAGATCGAACAAGTAATATCACGTTATCAACAGGTATTTTGCTCTTCAACCAACTTTGTGAGTGACGCAGAACCTCGTAAAGGCACATGTGTAACTCACAAGGGGAAATTCCCCAGATTTTGGCAAATGAATTCAATATGTGTATATCATACAAAAAATTGCATAGATAGCACAAATCGAATAAGCACTCAACCGCGTAGGTTTTAAAATAAGTGTGTATGTGTGTGTAGTGGAGGCAGGTGACCTAGTGGTAAGAGAGTTGGACTTATGATCATAATGTCGTGGATTCGATTCCTGGGTTGCGTGTTGTGTTTTTGAGCAAAACATTTCATTTCACGTTGCTCCAGTATACTCAGCTGAAAATGAGTACCAGCAATAGCTGGAAGTTTAACCCTGTGATGGACTGGCGTCCTGTCCAGCGGGGAGTCTTGTACTCTCAGTCGCTTCACGCCATGAAACCGGGTTAAGCATCGGCGAAATGAGCCTTCTGGCTTAAGACAGACTTTAGACTTTTTTTAGTGTGTGTGTGTGTGTATGGGTGTGTGTGTATATATGTGTGTGTGTATGTACGTGTGCATTCTTACATATATATACTGTATATAAGATATTGGGTTTTGTTGCTTAACAAATCTGGTGAGCAGATCGGGCTGGAGTCGGTTCTATAGCATTTATATAGACCCTGAGCAACCCATCAGTAGAACGGACGTAGGTAACTGTATAATCAATACAGACCTTGATGTGAAACCTCGCTTTGTTTTCAATATATACACTCTGACACTTAGAACAGAGTGCTGGGTTTGGTACTCGCCTCAGTAAATCACAAATCTTCCACTCTCTCTCTCTCTCTCTCTCTCTCTCTCTCTCTCTCTATATATATATATATATATATATATATATATATATATATATATATATATATATATATATATATATATATATATATATATATATATATGTATATATATATAATTGTCACAAGTGTAGTGTTTGTACCAGAGTTTTCAAGTTTTTTGCTGGCTGGACTAAAAAGTCACACACGTTCAGCGCACCGGTAGGGGTTCTCCTACATGGATATAAAGTAGTGGCTGTACTTGAAAACGAGTTGGCAGCCACCATATGTATATATATATATATATATATATATATATATATATATATATATATATATATATATATATATATAGTAATAATAATAAATTTGAAGACTAAAATCCAAAGAGGGCTCGATAAGGATAAATATATATCAAATATATAAGAACCGTAGAGCAAATATTTATTAAAATAATAGATTAAAGTTTAAGCAAAGAATCGCTGCTTTCACCCTTAACGGGATCTTCTGAAACTAACAAAGTCAATCTGTAAACGCAGAAGTGGATATTTCAAAAAACGTTACAGCCGGAGGAAGACAGGAAGACGATACTTTGGTTCTTGGAAACGTTCCATGGTAAAGAACGGGAAAAAACGAATATAATACGTCATTAATAGGAGCGGTGAAAAACAATTACACGCAAAGACAGAAACACGTTTATGGTATAAAAGAGGTCGTAGACTAATGTTATCTTAGGTGGTTCATAGAGACGTTCTCTGGCAATGAACGAAAAAAACGAAGATAATACGTCATATGTGGAGCGTGGAGAACAATTGCACGCAAAGACAAAACCACGTAAATGGTATAGCTGACGTCGTAGACTAAAATTCTAACTAGGAGACCGAATGAATCTCCGCTTCAGAGTTAAGAACAAAGTAAATAAATACAATACAGAGGTAATAGAAATTAAATAAATACATACACGCATACAAATACGTACATACACAAGCATACGTGAAAACACTTACCATAGGTATACAAAACCACGCACATATAAATATGTGTGTGTGTATGCGTGTATACAAATAAATAAATAATTAAATAAACGTATATAAATAAATAAATACGTATATAACAAGCACACACACATGCCTACATGTAAATACACAAATGTTCGGAGACCAAAACATGGAGTACACATATACACTGACCCTACATACGTACGAACCTGCATACTCACACAAACGCAAAAGACCCGTATACACATAACCAAACCATATGTACCAGTAAATATAAAATTATACGCCATAACATATACAATCAAATATACGTACGAGAAGGTATACGTACCTTCACAAAACATACAGGTAATATATACTTACCTATGCAAATAAGTAATGGTATAAATAAAACATATACTTAGCTACCACATCAAGACGTAAAATATCCACGTATAGATCGTACTATCCGTTAGGGTATAACGTGGGGCTGTAATACAGGAAACTTTTGTGCAATTTATGTTTACAAGCCGAAATTGCCTCAGATTTTTTGTTTAAGATGTGGTCTGTGGCGTAGAGTATTATTTGGAAGCTCCCGGATAGTATCCGGGAGCTTCCAACAGAAATGGTTGCATTCTTTAAGGGTATGTCAATATTTATTTATAAAACTGATCTATATTATATTTTATCGGACGAAAGCGCACCATAATTTGACTAGGTGTCCTTGAAATATATATAATGAAATAAATATGGTTTTATAAATATAGTTTCCATTTGTTAATATATCGTATTTTTACTCCAATAATTTGTTGAGTGCTTTATATCAGTTATAAAAATATTTGCTTGTTGTATTCCAACAATTTAAATATAACTTTTACACATATATATATATATATATATATATATATATATATTTGTTCAGACCTAGCTGTCGAAACGGCCGGAGCTCAGCCGTCGGGGTCCTGACCTTTTTCCTATATATATATATATATATATTGCCAACATGACCCTCCTAAAGTATAACAATATATATATATATATATAAATATATATACATATATACATACATTTATTCATACTCACACACACACACAAATATATATATGTGTATATACACACATATACATACACACACACACATATAAATATATATATATATATAGATATATATACATACATATACATTGTGGTATTGTGGTAGCGTTAGTAAAAGGTTAAAATAATAGAAAGATAATATGAATAGGGAATTTAAGATGTTTCTCTGACAGAACGAAAGACAATGGATAATGTATGACATATGAGACCTACATTACAATATTATTATAGTGTTGCGACGACGTCTGCGGTGGCGGTGTTGACGGTGGTGGTGTTGGTAGAATTGGGGGCGGCACACACACACACACACACACACACACACCACACACACACACACACACACACACACACATGTATATATGCATACAAATGTTCTCGCACACTCACTTATGTATATATATATATATATATAGATACAAAAGTATAAATGTATGTGTGGATGTATATCTGTGTATGAGTATCTGTGCTCTTAAAGGCACCTGGCCTAGTGGTTAGGGTGTCCGACACACACGATCATATGGTTGCGCATTGTGTTCTTAAGCAAGATGATACATTTCGCATTGTTTTTCAGGGTACGGACTGTGGTCCCTATCATTTAGACTACCGAGAAACCTCCTAGAAGAAGGTAAAGCACACGCAAACAGACATACCCACACACAGAGAGACACACTGACACAAATATACACTCATACACTCATACACGCCCGTACACACATACACACACATACACACATCCGGTATACATCTTCATGTGTATGTATGAGAATATAAATATGTATTAGAATATATATATATATATATATATATATATATATATATATATATATATAAGTATATATATATATATATATATATATATATATATATATATATATATATATATATATATATATATATATATATATATATAACAGCATTTTAACCGGCGGGGAGAATAGGAAAATAGATATGTAAGAAAGAGAGAGAGAGAGAGTGAGAATTGTTAAAAGAGGTAATCAGTTCGGAAGTAGGTAAGTAAGAAAATTTATCACCAGAAGTTAGGTATTTAGATTACAACTCAGCTTTCATTGCAATCAGGAACGCCAGAGTAAGTCACCCTAGGCAGCGGTTTGGGTCAATGAGAATCAATTGGATGTGAGAAAGTGCCATAAGATAATTTAGTTATTAAAATTGTTTTTATTATTTATTATATGTATTTCTTTTTCGGAAATAGAAGTATAATTATTTTCAAACACCAGGAATACTAACAAATAAACAACAAATTAAATCATTTCCCAAAATTCATCTTAATAATAATAATAATGATTTCTTGTATAGGCACAAGGCCAGTAATTTTTTTTTTTTTGGGGGGGGGGGTCGATTAAATCAACCTCAGTACGTTACTGGTGCTTTATTTTATCGACCCCGTAAGGGTGAAAGGCAAAGTTAACCGCAGCGGGATTTGAACTCAGACCATAAAGTCAGCAGTTTTTGGGGAGAGGAAAGTCGATTATGTTAACACTAGTAATTGACAGGTATTTTTTTTATCGATTGTGGAAGGATGAAAGGCAATGTTGAGCACGCTAGGATTTGAACTTAAAACGTTTGATAGCCACCCAATTAGATAACATATCTAAGTCTGCCTTCGGCCATGGTTGACCATGGGTCTGCACTTGGAATGATCCCCTCTTATGCTTAGAGGTGGGCAAGGTGTTGTGAAAAACATGCAGTCACCCATGCATGCCGGCCTCTCCTCTACATGCCTCAGGTTTAGGCTAAATGAATGGCAACAGGCGATACAGATTAGCCCCAGCGACGTCGCAGTCGATCACAAAATATAAAGCTTTGAAAGCGTTAACAGAAGTCAGCATGGC
>OZ024742.1:99886803-99889303 GCA_964016885.1 Eledone cirrhosa | reverse complement strand
TATGCATATACAGCGGGCTGTCTATCGATTCGATAAGCACTGCTTTTCCAACATACATTTCTAACATGCCTTCAATGAGAACATGAACACCAATACTATACTTTACTTATCGATGAAAATCAAATTTAAACTTCATGCGATTTGAACTCAGATCGCCGTATAACCTTTTATTTGAGGTTATAGGAACTCTACCAATTCACAAACAAATACCATATATAAAATCACAAAAAAAATATGGTGGTGTGGCGATCCTATATAAACAAATAAACATCTAGTTAGTTTTCTGAGATCGAGCATAAATCACCACAGAAACCTAATGGTCCAAAGATATATAATATCAGCATTTATTTAAAACATACCAAATACCGCCATCCGGAACGTTCCACTCTGAGTTGTGGAAACAATCCATCATGCAAATTTGATACGAGGATATATCCACCCTTCTCTAACTTTAGACACCAAATAGGGTATTAGAACTCTAAAGGTTGTCTCATAGCTTGATATCTTTATAATGTATGTATGTATGTATGTATGTATGTATGTATGTATGTATGTATGTATGTTCTTCTGGTTTTATAATTTCACACAGTTTTACCAATAGAGAGAGAGTCGGTTTCTAACATAGACACAAGACTCTCTCATTGGAATTTACACAACATCAACTAGGTAGATATGTATGTATGCATGTGTAGATATGGATGTTATTGTATGTGTGGATGTGGATGTTTTGAGTTGTATGTGTGCATGTGTACATGCTTTATATCTGTACATGTGTATATGCAGTTATTAGATGCAACATTTTTGGAATGTTTTACATATTTTTACTGTTCCATTAATGGATTGTACTTGTAATTTCCTAACTAGTTGTATTCTTTCTGTTCCTTTGAAGCCTAGCTTCTCAAGATTTGTATTGAGGCAGTTACTAACATACCCCAGTGCCCCAATAATCACAGGCATAAATCTGAAGGTGTAATCAGGGTAGAGTATCTGCAGATTTCTCATCAGTTCTGCATAAATATTCTCCTTTTCACTAATCTTTGATATTATATTGGCATCTGCTGGACAGCTAACTTCCACTACTGTGCATGCTTTCTTCTCCCTGTCCCATATCATAATATCTGGTCTGTTATGCCTGCATTTTATTGGGGTTTTTACTGAAACATTCCACCAGTACTCTTTCATATTATTTACATGGATGTCTTCCACATTCTTGTAGCTTTTAATGAGTTTATCGGGGCTGTCTTTTTTACGAACTGCATTGTACAGTGTTTTGGCCACTACATCATGCCTCATAGGTAGATAGTACCGCGATGACATCTTTGGACAGCTGCTGATGACATGGGTGATATCCTCGATGTTAGTTCTGTAGAGTCTGCACTTGTTATCACATCTAGGTGTTTTGCCTGCATCCCTATCTCTTTTGTGAATCAGGTATTTCGTGCTAATCTCCTGTTCCTGGATTGCAAAAGCGTATCCTTCAAAGTGGGAGCCAATATAGCGGTTGTTGGTCCAAGATAGACTACTTTCCTTATCTATATTACTCTCACTCTGGAGCTTCCTGGCAACATATCCATGCATGGTTTTTTGCTGATAGGTATGCAGTTTTTCATCCATGGATTTACTGCGATACTGCTGAGCGATATCCCTGGGTGTGAGTTTTTGATTATCACACAGGGAATATCTCTCAAGGAGTTCCTTCCCAACTCTCATGATCTTATCTGTTTCATGCAGATAGACTTGCTCGAGAAACGGGCTCCTACGCTTCGAGGTTCGTAGATGTTGTCGGAGAGATATGATGCGACATTCAAATGTTATCTGGACTGATGTTAGGCCTCTGCCTCCCTGCTTACGTTTAAAGTAAAGGCGGTCTATATCACTGTTGATGTGGAAGTTTCCGGTGTTGTTCAGTATTTTTCGAGTTCCAACATCAACTGCTCGTCCAATTGAGTATTCCAAACGTTGGTGTTAGGACAGGCACAGCAAACACATTGTGAGCCACTGTTTTGTTTTGCGCAGAGAGTTCCGATGACCAGAAATTTCTTAATCGGGTGTAGTATTCCCTGGTTACGCGTTCCTCATCAGATATTGGTGAAACAGTTAGGCCTTTGATGACAATGTTGCTAGATTGGGTTGTTGTTTTTCCCCGCTTTACAGTCATGTATGAGCATTTATCTTGGCCAAACTCCATTCCTATATCCTTTGAGAACGTTGTAACCAGGTCAAGATTTTTCTTCATCCCATCCATGTTCTTGGCATAGAGTTTCAGATCATCCACAAAAAAATTATGTGTTAGGTTCGTATTTCTGTCCTCCTGTGAGCCAATGATGTATCCCTCACATTTCTTGAGCAGAAAGGACAAGGGGTTTAATGACAAGATGAACAATATCACACAGAGACTGTCCCCCTGAAATATATCCCTGCAATATTTTATTTTATCAGTGAAAATAGAGTCCTCCCTCTCTGTCTTTAAACTTAGGATAGTAGCTCAAGAAGACAGCCT